>VSWD01000002.1:31558172-31632456 GCA_033119305.1 Pinctada imbricata | reverse complement strand
CTGAATATAGCTTAAAGTGTGTGAGACATCTACATGTGTGGAAGAATACGTGTGAAAATGGTCCTCAGATCAGAAAATCCTAATAAGTAATTCCACCGGAAACAGGTGCATTACTTTGAAAAATATTTAAAGTTGACTACTGTTAATCTTATGGCATTTTTTTCTATGTGATTCAAATAAAATTTTAATCATTTAAAAGTAGTTGAAATACTTGAAAAATAAGTGGGATCTGGATCCTAGAAGCGCGGTTTAGAATATCATTATATCAAAGTTGAAAGAAGACAACGCAGTTTATTTGTGTAAATAACTATTTCTGGAAGGAAAAACAGGACAGTTTTGCAAATAGCGGACCTAATAAATGAAATGAATTTTGCCAAATATTGCGTGGTTAGAAATAGCGCCAATTGGGCTTCATTTTGGCAGAATTACTTCAAAACAATGGACATATTTTAAGGAAACTTTGTACACAGCATACAAACATATTGATATATACGACAGTACCATGATTTAGTTGAAGGTAAAGAGGGATAGTTATAAATATGGGTAATTTTATCATAGATGGCGACAATGTAGTCGTAAATATTCCACCAACCAGAAATGCGGTTTTGCATGGAAGAGGAGGACACAACTGGAGACGTGACGCAATTCCTTTTCTGTGTGCAGTTGGTAGCCAGGCCTTTTTCTTTAAATTTTGGCATAATTTTCATTTTACGGTGGTTTACATCTTTGACCTTTCTGTAAAGGAGAAAGAAATTTGCAACGTATTTGAACTTCCTCCTCTCTTCTTTTTCATTCTTTAGAGTATTATTTTCAAAATTTAAAGTTGCCATAAATTTGGTTCATTGACATTGGAACGTGAAGGAAAGTTTATGTAAAGGAGGAGACTTATAAAGGACAATGTACGGGCTGGTCGCTCTTATACATGAAAATCGATTTCATTGTAGGTGGCGACACCGAATTAAAATTTCAAACAGACAAGATTTTAAAAACGTCCAAAACGAACCGATTTGAAAAAAAAATTTGCTTTCGTATTTTGGCCTCCGATTGAAGTAGGGCAAGTCATGTCTTAAAAATGTCCAGATGCCATGAAACCAATCTAGGGAAGTATCCTACCGATGAGATACACTGCGTGTCAAATAATGCATAATTTCAGCATGTCTTGTGAGTGCTGTTGAGATTATCGTCAGGATGTTCTTTAACTCATTTTCAAAATTGTATTAGATTTAAACTCTAACAGGACTTCTTTAACTGTTGAGAAAATTTGAACTCCCAAGAATGAAAAACTACATCCCAAAATCAACGACAAAAGAAAAAAGCTTTTCAATTAGGATATCTGAAGAATGATTAACGGTAATGAATTGCTATGATATGCTTTAAACTTGAGAACGGAATAACATGCGGACAGTGTTTGATATGAACTCCATGAAAAAATACACTAAAAATTAATGAAGTTAGGTTCCACCGAGATTTGAACTCGGATCGCTGGATTCAGAGTCCAGAGTGCTAACCATTACACCATGGAACCACTTAAAAGTACAAGCTCTGTATATCTACATTGTACATGCACTATGTATAGTGAGTGTACATTTAAATCTGATACTTACCTGTACAAATATTGATATTCACCTGTCACAAATCCGTCTCTTGATATGACGTTATAGGTTCCATGGTGTAATGGTTAGCACTCTGCGCAAGAATGGGGAAACAATCTTCTCTGTTCGTTGCTTAGATATGCTTAGATTGGTGCTTACTTTCGTGCTTAGAATGCTTAGATTAGTACTTAGCTTCTGCTTAATTTTACTTAGATTGCTTACTTTCTACTTAGATCTGCTTACTTTCTGCTTAGTTTTGCTTACTTTCTGCTTAGTTTTGCTTGCTTTTCTTCATCATATTTTATTCAATTTTCATGCATTTTAAGGCAAATTAAATCAAAATTTAAGTAATTTTTTCATGAATTTTAAGAAAATTAAATGTTCCAAAGAGAGATAACTCCAAGTGTGTATAAAAAGTGTTAAATTTAGATACATTTTGTATTATAATGTACCAAGGTGAGATATTTCTAAGTTTGAATTAAAGATTTAAGTTTAAGATAATGTCAATCAACAAGTTGTAGCCTCCGCCAGGAATTGAACCTGGTCCTTCTACATAAATGCAGATGTGCTCATCCATTACACTACAAAGGCATAACATGAGACATTATCTTAAAGGATTCTTCAATATCTACTTTATTAAAAAAGGATTCTCACTCAAAGTCGGAATCCCTAACAATTTTCAACTTTTTAAAAAACTTTTCCTCTGCATTTACAAGGGCTTGGAACCTTCAAACTTGCAAACATTTCTCTGAAATTATTGCAAATTTGGCTGCATTAAAAGTTTATTTTCATCATTATTTATAAAAACCATTATAACTATTGTTATTTCAGACTGCCAACTTTGATCATTTGACTAGATGTCTAATGACTGATGCGACACTATGCCACTGCCAATGTAAAACCTCCTAAAGTCCTGTACGTAGACAAGGACTGCTGCAGTGGAGCCACCAGTAACCTGTTCCCAGACTGGAGTGACCTGTGTATGGGGCTTGATGTCTGGCACTATATGCGCCGTCTGACACTAGCCTGCACCACCGAATCGCACCAGATGTACTCGGTCTTCATGGCTCGATTATCAGGGTGCATCTTTGAGTGGAGCCGTGAAGATCTGGCCTTGCTAAAGACAGCGAAACAGCAGGAGATTATATGCACTATATGCGCTGCTTGACACTAGCCTGCACAACAAAATGTGCTCAGCCTTTAAATAATCATTATTGATAAATATATTATACACTGTAAATAAACTTTTCCTCTGCATTTACAAGGGCTTGGAACCTTCAAATTTGCAACAATTTCTGTCTAAAAATTGTTGCAAATTTGGCTGCATTAAAAGTTTTTTTCACTGTCACTATCAGTCAAAACTACTAAACTACTCACTGTCACTATCAGTCACAAATAAAATCACAAAATTAATCCACTATTCACTGTCACTATCGGTTACTAGAATTAATGCGCACAAATTTGTCATAATCATTGGTCGGATGACCTACGTCGCCTTTGGTTCCTGTACTTCACTTTCACAAATTCAAACACCATGTTGTAAGTTTACACTCATGCGTCAGGTCAAACACATGACACCACAAGGTTGTTTCCATAACAACGTCTATATGGATCGAGGTGTCACGTGTTTGACCTGACGCATGAGTGTAAACTTACAACATGGCGCTTGAATTCGAAGAGACTAAGCGGAGGCAAGTAGAATCACGACTGTATCATTGATTTTAAAGCTTAACACCAATTCTCTGTAACCATCAACCTAAATTTGACACGCATGGTGGCCAATCGTGATGAAATTTTATATACATAATCATTGTAATCAGATATGAAAAAAAGTTAATGGGGACAATGTCATACGGTGATCCGTTACCATGGAAACACAGTTTCAATATTTGGTTTGTGATAATATGGGGATTTTAACTTATGGTATCTTCTAATGAGAACTATATGTTATACAGAACTCATTTGTTTTAAATACTGTAGTACAACATGGACTCTTCAGATATTTATGCTCAAACCTAAAAAATGTCTCCCTACTTTGATAAAATAGTGAAAATTTTGTAACTGCATGTGCAATTCTAAGCCTATTTCCTGAAGCAAATATCAAAAAACGCAGCCATGCCTGTAAAATGTAAACATACCATGTAATCAATCTAATAGTATATTTTCAAAATGTACAAAAACATTTTTGGGGCTATTTACAATTACTTCAAAAATCAAAAATCAATTTCGATAAAACTTACTAATTTTAGAAAAAGGGGAATTCCCATACGAGAACTCTCTAGGACGGAGGAAGTAAACGTTTAGCAACAATCAACATGGCGGGAAATTTTGCATGTTTGCTTTTATTTACAGTTTACAATTTGTTTATTTTGATACATATGCCTATATTTTTATCGCACTTGATCTCTCTTTCTCTCTCTCGATCTCTACTCGCGGGGTCAGGAAAATTAGGTTCAATGACCATACTGAATATGTTGAAACATTTCTTCTTTGAATATGCCAAAAAATTGGGTATTTACCCTTGGGGAGTGGAGGGAGTGGGGTGAAGTTAAACCAGATCATTTCATGTACCCTATAAATTGGGGGAAAGGGGGGGTTTCCATGATCCGAAACCCCCTAGAGGTCATGCACTAGACCCCTCTTTTTCTCTGAAAAGATAGCGAGAAGCCATCTGATTTGGGGCAGGGGGGGGGGTAAGAATTCTTTGCTTGAATTTTTGTCAAAAAGAATATTCAGGCCTAAAGCGGCGGCGAAAAAATAATGCATTTTGCTACGACGGTATTTATTTGGGAAAAAATCAACCAAGAGGGCCTTAGAAAAAAAAAATGATCCCCTAAATTTCCCTGTAATCTTGGTCCATATCATATCTACTGTTAAATCAAAATGTTATGTTTATCTTGTTTCTTGAGTGGAAATAAAACAATATCTTTGATGAATTAAAAAAAAAAAAGAATTAGGTATAAATAAAGTCAAAATCAAATCCTCTGCGGATCCTGCCAGGTGGATAAAAGGGGGGGGGGAGTGTCTCCGAGCACAATAAATATGGACCTGAGAAAGGAGCTGATATCAAAATCAAAATCTAAACCTTTTCTAGTATACTGTTTATATAGTATCACCCTGATTCAATGGAGTTTGACAGTCTCGGGCTTGTAGAATTTAAAGTGAGGGGGTAAATATGGGATTTAGGGGTGGGGCTGAAAGAAAATGATTAATTGAGAGAAGATAGGATTATTGGTAAGGGTGAGAGATGAAATAGTAGTAATGGTAACTCGGAAAGATACAGTGTCCCTGAAAATAAATTTCATTGAAAACGTAAAACTTATTCCAAAGGGTCTAAAAAGAAGAAAAAAGGAGCCATAAAAATTTTTATTCGAAAATATGCAGTAACATCCCGATTTTTTAATAATTAAACCTCCATATACCTCTATTGTAAAAGCTCAATACATTGTAGGTGGCGCCAGTGAAATGAATTAGAGCTGCGCACCCCAAATTCAAAATTATGTTTTTAAAGGTGTATAGCTGCGAATGTATGGTTAGATTGGGTGTCGGAAGTTGGTTACTTATTCAACATTGCAACTTTCAACATTGAAAAAGTAAATGATTTCTGAAGTTAGTTACTTATTCAACATTCGCCTGAATCTGAAGTTGGTTACTTATTCGAATACCTAAAGTAAAATAAGGAAGTACAAATAAAATAATAATAAATATATCATAAAATGACTATTTTCAGTTACACTTGAAAGAAAAAAAGGTAACAAAAAAATTCAATTCCATAAATTTACAGAATCTCAGGGAAGACAACTTAAGAAACCCCAAAAAACAAATTGACATTTCAGACATGCACCCGGTAATAGGTTAAAAATGACCCCTCAGACCCTTTCAAAGTTGATGAAACTTGGTATGTATGTTGATTAGAATGTCCTCATGAAATGACGTAAGTTTTATTAACGCATCTCTACTATTACATAACGAATTTGACGTTAAAAGTTTCTACGTAAACTTCCTATAATATCAATATAACGAATGTTCAGGGGCTAAGTTCGACCCCTCAGACCCTTTCAAAGTTGATGAAACTTGGTATGTATGTTGATTAGAATGTCCTCATGAAATGACGTAAGTTTTATTAACGCATCTCTACTATTACATAACGAATTTGACGTTAAAAGTTTCTACGTAAACTTCCTATAATATCAATATAACGAATGTTCAGGGGCTAAGTTCGACCCCTCAGACCCTTTCAAAGTTGATGAAACTTGGTATGTATGTTGATTAGAATGTCCTCATGAAATGACGTAAGTTTTATTAACGCATCTCTACTATTACATAACGAATTTGACGTTAAAAGTTTCTACGTAAACTTCCTATAATATCAATATAACGAATGTTCAGGGGCTAAGTTCGACCCCTCAGACCCTTTCAAAGTTGATGAAACTTGGTATGTATGTTGATTAGAATGTCCTCATGAAATGACGTAAGTTTTATTAACGCATCTCTACTATTACATAACGAATTTGACGTTAAAAGTTTCTACGTAAACTTCCTATAATATCAATATAACGAATGTTCAGGGGCTAAGTTCGACCCCTCAGACCCTTTCAAAGTTGATGAAACTTGGTATGTATGTTGATTAGAATGTCCTCATGAAATGACGTAAGTTTTATTAACGCATCTCTACTATTACATAACGAATTTGACGTTAAAAGTTTCTACGTAAACTTCCTATAATATCAATATAACGAATGTTCAGGGGCTAAGTTCGACCCCTCAGACCCTTTCAAAGTTGATGAAACTTGGTATGTATGTTGATTAGAATGTCCTCATGAAATGACGTAAGTTTTATTAACGCATCTCTACTATTACATAACGAATTTGACGTTAAAAGTTTCTACGTAAACTTCCTATAATATCAATATAACGAATGTTCAGGGGCTAAGTTCGACCCCTCAGACCCTTTCAAAGTTGATGAAACTTGGTATGTATGTTGATTAGAATGTCCTCATGAAATGACGTAAGTTTTATTAACGCATCTCTACTATTACATAACGAATTTGACGTTAAAAGTTTCTACGTAAACTTCCTATAATATCAATATAACGAATGTTCAGGGGCTAAGTTCGACCCCTCAGACCCTTTCAAAGTTGATGAAACTTGGTATGTATGTTGATTAGAATGTCCTCATGAAATGACGTAAGTTTTATTAACGCATCTCTACTATTACATAACGAATTTGACGTTAAAAGTTTCTACGTAAACTTCCTATAATATCAATATAACGAATGTTCAGGGGCTAAGTTCGACCCCTCAGACCCTTTCAAAGTTGATGAAACTTGGTATGTATGTTGATTAGAATGTCCTCATGAAATGACGTAAGTTTTATTAACGCATCTCTACTATTACATAACGAATTTGACGTTAAAAGTTTCTACGTAAACTTCCTATAATATCAATATAACGAATGTTCAGGGGCTAAGTTCGACCCCTCAGACCCTTTCAAAGTTGATGAAACTTGGTATGTATGTTGATTAGAATGTCCTCATGAAATGACGTAAGTTTTATTAACGCATCTCTACTATTACATAACGAATTTGACGTTAAAAGTTTCTACGTAAACTTCCTATAATATCAATATAACGAATGTTCAGGGGCTAAGTTCGACCCCTCAGACCCTTTCAAAGTTGATGAAACTTGGTATGTATGTTGATTAGAATGTCCTCATGAAATGACGTAAGTTTTATTAACGCATCTCTACTATTACATAACGAATTTGACGTTAAAAGTTTCTACGTAAACTTCCTATAATATCAATATAACGAATGTTCAGGGGCTAAGTTCGACCCCTCAGACCCTTTCAAAGTTGATGAAACTTGGTATGTATGTTGATTAGAATGTCCTCATGAAATGACGTAAGTTTTATTAACGCATCTCTACTATTACATAACGAATTTGACGTTAAAAGTTTCTACGTAAACTTCCTATAATATCAATATAACGAATGTTCAGGGGCTAAGTTCGACCCCTCAGACCCTTTCAAAGTTGATGAAACTTGGTATGTATGTTGATTAGAATGTCCTCATGAAATGACGTAAGTTTTATTAACGCATCTCTACTATTACATAACGAATTTGACGTTAAAAGTTTCTACGTAAACTTCCTATAATATCAATATAACGAATGTTCAGGGGCTAAGTTCGACCCCTCAGACCCTTTCAAAGTTGATGAAACTTGGTATGTATGTTGATTAGAATGTCCTCATGAAATGACGTAAGTTTTATTAACGCATCTCTACTATTACATAACGAATTTGACGTTAAAAGTTTCTACGTAAACTTCCTATAATATCAATATAACGAATGTTCAGGGGCTAAGTTCGACCCCTCAGACCCTTTCAAAGTTGATGAAACTTGGTATGTATGTTGATTAGAATGTCCTCATGAAATGACGTAAGTTTTATTAACGCATCTCTACTATTACATAACGAATTTGACGTTAAAAGTTTCTACGTAAACTTCCTATAATATCAATATAACGAATGTTCAGGGGCTAAGTTCGACCCCTCAGACCCTTTCAAAGTTGATGAAACTTGGTATGTATGTTGATTAGAATGTCCTCATGAAATGACGTAAGTTTTATTAACGCATCTCTACTATTACATAACGAATTTGACGTTAAAAGTTTCTACGTAAACTTCCTATAATATCAATATAACGAATGTTCAGGGGCTAAGTTCGACCCCTCAGACCCTTTCAAAGTTGATGAAACTTGGTATGTATGTTGATTAGAATGTCCTCATGAAATGACGTAAGTTTTATTAACGCATCTCTACTATTACATAACGAATTTGACGTTAAAAGTTTCTACGTAAACTTCCTATAATATCAATATAACGAATGTTCAGGGGCTAAGTTCGACCCCTCAGACCCTTTCAAAGTTGATGAAACTTGGTATGTATGTTGATTAGAATGTCCTCATGAAATGACGTAAGTTTTATTAACGCATCTCTACTATTACATAACGAATTTGACGTTAAAAGTTTCTACGTAAACTTCCTATAATATCAATATAACGAATGTTCAGGGGCTAAGTTCGACCCCTCAGACCCTTTCAAAGTTGATGAAACTTGGTATGTATGTTGATTAGAATGTCCTCATGAAATGACGTAAGTTTTATTAACGCATCTCTACTATTACATAACGAATTTGACGTTAAAAGTTTCTACGTAAACTTCCTATAATATCAATATAACGAATGTTCAGGGGCTAAGTTCGACCCCTCAGACCCTTTCAAAGTTGATGAAACTTGGTATGTATGTTGATTAGAATGTCCTCATGAAATGACGTAAGTTTTATTAACGCATCTCTACTATTACATAACGAATTTGACGTTAAAAGTTTCTACGTAAACTTCCTATAATATCAATATAACGAATGTTCAGGGGCTAAGTTCGACCCCTCAGACCCTTTCAAAGTTGATGAAACTTGGTATGTATGTTGATTAGAATGTCCTCATGAAATGACGTAAGTTTTATTAACGCATCTCTACTATTACATAACGAATTTGACGTTAAAAGTTTCTACGTAAACTTCCTATAATATCAATATAACGAATGTTCAGGGGCTAAGTTCGACCCCTCAGACCCTTTCAAAGTTGATGAAACTTGGTATGTATGTTGATTAGAATGTCCTCATGAAATGACGTAAGTTTTATTAACGCATCTCTACTATTACATAACGAATTTGACGTTAAAAGTTTCTACGTAAACTTCCTATAATATCAATATAACGAATGTTCAGGGGCTAAGTTCGACCCCTCAGACCCTTTCAAAGTTGATGAAACTTGGTATGTATGTTGATTAGAATGTCCTCATGAAATGACGTAAGTTTTATTAACGCATCTCTACTATTACATAACGAATTTGACGTTAAAAGTTTCTACGTAAACTTCCTATAATATCAATATAACGAATGTTCAGGGGCTAAGTTCGACCCCTCAGACCCTTTCAAAGTTGATGAAACTTGGTATGTATGTTGATTAGAATGTCCTCATGAAATGACGTAAGTTTTATTAACGCATCTCTACTATTACATAACGAATTTGACGTTAAAAGTTTCTACGTAAACTTCCTATAATATCAATATAACGAATGTTCAGGGGCTAAGTTCGACCCCTCAGACCCTTTCAAAGTTGATGAAACTTGGTATGTATGTTGATTAGAATGTCCTCATGAAATGACGTAAGTTTTATTAACGCATCTCTACTATTACATAACGAATTTGACGTTAAAAGTTTCTACGTAAACTTCCTATAATATCAATATAACGAATGTTCAGGGGCTAAGTTCGACCCCTCAGACCCTTTCAAAGTTGATGAAACTTGGTATGTATGTTGATTAGAATGTCCTCATGAAATGACGTAAGTTTTATTAACGCATCTCTACTATTACATAACGAATTTGACGTTAAAAGTTTCTACGTAAACTTCCTATAATATCAATATAACGAATGTTCAGGGGCTAAGTTCGACCCCTCAGACCCTTTCAAAGTTGATGAAACTTGGTATGTATGTTGATTAGAATGTCCTCATGAAATGACGTAAGTTTTATTAACGCATCTCTACTATTACATAACGAATTTGACGTTAAAAGTTTCTACGTAAACTTCCTATAATATCAATATAACGAATGTTCAGGGGCTAAGTTCGACCCCTCAGACCCTTTCAAAGTTGATGAAACTTGGTATGTATGTTGATTAGAATGTCCTCATGAAATGACGTAAGTTTTATTAACGCATCTCTACTATTACATAACGAATTTGACGTTAAAAGTTTCTACGTAAACTTCCTATAATATCAATATAACGAATGTTCAGGGGCTAAGTTCGACCCCTCAGACCCTTTCAAAGTTGATGAAACTTGGTATGTATGTTGATTAGAATGTCCTCATGAAATGACGTAAGTTTTATTAACGCATCTCTACTATTACATAACGAATTTGACGTTAAAAGTTTCTACGTAAACTTCCTATAATATCAATATAACGAATGTTCAGGGGCTAAGTTCGACCCCTCAGACCCTTTCAAAGTTGATGAAACTTGGTATGTATGTTGATTAGAATGTCCTCATGAAATGACGTAAGTTTTATTAACGCATCTCTACTATTACATAACGAATTTGACGTTAAAAGTTTCTACGTAAACTTCCTATAATATCAATATAACGAATGTCCAGGGGCTAAGTTCGACCCCTCAGACCCTTTCAAAGTTGATGAAACTTGGTATGTATGTTGATTAGAATGTCCTTATGAAATGACGTAAATTTTATCGACGCATCTCTACTATTACATAACGTATTTGACGTTAAAATTTTCTACGTAAACCTTATTTAATATTGGCACAGTTGAAATGTTGAAACGGTTTATCATTGCGATTCCCGATAAAGGCGATATTGGTCGCCATACCCAGAAATATTCTCTTCAGTAATTTCCCAGCAAACACATTACCCGTGATTTGATGAAGGACTTGAGGGATACTTGTCTGTCTCAAGGGATACTTCACTGTCCTGCTACTCAGTAAAGCGTTCGACGGCCATCAACCGTACATTGGGTACAAATAACATCTCGTCGGCAGTTTCATACAAACAGCAAGCGGTACTGGCACGTCAATTCTCCTCGTTGATTCAACATGTCTACTGTTTGACCCGATTTGACGATTGCCGTCACTTCGGGTGGATAAGTTAAAGGATGGGGTAAAGGAGCTGTAGGAATAAGGGCTTGATTTAGCCCTGAAACCATTCGATTATTTCTCGTGCGCCGTCCTTCCTTTGCAGGAAAGGTTGTTCAGGATAAAAATATGTATAAGATGACTTCTCATTAGTATTTTATTGTAAAATATTTGATGTTTGATTTGATCATTAAGACTTGGATAGGTAGGGGGTAACAATGTCTGCTGAAAACGCCAAAAGGCGAAAATATACAAAAATTCATTTTTACATAAATTCGAAGTGTTTAAAAGTTTTGATTCCCTCTTATTTTAAAAATGAAAAAGAAAAAATATCTTTGAACCAGCATGTCAATGTTATCGATTAAAAAACACAATCCGGAAACTGAAAACCGTTTTATCTTTTACTAAACAGCCACACTGTAAACTTTCAGGCGCGAAATACACAATCTGTAGAAATAAACATCTTTTATATTCATCAAACAGTATCATTCGTGTGTGTTTTATCGGAATCCACTCAGAATGGATTGTTCCATTGTATGAACAGAAGAAATGGGCAACTTTTATCGCTTTTAAGTCAGATTCTTAAAAATAGCCAATCCCCCCTTTTTATTTTTTCGTCTCTGGGACATCGTTCCGTCACGAGTTACAGAACCCCAAGTGGTATTCTGTAACTCGGGGTGGAACAATGTTGTAGAAAACTTTTCCGTTTTCCATAGATTTCTATAGAAAAAACGAACGTTTTAACCCAAATATCGGTATTGATATTGATAATTTATTCAACAGGACATTAGTTAAGGTATGCATCAAGTTAGTTGATATTTCTACTGAAAAACTTCTTCAAATTTCCCATTTTGAAATTTCGACTTTTCAGGGCAGATTTTACTTATTCTACAGCTCCTTCCTTTCGCGACTCTGTTGCATCTCTTCGAAAAATCTTTGAGGTATCAATACACTCTTGTGGGCCATCTTAAATGCCTTTCAGTAATAACAGTGCACTCATGGATATCGATGGTAAAATGAGTAATCATTTGTCGCTTTGACGGACCAGTGTTCTGTGGTGTTGTTGAACGGACAGACCCGGATGAACAAGTTTCCGCAGTACGTGCTTGCTAGGTGCCAACTTGCGTTTCTGAAACTTGCTTAAGAGCACCACCCCTTTTAAGATGTTTTAAATATACTCGCACAATTTCTTGATGGTAGCGTTCGATGCTTCTTGCAGCACACGTTGTTTGAACTTGATGGAATATCCTTTGTTCGCCAACAGTCTCAGGATATCCGCCTGCGGTTTTCATCCACTCTCTTGCCCATGTTACTCCATATATGCCTTAAACACGTGTCTTGTACAACAAAATTGGTACTATAGAACATATATCTCAATATTGACAATCGGTACAATATGACCTCATTCCTTGCCACTGCCTTTTGTGCATGTTTAACGATTTTTCGAAGTCCCCCATCTCCCAATCATTTGCAAGTCGGGAACTTGAATCCCTCCTTTGTTTGACATTTTCGCACCGGGGCATACCATGCGTGTTTGGTGGTACCTGATGCCGGGGATACGGAAAGCATGGGATTCAAATGGAGAGGAAGAACTATTTGACGGTCCAGTGTTTGCAAAGCCGTCGTGGCCAGTGCACTTGAAGGGGTTGACGTCAAAGGATGAAAGGTGGCTTTTCCCGGTTTTCTTTTTTGTTGGAAATCGTCTGCATTAGCATATCTAACAGATGTAGATATAAGTCTTTTGTCGGTATTCTTCTTCTTCCTCTTTGGGGATGATTAATTTTTTGGGTGCTCTTAGGGACTGTCGTGGGTGGCTTCTTATACTTAAGTGATTTCCTTTTCTTCTTTATACAGGGTCTTTTTTATAGGAAGTTGTTTTGTGTCCTCCTATCTTTTATGAACGCCCGCATAATATTTCTGATGATTATGTCCATGTTGGGGCTATTGTAGCATGCTACGGATGATGATGTCACTCAAAAATCCGTCACCCCGCGTCTCAAAATGATTTGACGTTTTTCGTCCGCAGACGTATGATTTTGAATAGCTCTAAATTTCTCTTGACATAGTTCTAGAAAGGTTTCGTCAAAGGTAGACTCCCGTTGGTCATATTACGGGCACCCATACTTAACCATTCCAACAAGGCTTGACGTCCCAAATCCACCAAGTCTTGACACTTGTTTTCATCTTTTTTATCTTAAACTTTTCACCGGTTCACCTAAAGATTTAGATAAAGCCATTTTCTTTGATGCGTGACAGACTTTGCCAGTTTGATACTGACGTCAGAATAGGCTCAACGCTAATTTCTATGATTTAGGACTGTACACCACGATCCCTCCTTGCAGGGGATAGTGAAATACGTCCGTTCTAATTCTGAATGTATCGGGAGTAGTGGGTGTCATGTGATATTATCCTTATGTCACCAGACGGACAGTAGGCTTGGTACTTGACGAATCTACAGACTTGTACCAGCTCATTTTTATAACTTGCACTCTGACTGACTGTGACGACAGGACTCCATGATGGGCCCTGTCCAAACCTCTTTAAGAAGACAACGGTCCCTACCACCTGTCCTCTCTGAATGTCAGTCAAACTCCTCGGGTGATAACATACATTAGCTTGCGGCGGCAGAGCACGGATTTTATTTCGTACGCCCTCTTTTGATATCCATTTACATATTCATCTGTGTTGCTTGGGCCCCTGCGTTTTGCGGTCCTGTTTTTGTGTGGTCATCTGACAGTGATGAGGTTGTTTTACACCACAATTGTACGTCCTTCGAGACCTCTGGGTAATCGGAAAAGTGGGAGGGTTGTTCGCATGTAATCCAGGATAACCACACCTTCTGCTATTTTCGTGGAAGATGGCCGCCCTTAAGTCGGCACCGGTTGCCAATTGGTCTCGTTTGGTTTATGTGCAGTCCTTTGTGTTTTTGATGTTTCTGTGTTGTGCGTTGACGTTCCTTGTCATAAACCAACGAGAACAATGGGCAACCGGTGCCGAATTAGGACGGCCATCTGCCACGTAAATAGCAGACGGTGTGGTTATTCTGGATTGCGTGCGCACAACCCTCCCACTATAGGGAACGAAATGGAATTTAAACACTTCAAACATCGGGTCACGGGGAATTGTATTACCAACTCCACACTGCAACACGAAATAAGCCAAGTACCAGTAGGTGTATCGGGAGTAGTGGGTGTCATGTCTACATCCAAGTACCAGTGGGGTTTACAGTTGGCATCCTGGTACGCATAATTTAAACAGGGAAGTGTTAATTGGCTTTACTTGTGATTTATCTCTGGAATTTTTAAACAAGACCATGTTATTAGTATTGAGACTGATGGTGCAATGATGTGAACTGCATTCAAAGAAATTTTTGTAATATATACGACACTAGTTTTACGAAGACGAGCCTTGCGCATGAACTAATCTACTATGTATTCGCTGCTATGAACCCCCTCCCCCGTTCATGTCGTCAAAGACCAACAAGTGTCTGGTGTTCACATCTGACACCAAGATTCCGTCTCCTGGCGAAATGTTCTTGAAAGATTTGACTAAACCTTGCTTACTTTCGTAGGATTTTTCCATTCATGATAACACCAGAATACTTTTTGGTGAGGAGGACGAACAAATGGCCTTGTTTTTGTATTGGACCAATTGTTTGACAAATTCGGTTTCATCGGAACGAGGTGGTCCGGCTACCACCATGGCTAACTCGTGTCTGAAGACAAATGCACTCAAATCTGTAAGCGAGGACTCATGTTGAAATAATGAAAAGAGAATGTAAAGATCATTCAATTATACACAACAAAATTAATCAACTTCCTTTTCAAACGTGAGTACAACAGCATTAATGTAAACAAGAAGCAATTGTATAAATCATAGGTATGTCATCATCAAACACTTATGGATCAGTGAACATGAGACGTTAAACACATATAGCCATGCATTAAAGGCTCATCTTTGCGGCCTTCAAACATGACGTTGAAAGCTCCATAAAATATCCAAAAACACTCTCTGTTGTTACATCCAGGACACTTGTGTCTTAGTCCTGGCATCCATATGTTCATGCCTATGATGCAGGTCATGATTTGACAAGTATTCGATCACCAAGTAGGAGAGGAATGCAGCGTAATGGCTACCGTCGGCGTCTTTTTGGTGATCAGGATACACAGTGATTCGTCTATAAACGATCTCAAGATAAAGTGATCGTCGTAAATAACAATCTATGTAAGAACAGTTTATCGTACAAAAAATCCAATTAAAGTCAGCAAAGTAAAAAACATCAGGCTCCTCAATTATCTTTGCTTGTTCCTACAACGTATGGCTAGTCTCATATAGTAAACTTGGAGAAAATCGTCTTTAAAATCCCTTCTTCTCTGGAACCAATAGTACATGTACAGTATCGCAGCTAATCAAATTTTGAATCGGTTGTGAAAAGAATCAAGTCGTTATATATGAACACATGCCATTTACCTTTGATATTTGTAATGTTAAGTACATGTACTAGTCCGATGCGATAGTCCTTGGTCACGTCCTTGGAGAACCACTTGTTACCTTTCCAGGAAACAATCTTGGAAGAGACCGTGACCCTGTCATCGTCTGCTTGACTCAGCACTATGTTTGTTATCGTTTCATATTTGATAATCTGACTGGTCTCGTAATCCAAGATCATGCCCTTGTCGTTGCGCAAGGCACTGTCGTCGTACGGTTGGTCCGCGTTTTTCTCGGGTCCGCCCGACACGAAGGTAGTGATCTTTTCCCCGTCTAATTCGTCTGTCCAACATCCCAACTGTAAAAGATGGAAGACTTCACTTGTGTTTACCGTGCACATAGATGATGCTGTCGGTATAAAAGTACAGAACTCTGTCATCCAATCAACGCAAGGCATCGTATAATATCAAACGTACCAAAGTTGTAGTGTAGCATGCGATAACTACGTTCCCGAAATGACAAAGTGGTACAAAGTCGTCGGTTTCGGTTGGCCAAGACGAGATCGAGTTCGCCGTTCTCTTGCTTTTTGGTGAGTTTCATGTGCATCATTTTCTTGGTGTCGTCCTGCATTATTTCCAATAATTCACCAAAATCCGACAAGTAACTGTAAATCAATGTACATATTGTTATTAATGAAATACTATTTTGATAAAAATGATATAAAATCTTGTTTTATAAAAAAAAAGTAATGACTTGTTGTGGGTCAGTTGTTGCCAAATTTCCCCCACAGACAGTTTAAGAACATCTAGGCGATGGTGCCAGAACCGTGTGTCTCTGGACATCTCCGAGTCTGATCTTCCTGCAAACTTCTTGGATGAATCCAGCCTTCTGTTTCGAACTGTCACATCTGGGAAGAAATCTAGCCCCCCCCCCTGCTTGATTTTCAGTAATGTGTCAATGTAACCCTTTAAGAATGTCCTTGACGTGTAGGGGAAAATTCATACTTCGTGGATACAGTCCATTACATGTCAAATTTCCATGGTCATCTGAAATCCTTCGATCATATAAAAGAAAGGAGGGGATCTTCAACAACACTACGTTGCAGCACACAGCAAAACATGTAAGTTCCAGTCAGACATCGGTACTTAAATTTGGACCTATTTCTTCTTTCATCTGCACACAGGTGTGACAGAGGGGAGAACAGTACTTTACTTCCGTTACGATAAGGCAATATCGGCTGGTACAACTTCATGGCGGAATGTTGCGGCACTTGGCTTGTCCCTAATTTCGTCAGAGTTATCGGTGATCAGATCCGGATGTCCAATAGGAAATGTGCCGTGCTTCAGAACAGAGGGGTAGGGGGACAGGTATCGATATAGAGGATGTTTCCTTCGACGCAATAGAGCCGAGTTCTGCAGCCAAAGAATGCATCTCTGGGCTGCAAAGGGTCCTCGATTTCCTGTCATTTTCTTGGCGAAATTCCGGATCGTCCTTACACCGTCAATCGTAATCATGCTCCCATATATGTTCCACGCAGAAACCCAACTCGTTCAAGAAAGTCTGACGGTCCTGTGTGCCTTAATATAATTCCTGAAAGGTAAAGCCGTGTCGCACCGTTCCTTCAATTTCTTGGGGTGTCACTCGGAAACTATCAAAAACAGTCATAGAACTCACAGACTGTCAGCATGCTCATGTTGTAGCCATCGATGGCAGGTGAGAATCTTAATCTCTTCTCCGTTCCTGGCATGTCGGAAGTCGTGGATAGTCTCGTGCTCAATCCATTTCAGCAATCTTAAAACTTTGATGGAGTACTTGCTCCCTGGTGAGTATCCTTCCGGGGTAAGATGGCAACAGTTTCCATGAGTATGAAGTTGCGATGGAAAGGAAGATTGGCTGTACTGGCAAAGGTAATACACTCTGCAAATGGATCAACTTTCACTAGAGGCAGAAGGGTGTCTCTGAATTTACCACTGCGGCGTCCCAAGATGTCCACGCCACACCTGCAGATCTCATCAATCTCTTCAGTAAAACTGAAATTCGCTTTCGTCTGCACTTTGTCTTGGCTGGTGGACCAGGAGTCCCCGAGGGCACATATGTAGCCAAGTTCGATCAACTTCGGTTGATCGTTTCTTCAACGCATTCGAAAATTTCTGTTATGAAAATTTCTCAAAATTTCTAAAACGTGGGTCCTGCAGCATCATATCCCACCCATCCTGCTACGTTTTTCGGTACATTTTTGGGCATAATAACTTTCATACTCTTTGGCCGTATAAAATTGTTTAGATTGAGTATCACTGACGAGGGTTAAGTGCCCGAGGCGTGCATGTCTGGTCCATGCTGAAAATTCAATTGTTCTTAAATGATGCTATTGAATTTGAAGACGTTTAACATTTGAACCACTTGGTGAGTGTCACTGCTGGTGGACCAGTTGTCCCCGAGGGCACATGTAGCTAAGTTCGATCAACTTTGGTTGATCGTTTCTTCAACGCATTCGAAAATTTCAGTTATGAAAATTTCTCGAAATTTCTTAAACGTGGGTCTTGCAGCATCATATCCCACCCATCCTGCTACGTCTTTCGGTACATTTTTGGACATCATAACTTTCATACTCTTTGGCCGTACATTTCTAAAGTCGTAAATTTCAGGACTGGTACACTTGTTGACATTGATGTCGTAGTATTTACGGACGTCCTTAGCGTCAAAGTCCCTTTGTTTGCTAGTTTATTCTTCTATTCCCCCACGGTGTAGATTCAGCATATTCCCCAGTCTTTTCTCTTTCAGTTTTCTCGTCAGCAGCTTTCTCGTTCTCTTGTCAAGGACAAAATGATGTTCGGTCTGTGAAAAATTATATACACATATGAAATTCTAGAACATTCGATTAAGTGACTGATCACGTGATTTAATTTCATTTGACCTTGAATTTGACTAACAATGACGTTGATACTTAGAATCCATGACCTTGACTTTTAATATCTTGAACGGGAAACATAGTACACGTGTCAGTTGCATGTATTACCTAACATTTTTGGCAGGAAGCCACATGCAGGAAATTATTGTACTTACATTTCTATGACGCAACATCAATGATGTGGTAGTTTTGGCAGGATTCCAGGTGACTGACATTATTGTACTTACCTAGTTTTCTTCAGCGCACTATCCATGACGTCATAGCTTTGGCAGGATTACAGATGATCAGCATTATTGCACTAACCGGCTTTTCAACAGCGCGCCAACGACTATGTTGTAGTTTTGATAGGCAGTCAAGTAACTGACATTATTGCACTGACCGATTTTTCTCTAGCGCGCCATTCATTACTTTATAGTTTGACAGGCAGTCAGGTGACCGACTTTAATGACGTCATAAATAAACGTTACAGAAGTACCCATCAGTTATTCAGTCTCATAGTCGAGAAGGCAATGCAAAATCATTAGATTTTCCACAGGAACGGTTGCGAACCTCGGAATGAACAAAATTCCGACGTAACGCAAGGTGCCCGGGGAGTCAGGGTCTTCTGATTGCATGCAACACCCGTTGCAACAGCTCAATGGAAACATGTCAAATTCTGTGATTGTCTCGATGTACATTTTGATGTACATATCAGATACTTTGTATGTCTTGTTTGGTGATGATGACAGCCATTAGCTGACTGCAAGCGCGTGCAGTTGACGCGAAAGATTGATTCGAAGTTACAGTAGCAGCTAACATGAAAGGTCGTTTCAATGTCAAAGTAGCACATGCAGAAAAATGACGTCATAGATAATGTTGATTACACAGTTCCTACTGGTAAGTTGCCAGAGCGTGCAGTTTACATGAATGGTCGTTTCAAAGTCTAAGTGGCACGTGAGGTTAGCACGAAAGGTCGTTTCAAAGCCAAAGTAGCACGTGTAGCTGACATGGAAAATCGTTCAAGTGCTCTCAAACGTTAAACGTCTTCAAATTCAATAGCATCATTTTTAAAGTCATAGAAAGGCATATGCAAATGAAGGATGCATGAAAAACCATGGACAATGATTTGAGTATATAATTCACACATATTTCAAAGCCAGTCATTCAGGCAATGAGCTTCAAAGCAGACACAACTTAAGCCCCTGTCACATTGTGGCGAATTGGAGCTACGACTTTTGTACGAGTGCTGGCGAGTTATAACTCGCCGAAATTTCCTCGAGTTAGTCTTGATTTTTTGTGATTACGACATGGGCTCGACATTTGCTCAAGATCTCTACGAGAACAGTACGACACTTGGCGACACTCCACGATTTGTACATGACATCTTCTCAACAAACGAAGACTTTGGTACGAGAAAATGCGAGTTAAGTACGAGTTTCGTACGAGTTTATACGAGATGTGGCGTCATGCCTACGAGTTAAGCACGACATAAGTACGAGTTATGACGAGCTGAGTACGAGAAGGGTACGAGTTATGTCAACACATTATGAATTTGGTATAAATTTGTGTTTAAGTCTATTTTAGCTCACCGGATCTGAAAGCCCTTGACAGGGATTGGTATTGTCATTATTGTAGCATTTTGAACGTCGACAAGATGTCTTCCTTTTGTATGATTTACGTGTATCGACTCACGTTTTCTTCCTCAAGACTGCTGAAAAATTTGAATGAATTGGTCGGTACAAGCTTAAAAAATGTAAATAACACGATACATCTTCATTTCTCAATTATCTTCTTCTGGACGATGCAAAATCTGTTGAAAATATATCTTCTACAATCGCAGAAGGGATCTATTAGTAAAAGTAACGAATCTGAGAGCCCAAGATGGGTGCAGATTCAAGATTGTTATATTCAAAAGCCGATTATGCACTCTTTTGAATTTGATCATATACATGCTAAAATCGAGGTCTATAGGCTATATATAATTCATAAAAAATATATTTTTTGCACCAAAATACCAATTAAATTAACAGAGGATACTTCAAATACATTTGACGTACAAGGACAAACTATGGTATACCCAGGAACACTTTAGAATATAAATGATAACGACACATTTCATAGTAATAAGGATTTTCCAGAAATCAGCGTTTTTTAAATAAAAATTGAGATTTTCCACCCAAAAAAGCCAGATTATCAAAGAAATCTCTTCTAACTCATTAAACTTGATCACTTTTATGCCATCCAATTATATGAAACCTCTCCAGCTTTGATTGAATAAAAAATATAGATTTTAAACAATTTTCACAGAAATAAGTGAATTTTGCACATAAATTAGGTTTTTTGCCCCAAAATATCAATTGAATTAACAGAGGATATTTCAAATGCATATGACTTACAAGAACAAGCTATGATTTACCCCAGGAACTCTTTTGAATATAAATAATAACGTCTGATTTCATAGTAATAAGGATTTTCCAGAAATTAGCGATTTTTAAATAAAAATCAAGATTTTCCACCCAAAATAGCAAGATAATCAAAGAAATCTCTTCTAACTCATTAAATTTGATCACATTAATGCCATCCAATTATATTAAACCTCTCCAGTGTTTATTAAATAAGAAATATAAATTTTAAAAAATATTAACAGAAATAAGTTAATTTATCACATAAATAAGGTTTTTTGCCCCAAAATAAGATATAAATTAAATTTCAGTTATCAAATAACATTTCTATCCATTTATAATAAGAAACAGCAGAATATCAAAGCTAAAACATATCAATTTAGGCAAATTAAAAGAGCTAGTACTTATTTTCTCAAAATAAGTGGTTTTTGCATAAAAATGCGTATTTTTCCCAAAAATGATGGTTTTAATTGATTATTACATTTCATTTCACAATCATCTGACAAGATGATTACTTTCTATAATGATAATAGCTTTAAATGTATAGTTTTAGCAAAGAAAATGAATTAATAAAATTTTTCCAGAAATCTGTAATTTCTAGACAAAAAACAGGCATTTTGCCCCAAAATTAAGTAGAAAATATACCTTTTATGTTTCATACATGTAATTTATGAGTGAACCTAAATAATTACAGTTCAAAATACATTCCTGCTATCATTTCAAGAACTTCTATAGATTCAATAAATATTCTCCAGAAATCAGCTATTTTTAAATGAAAAAATACGTTTTTCTCCAAAAAACACAATGATTTTGAATGAAATGTTAGTAAAACATATATAATCTGATAGAGTGTGAAAAGTTACACTAGAAAATAGCTTTCAATCATTGCTTTTATAACAAATAAGGGTTCTTTAAATAAATATACAGAAATCTGAGATTTCTGATTGAAAATACAGGTTTCTGTATAAAATAATTAATTTCGAGGATTTTACAAAAAAATAAGAATATAAAATATATGTCATTTGAAAGAGGAGACTTAAAAGATGTTTTTAAATCATCATTGAACGATCATATGCAATATTGAGGAGCTGAGAAGCAGAAATTTCTGTGAATTTTGGCAAAAATTCGACTTTTTTACCCCAAAACACACAGTAAAAATAGGAATTGGAACTTGCAACTTATTTCATCCGAAAGAGCATCAAAAATACTATATATTTACACTTTTCAATTTTTAAAAACATCAACCATATAAGAGTTATAATTTTTTTCCTATTTTCAGTGATTTTTGACTAAAAAAACATGTTTTTCCCCAAAAACACCACTTTTGCAATTGAAATTTCCATGAGACAAATTTTTACCTGAAAGAGCGCAAAAAATGCTACAAAGTTAGGTCGGTTTTGGAGGATCAAGGGGGGGGGTGCACCCAACCCAGTGATACATCCCAGACTAAAATGATGTAAGAGGTTACATGGACAAACTTATCACGATTAATTGGAATTTTCTGGAGTTAGTATGTGTATTAAGCTCGTGTACGCCTTGAACATGTCAGCCCACCTCGGCCTCTTTTATTTTTGTTCTCTATCATTGCTTTACTATGAAAGTGAAAACATTTATGCATGCTGCAGAGGAAGACTGGATTTAAGTACTCAACTCGGCAGAACTCGAGAAAATGTCGAGACAGTGTCGAGCAGAACTCGTACAAAGTCGTGTAGGTGTCGAGAAGAGGTCGGTACAACTCGCATGATGTCGTGCAGACATCGTACTCATGTCGTTTTAACTCGTATATAAACTCGGTCCTTCTCGAACGAGTTTGATTCATGACGAGAAGCGACGGGAAGTGGAGACATGCACACGATGCCTGTACGAGTTTATGCGACATCTGTTCGACCTCTTTTCGACATCTTCTCGGCATGCGCACGACATGAAAACTCGCACGACAATTTTAAACCGTTTAAAATTCTCGCCGCCTCAAGCCGAGTTCTGGCGACATGAGGCGACATTTCTTCGACATGTGAAGAAATCTGTACGAGTTCCATGCGACAAATTACGAGTTGTGTCGAGTTGTAACTCGCCACAACTCGTAGCCCGAACTCGCTTCAGTGTGACAGGGGCTTTAGATGACTGTTCAACAAGTTGCTGACATTGATTTGACAAACTTTTAATTCCAATAGTCAAAGAGCAATACATAGCAGGCTGCAAACAACAAAATGGACGGCATCAAAGGCAATTGTCGGTGCATCACTACCATGATAGAAGATGTAAAGACATCCATTTCTTAGATGCAATCCGATTAATACACTAATGGCACAGGATCTCGATTCCAACGATCAACATGAATATTCGCCCCTACTTTCCTTATACATACTTTGACTAGAGAGAGATTGGAAGGGGCCGGTGTCAATGAGGGTTGTTCGCATCGAGCTCCTGTGACTACTGGGCAACGAGAGTAATGCATACGAAAAAGAACCGCCCAAGAAGAAA
Organism: Pinctada imbricata; assembly: GCA_033119305.1. Classification (NCBI taxonomy): domain Eukaryota; kingdom Metazoa; phylum Mollusca; class Bivalvia; order Pterioida; family Pteriidae; genus Pinctada; species Pinctada imbricata. Next base: position 31,608,953 of record VSWD01000002.1, on the reverse strand, counting down.
CCCAAATATGTATGCTACGATTGTACCGAAGATTCGGACCTATACAAGCAGCTGTGAATTAATCAAACGCCTTTTATACCGTGGTTATGACCCTTAATGTAATGTCACTTAACGGACATTCAGCATGGTACCTGATCAATCTACAGCCTTGTAAGAGCGCATTCTTTAGACTTGTACACTAGCTGTGACGACGGGACTCCATGACGGGCCCTGTCAAAACCCCTTTAGAGAGGACAGCATCCTAACCACATGTCCACTCTGAATGTCGGTTGGACTCCTCGGATGATTACATACATTAGCTCCAATGGGGACCAATTGTGCCCCACTCCTTGCCGACATTTTCCTTTACTCGTATGAAGCTGAATTCATTCAATCTTTGGTCTCTGAAGGGAAAAGATTCTTAGCTTCTGACTTCAACTTCACTTACAGATACATAGACGATGTGTTGTCCATCAATAATCCAAAATTCGCGGATTACCTGAGCAGTATCTATCCTTCGGAGCTTGAATTCAAAGAAACTACAGAGACAAATAATTCAGCATCCTATTTGGACATAATGTTGTCCTACGACACTGATGGTCACATGAACACATCACTCTATGACAAACGTGACGACTTCAATTTCAGCATTACAAACTTTCCTTTTCTGAGTAGCAACATTCCTTCATCGGCAGCTTATGGTGTGTTCATATCTCAGTTGATACGCTATGCCAGAGCAAGTACCAAATATGCGGATTTTGTTCTGAGAGCTAGGCGTCTTTCAGATAAGCTTCTCAGTCAAGGATATGTTTGTAACCGACTAACATCGTCACTGAGGAAGTTCTACGGTCGATATGGGGAACTCGTCATACACTATGATGTCCCACTCTCCAGAATGGTGGATGATATTCTGTCATAGACCATTTGAACCATCCAACCAAAGATTTTACTCTATGTCTTCCGAAATGGAAGTAACCGGAAGTGACAGTTCTACCGAATTGAAGCGGCGGGTGTTGCATGCAAGCATGAGATGCTTACTCTTCCTGGGCACCTGGTCTCACTCCCATATCGGGAGTTCGCTTCTTTCCATGTGGTAGAGGTTTTTGTTTGTTTGCTTTGGTTTCCGTTTTATCCTGATTTTGTATGCCTTCGGTTTCTGATATTCTGAATTATCGATTTTGTGCTGTATACAAGGATATGGTCATTATCCATATTTGTCATCGCTACAGTCGGCAGAGAACGGACTGCATTTCGTAAGAATCCCCCCCACACACACTTATAATCCATTTACATGTTCATCTGTCTTCCTAGGGCCCTTGCGTTTAGCTGTACCGTTTGTGTGGTCATCTTGCAGTTAGGGAGCTATTTTACACTACAATCGTGCGTGCTTCGATACCCCAGTGTAACCATAAAAGTGAGAGGGTTGTGCGCAGATAATCCAGATTGCCTCAATATCTGCTGCTAATCTGCAGATGGCCATCCTAGGTCGGCACCGGTTGCCAATTAGTTTCGTTAGTTTATGTTTAGTCTTTTGTGTTTTAACAAAAATGAAGTGTTTTGATGTCGTATTTGGTGTTCCTTGTCCCTTATGTCTTATCTATGTTTTTACTCTGGATGTTTTGGTGTTTTACCGTGGATGCTGCAATCGAGTGTTGTTGGAGATCCCTTCCTTTCATCTAAAATATTTAATTTGCAATGCAAAATAGTTTCCAGTATTTTTATTTCCTTTATGATTTTATCTTAATGCCATGATAATTTTATTGATGTATTTTCTTTTGTTATGTGCCTAGTTTGAATAAGTAACCAACTTCAAATGAAGTCGAATGTTGAAAAAGTAACCAACTTCAGAATCAGGCGAATGTTGAATAAGTAACTAACTCATTTACTTTTTCAATGTTGAAAGTTGCAATGTTGAAAAAGTAACCAACTTCTTTTACCGATTTCAGACAGATTGTATGATGTTTAAATAGAACCTTTTCTAGATTTTTGTGCCTATGCGTATTAGGTCTCTGGTAGACACAGCTATGTGAACAGTTTGTATTTATATTAATTAATTTTTTGACTTTAAATTGTCTGGCACAAAGGGCCAGCAAAAATTTCCATATCATGCAATGTATCCTTACTTTTGCATGGTCCGGGAAAAAAAATTGCCGGCCCTTTGGGCCGGAATATTTTTTTCAGCATTTTTCAGAGCCGGGATTTTCTTTTGCAAATTCTTCCTGCCCCCTTCCCCCATAAAAAAGGCGAGCTCGTAGCTGTAGAACCAATTTTCTTGAGAAGAGAAATGGTAATAACAAGTTACGTTCAATATATATATATAAATGCCATGAGGTTCTCGCTGTGCAAGTTCAAATTTGGACCCCCCCCCTTCCCTTTTTTCAAAGTTTATTTTGAATTTCCATCATGGCGACATCGTTCAATATAAACGGAACTGTTTTCGAAAAACGAGGGGAGGGAAGAATGTTGGAGAAATTGTTCATCAATTTGTAAATAAACCAACCGAAAATTATGTTCGAACGTTTGCTAGAATTAGAAATTAAACTTGATGTTCAAAATATAGTTATTGAAGTTTAGAAACAGGTTTGTAGGTTAGAAATCGGAATCAAACTACCACTTTTTGTGTGTAAATTCTGGTTTGTAGCTGATCTCTTCTAAATTAATCATTTGTTTTAAAATCAAATTGTGTATATCGAAATGTATTTATGAAATGCATATTCATCATTGCCGTAAAATCGGAATTTGAACATCTCAACACTGCTTTTCTCGAGTCGGACTCGGACTACCAATTTTAGTGTGCGCCCGATCTGTTGGCGTGAAGGTGTATCGAAATACCCAACTCAAAATTTCGATGCTCATATCTTTTCAAACGTAAGAGATAGGAAAAATCAGAAAGACTAAATAAGACAGATATATGGATAAAAAATAATAATATTGAAATTTTTAGGAAACTTCATAAGCTTAATTTTTGTTTACTATTATAAGCAAAAAAGTGTCTTCCTCCTATGAACTTCTGAATTTGGAAATATGAAGGACGGTGAAGGACGTCATCGTAATAAATCGTTACAGTGTGCATCTAGCATTTCATATCTTGCATGGCTGTCGACTTTCAAAAAGAATGGAAATTGTAGATAGTAAAATACGAGATATTTAAGCTTACAAATAGCAAAACATGAAATTTTCGGTCCTTTTGAGTAATTCGACGCTCCCGTCAAATATTTGAATCTACTAAAAAACATGATAAAAAAAATAACAGAGACCAAAAATAAGAAAGACCAATCTAGCTTTTACTCCAAATGTAACGTTGGAGAACTTTCATTGTCCAAGCTTACAGGGTTCTTGAGAAATCGCTGATCCAATTTTCCACGATTACGAAAACAATAGGTCTTCCGACGGAAGTCGGAAGACCTAATGAAACGAAATAGTAACAAAATGAAACGAAATACATATCCTTGTAAAAAGAAACCAAATTTATATACTAGTTTATTTTTCTATGGGGGAGGGGGAAGAGGTGTGTGTTGGGGGGAGAGGGGTTGAAATATCTGTTTTAAAAGTGAGAACGAAAAATCCGTAGGTAATTGGATGGTCAGGATACCCTTTCAATATAAATAATTTAAAAATATGAAAATGAATTAGATTATTAGCGAATATCTTATTTTCAAATCCTTACCCCAGAAATAATGATGTCATAAAATGCATAATAATTGTAAAAAGGGTCAAACTGGTTCAATATTGAATATAGCAAGATATTCTTTTTCCTTTCTCCTCTGTGGTATTTGTGCTTGAACGAACAATTTTTCGCCTCATATAAACCTCACCCTTTCATCCCTTTAAAATTTACCCCTTTTCTTTGAAAAGATTTGAAAATAGAATATTTACTAAAACTCTAATTTCCTTTTCATAGTTAATATTAAAAGGGTGTCCGACCTTCCGATTCCCTTTGGATCTTTCATTCTCACATTTAAAACAGATATTTCAACCCCACCCACACCCCCACACCCCCAAAAAATAACCAGTAAATAAATTTCGTTTCATTTCATTTCGTTTTGTTTCATTTCATTTCGTTTTGTTTCATTTCGTTTCGTTTTCATTTTGTTTCGTTTCGTTTTGTTCAATTTCGTTTCGTTTCCATTTTATTTCGCTTCGTTTTCATTTCGTTTCGTTTCCATTTCATTTCGTTTCTTTTCGTTTGGCATTTTACAGGTACCCTATTTGGAAAGATTGTGAGTACACTAGCTCGGCCGCATTTTTTAAAAAATAGACACAAAAAAGTAACACCAAGTTTTCAAAAAATAAGAATTCAAATATTATGTAGAATATATCTTTTGTACTACATATACATAAAAAAAAAACAATTTTTTGATAGGCCGGGAAAAAAAAGAAAATTCAAAACCGGGTTTGAAAATGAATTTTGCACAAATCATACATGTTGACACGGTTGAATTTTTTATTCGCTGGATTCCCAAATCGATTCGTCAGCTTGTCGCGGAATTTTGCAAAAATGGTAAAATGTTATAGATGTAAAATATAGATTTAGATTTAGAAGTCGTGTTTTGCCTGATTGTCATTTTGTTTACAACAAAAGAAATTAGATTTTGTAGTGAATCAGAGGAAATTCACAACAGAATTAAATCTACCCAACTTAATCTAGCATCTACATCTACCTCCTGATTGAATCCTTTCGAGGACTGATTTTGTTATTCAGTGGCGGATCCAGCACCCCCTTTGCCGGGGGTGTCATGGGGCGAATTTTGCCGATTTTTACTAAAATGGGCAAAAAATAGGGTTTTATGGAAATTTTTGGGTCAGTGTGGGAGGAGGGGCGAACGCCCTCTCTGCAACCCCTAAACTTCATGTTTCCTTCACTTTGAAATCTATTCGGCTCCTTTCCCCCTTCTTGTAGCACAGGCCTAAAGATCGCCTGGCAATTATTCGTATGTGCCTCTAAAAAAATCAAGGCTATTAACACTGGTTATACACTCTTGTCGAAAAAATTCTTGGAAAAATAGACATTCTCAAGGTGTTATTACTATTATTATTTTAACCAAGCATGTGCCAAATGGTCATTTTCGGGCCACCTATAAATTGGCTCTTAATTTCTTTTTATTCTTATACAATATGAACATTGATGGATGATTTGAGGAGACAAATGTTATAAGTTTCGAATCATACTGGTAGAAATAATAAAATGACTGTATCCGTTCTGAATACTGGCCTCAAATTATGTAAATTTATAAATAATTTGACGAAAAAAATGCGCGAAAATAGAAACGTCAAATGTTGTTTATCGCCATTAAAAGAGAAAACATGACGTCATAGATAACGCAAAAAAATTGCGGGAATAGAGCTTACAATGCTTCCTTTCGAATTTGCAAACGGCGATAAGGCGTATGTTTGTAGATCGAAGAAGACGATCATCATTGCATTCATCTACTTTTGTGTATTTATTTATTTATTTATTTATCCCACATGTACTTTGTTTGCTTTTAGACAAAGTCGGAGTACGGAGTTTATTGATCCTATCTTTGATATTGTTTGATTTGATTGATCAATTGATTGATTGATCATTCGATCGATGATTGATTGATTTACAACAGTCGTTTGTTATATAAATAAAATGAAAATACATGTACTATATTTTTTCTGTACGTTTCGGCCAACGGCCTTCCTCATCGGACTTTATTTTGCTTCTGTTACAATGCATAATTCATTTATTTGTCGGGAAAATAGATAAAAATGAGAAATGAGCGGCGTAGTGTCGGCATAATCATCTTTTTCTGCAGCAATCTTTACCCCCGAATTAACGAAAAGGTTACCTTTTCTGTCTGAATTTATACGCCGACACAAAGACTGGATCTACCGTCCCTTACATGGAATATAGGAATAAGTAACATGTAGATATTCTATATTTGATAATAATTCTGAAAGCTGAAAACTGAAATGATTGAATGGTTTCTTTCCGAATCGTATTATCGTCTATTCTCTCTAGATTTTTAGATTTTATACAGTGGAAGAATTTTGCAAAGAACATCCATCAAACTAAACGCATAAAGCTACATGTATTCCGGCAATTTTTCCTAACTCAAAGATCATGAGAGCTTCCTGTAAAAAGACCAATGAAAAAGACACATATGGAACTCTGCAATAAGAAAAATTTATAAATATAAGAATATCAATGGGAAAAAATTCATACCTCAAATCCTCTGAATGGAAAATCGCCTCCTCCCCCGTAAGAAAATCAAATATAGAAATAATATTTTACGAGAAAAAGTCCGCTCATGGAAATCAAAAATATTCTTTGTAGTGGACCAAGTTAAGTGGGAAAATCAATAAGACAAAATAAAATAAAAAAACAACCAAAGATGAAAATAAAAAAAGAGATTTACAGCAACTGTTATGAACAACAAACCCTGTTTTTGATCGAGAACTTTCAAATTATTTCAGTAATTGCCCCCCCCCCCTCCACGCAACATTTTTGTTATGCGCATGTTATTCTTTTCAAAGAAAATGAAAATAAAAACGTATAAATTACAATGTGATGGTGAGCGATTCAGTCCTACAACATTATCGGTCTGAAATACGAATGTTCCTGTATGTCAGGCTTTGATGCCCTCTGGCTTTGCGTATAACTTAGCTAAAATGCAATAATTCTTGATTATTCGAATGAAGAAAGTATCTTGACCATAGGACTTGATTGCACATACAGCGAACCTAGTCCTTTTATACGAATAGAAGAAATACACAGAGCTGCGACGTCTTCATACCTATGTTCATTATACAAAGGGGCGCCGCCGTCTGAAGTCGCTACTGTGATGTTACGCTGACTTTGACGTCGAGTCACCTGGCGCACTGATTTTCTAAATTACCGATTTTGTGCTGCATACAGGTATATGGTCATTATTCATATTTGTCATTTGTAGCATGGACAAGACCTGCACGTTTCGGGTACGTAGTCCTCGTCAGTGACCCTTAATCCAAACAACCGTTGTCGACTTAAGTGTGATCATCTTTCACATAAGTAGAAAGTGATACGGTTATCCCGATTAACTTTGCATACCTTCCCAAATGTCCTGTTCAACATGTACATTGATCTCGAAGAATACACAATGTGCACAAGTGTATAATAGTTCATCACTGTAACATGAACTTACCAGACGGACACTTGGCGTGGTACTGGACCAATCTACAGCCTTGTACCAGCACATTCTTTAAACTTGCACTCTAACTGACTGCTATGACAGGACTCCATGACGGGCCCTGTACAAACCTCTTTAGAGGAGACAGGTCCCCGACCACCTTTCCTCTTGGAATCTCAGTCGGACTCCTCAGTGATCATTCCATGAGCTTGCCGGCAGATCATGGACTGTAATTTCGTATGCTGTCTGTTTTTATATCCATCAATATATCCATCTGTTTGTTTCATGGGCTCCTGTGTCATGCTGTCTGTTTGTATATTCATCTTACAGTGAGGAGGTTATTTTACACCACCATTGTGTGTTTTTCGATATTTTTTAGTAATAGGAAAAGTGTGAGGGTCGTGTGCACGTAATCCGAATAACAAAATCTTCTGCTACTTGCGTAGCAGACGGCCGTCAAAAGTCGGCACCGGTCGCCCATTGGTCTCGTTGGTGTATGTGTTGTCTTTTGTTTTCCATATTTCTATGGTGTGAGTTGGTGTTCTTTGTCCCTTTTCCTTTTCTTTCTTTGGATCTCTGTTGTGTCTTTTTTATTGGGTGTTTTAAAGTTTTGCTGTGATGCAAACGAGTGTTGTTGGAGATTTCCTCCTTTCTTTTACGAATAGGACGAAAAAAGAAACAAGGGGGCAATTACCACAGAGATAAATTTGTAAATGACATAAGAACAGAAGTGCATACAAAAAGTATTGAATTTCCCTGCTCTACCGGCTGTAGAGAGCGCATGTATGCAATCTGGTATCCTTTAACGTTCTTTGATATATTTTGATGGTAAATGAATGATTAATTTCTAACGTAGGAAATACTTTATTAACAAAATAATATCATAAAGTTGAAGAAAGATACTGAAAAATAACCTTTCATTTTGACTTGAATATAAAAAAAGATTTCATGTACAGGTCAATACATCAGTGTCTTCAATTCATAATTCTTATTGGTTTGATTTCCTTTTTGTTAGTCCCTTCCCAAATCATATCTATAGACTGGCCACGGTTGTGATCGAATTTGAGTATACCTGCAGTTAGGTTCTCATGTAATTCTTCTCTTAAAATACCAGTTATATATGCATCATCCACAGGAAATGGTTCATTAGGCAGTGGCAGAGCGGCTATTTTCATGCCGATTCTCCTTGGGACAATATAGGCAGCTCCTGGACAATAGTTCGGATAAAAAACCTCAGAGAAATACTGAAATGGCACATAACATTTATTAGATGCGTCTCTTATAACTTTATTATGTTTTACAACCAAACTGCATATATATTTATCTTGGATTGTGCTTGATTCTAAAACATCCAAAAGTTGCGCAAGATTGATTTGCATATCACTGTCTATTTTCAGCAAATTATTAGCACTTTTGCAGTATAACTTGGCCCACTTGAAAAAGATAAAAGATTTCAGTGTAAGATTTCGGTAGGTATCTATAAAGTCGCCTTGTACAATATCTCCGTTTCCTATACTTTCCATTTTTATCTTATTCATTGCTTCTGGGTCATTTGAAGAACCGACAACAAAAATCAGCCTTATTCTCGGATTTGTGCATGCTTTCAGTCCCCAACTTTTCCTAATATACCCTCGAGATGAAGCCTCGTTGATACCAGTAAAGACTCCAACTAATAGATTTCCTGTTGTATTCATATCTTTACATTTGCTTTCTTCAGCGATTATAAAATTGTCCGTACGCCCTTCTGATGAATTTGGACGACCCGGTCCTCTTGTTATCCGATATTCTCGGATAGGCTTGACATCCTGTTGAAATGCGAAACGTCGTTCAGAAATTATATTTGACATTTTGAGGTCTTCAATTGAATTGTTTCTAAATAAAAGTAAAATCAATACAGTAGAAACAATAATCGCAGCCGCTGTGAATCTTTTTTTTATCTGCATTTTGGTTCTTGAATGTACCTATAAAGAAATGAAAACGTTCTTTACCTTTAACATGACATACAAAAATGTAATGTCTTTCAATTATTTTCTTATAACTGGATGTTTAACTTCAAATTACCACGAATACTCAATTAAGGGATACATAAAGCAATACAATTCCCGAAAGGCCACCTATGATATTATTCAAAACAGAACACTAGGAACACGCATCTGACAAAATCTTGGGAGCCAATAAACAACCAAGGAGTACCCATCGATTATTTTGTTTCAAAATGGCGATGCAATGTTTCTGGTCCATGCTGTAAATTAATCAGGCTTTGAATTTTGAAGACATTGAAAATTTGAGCGACTTGGTGAGTGTCACTGCAGCCAAGGAGAATCCATTATTTTGTCTCAAAATGAAGATGCAATGTTTCTAATGGACAAATGTGAAACTATAGAAATGACTGATTTATATACGGACACCATTTCTCTCGATTGGACGAAAGCACCTCGCATCTCGGTTCAATTTTACCTTAAGATACATAGATGACGTTCTGTCCATCAATAATCCGAACTTTATTAAATATCTACATGAAATCTATCCTCTTGAACTAAAGATCAAGGATAAACCGAGATCAAAACCGCTTTGTACTTCGATGAAAACAGTCATTTGAACACCTTACTGTATGACAAGCCTGATGAATTCAGCTTTCATAACTAACTTCCATTTCATGAGTAGTAAAGTAAAAGTAACAGTACGACTTTCCTTGCTTATGGCGTATATATACGCCCGTCTTTAAGAAACCTAGTAATATAAGTTAAAAGGGAATATCCGTCGCTGCAATTAGGCATAAATATCATATCCGGTTACTTCAATTTCGGAAGATACAAGACTTTGTATATTCTGTTGTTGGATGGTTCAAATGGTCTTTGACAGGATATCATCCACCATTCTGGACAATTGGACATCATAGTGAATGACGAGATCCTCGTATCGACCGTATACTTCCTGGAGCACGATGTAAGTCGATTACAAACGTATCCCTGACTGAGACTGAGTAGCTTATCTGAAATACGCCTAGCCCTCAGAACAAAATCTGTGTATTTGGTACTTGCTCTGGCATAACGTATCAAATGAGATATGAACACACCATAAGCAAATGATGAAGGGATGTTGCTACTCAGAATAGGAAAGTTTTTGATGCTGAAACTGCCGTCGTCACGTTTATCATAGAGTGAGGTGTTCATGTGAACATCAGTGTCGTAAGACAGCATTTTGTCCAAATAGGAAGCCGAATTAATTGTCCCTGTAGTTTCTTTGACTTCAAACTTAGTCGGATAGATTTTGCGAAGGTAATCCGCGAATTTTGGATTGTTGATCGACAGCACATCGTCTGTAAGTAAAGTTAAAGTCAGACCCTAAGTATCTTTTCTCCTTCAGAGACCAAATATTGAATGAATTAACTTCGTAGGAGTAAAGAAAAATGTCTGCAAGGAGTGAGGCACAATTGGTACCCACTGGAATTCCGACAATTTGTTGGAAGTCCACTCCTCAAAACACCACAAAAATGTTGTCGATCAGGAAGTTTAACAGCTGAATGATATCTGTTTCACTGTTAATTTTATCAGAATCGGACTTTTCTTTTACAAAGCAGGTTTTGTTATTGTAAACAACAATAAATTTATATTTGCTATTGCCTTTCTTGCATATAACGCATTACTAATAATTTTTGCGAGTATTTCTTTCAATTTATAATGTGGGATTGTTGTGTGTAGTGTCGAAAAATCAAAGGGTTTGATTGAATGGACTATACTGAATTGAGTAGAACTCAGATTTTCTGAAACTTCCTTCGAATTCTTTAAAATTCACATCTGGTTAATACCGCTTCGAGAATATACTGTCGAACAGTATTTTTCAAGTCAAGATTTGATATCAGATAAAACTTTGGTGGGTAAGATCGATACAGATATGGTAGAAGGAAGAGCAACCAGCGACGAAATGTTGTTTGTACGGATTTTTATTCATTTTAGGTATACATTATAAGTACATTTAATCTAAATCTTATATCTTTGGTTTGATTGAGGGTCACTACCGAGCGTTAAGTATCCGAAACATGCATGTCTGGTCCACGCTAAATGATGCTATTGAATTTGAAGACGTTTAACATGTTTGTGTCAAAGCAAAAGGGCGCGCAAGAGCTGATTTGTTGTCTTTTATTTCACAGGCAGAAAAGTATGTTGGGGTGTAAGTAGGATTTTCAGTTGTCGATTTTAAACCTTTCAACCCAACTCGTTCATGAGGCTGTAGAAATGGTACTTTTTGCAAGTAAACGTGTAATTATTTGAAGCTTTGTCTGCTGGTGTGATGACAAACTGTAATTTTCTTGGAGAAAGGACTTCGGGGTCTATGAATATAGACTTGAATTTGTTGTTCACAGTTTATTGTAAGTAGGCAATTCTAGATGAATGACAAAGAAGGCCAAAACCATATCCCTATTTAGAAGTACAAAACCCTTAATCAAAGAATCATCTAACCAAGGGTATATAAAACCAGGATAAAACCAGAACTAAGACAAAGAAACAGAAATAAAAAAAACTCTACCATATCAAGAGAGGTGAACTCTTGCGAAGGAGTAAGATCGGTGCCGAGTTTGAGTGAGCATATCCTGCTTGAATGAAACAACTGCCAATTCAGTTCGATAGAAAAATAGTATCACAATTTGCAACTCCCACAAAAGAAGACAAAAGTATCAATTTGTATGCCATGGCACAAAAGGTCTACGTCAGAATATCATTTATGACTCTGGAGAAGGGGACGTCATAGTGTGTTACCATTTCCCCATATCGGCCATAGAACTTCCTCAGTAACGATGTAAGACGGTCACAAATGTATCCTTGACTGAGAAGTTTAACTGAGAGCCGTCTAGCTCTTAGAACAAAATATGAGTAGATGTAGCTTCCCGAGCATAACGTATTAATTGAGAAATGAACACGTCATATGCTGGTGACGACGGGATGCTGCTACTCAGAAAAGGAAAATTTGTGATATTGAAATTGAGTCTTTACGTTTGTCATAGAGTGAGGTGTTCATATTACCATGGGCGTCAAAAGAATTCATAATATCCAAATAGGATGCTAAATTAACGGTCTCTGTCGTTTCTTTAACTTCAAGTTCGAAGGGATAGATTGCGACAAGCTAATTTGCAGGTTTTGGTGTATTGATGGACAGTAGATCATCAAGGTATCTGTACGTGAAGTTGAAGTTAAGAGCTAACTGCTTTTTGCTCTCAGAAATCAAGGATTGAATTACTTCAGCTTCGAATGAGTATAAAGATATGACAACAAAAGTAAAAGTAACCCATTGATTAATTTTATTCATTTGGAAAGGGTGTCGAGTTGTACGTCTGGCATATTCCTCACACGAGTCTATGATAATTTCCAAATTTTGATTGTTAAAATTCTTTATTCAGACCTCCCTATTGTTGCGACGTAAAGGTGTGCTCAAATTGAGATTGTGTGTCGGGTGGTATATTATCTCAGGAGTCTGACTCGTATAGATAAAAGAGAATGATCAAGTTGGTCAAAATGGCGTTAAAGAAGTTGCTTTATTTTTATCATTGATTTTTGACCGATGTCCTGACATTCTGGCTCGGAGCTGATCTTTGGTTTTACCGACATAAATCAATCCACATGGCGCACACTCGATTCCATAAACAACATTTGTTGTTTTATATATATAGTTAAGTTTATCGAAACAATCGTATTCAACAACTGTATTGTGAGATTACATGTAAAGGAAATTTAAATAACATAAATTCTTGAATGCGTTGAATAAGAAATGAACCTGATCTAGCTATTCGTGCCCTCGAGGACTTCTGGTCCATCAGCAGTGACACTCATCAAGTGGTACAAATGTTTAACGTCTTCAAATTCAAAAGCATCAAGATAAACCATACATCAACAAGTTATAAAGAAAAAATGCAAATGAATTAGTAAATAGATCAAGCTCTAATCAACATGTGATACAGGTAAAACACAAATTACCTAGTAATTATACAAGTAAAATAAAAATCAATTTGCTGTTCAGAGAAAGCACCAATCAACAAGATGTGTTAGTAAAACGAAAATCAACCAGTAGAACAAATAAACAAATCATAGAGCAGCACAGGACAAAATAACAATTACCTTGTGGAATTTATTCGGAAACTTGATCAATAATTATCCGGTTTTTCCATCAAACATCATCCTTGTATCTGTACCATCGGAGTGATACTCGAATTGTAGATAAGCAAACGCCACGGTACATGTAATATGAAAACTCCAGATAAAGACATGCGCACTTAATGTTGTCATAATTGCATGAATGTTTGAAAAGTCACACACAAAAGCTGACACCCGTTTCCATTAGAAGAAAGTTATAAATTTACAAAGTCATATGTAATGACAAATTAATTACAGAGCATCTATTGCTTACATCTTTGCACATCAGTACCTTTTGTGTAACATGTAATGTCGTTATTTCTAAAGAATTAATTCAATGTACATGTAATACATACACCGTGATCTCAGTGGTATAAAGAAATGAGAAAAAAGAAGGACGACAAGCAAAAAAAAAACGTTATTGCAAAAAAAGGACAAACACGAAGTTGGTTTTTTTTTGTCGAAATAGTTAACAATATAAAAAATGTAATGTATGTCTTGGCTGGTAAAATTCAACAAAAATAGCATTCTACACTGTGAATTTGTCACAATAAACTAATAAACATAAAACAGGGCAATAGATATACCACCACCAAACTATCAAATTTTTCAAGAAAGTAACTTATTTACTTTTCTCTGAAATATGTAAGACAAAAAATATGTCTATTAGGTCAAGGGAAGGGTTCTGCGCACGTAATCCGGATAACCACACCATTAAGGCCAGGTTAACGCAGTGGTAGCGCACTCGCTTCTCATCTCTAAAGTCCCGGCTTCGAATTCAAGATTCGGCGAAGGGTCTTATGTGAGAGGGTAGGTGATCCCCCATCAACGCCTCTGCGATGGGTTTTTCTCCGGGTTTTTTTTTTTTGGGCGGGGGTTTCCTCCTGCTCCTTGGATACCCTAACGCCAACATCTGAGCCAACGTGAGCCATTAATATATGTTGTGTTACCTTACTACGTCAGACAGTGCATGAGTTTCTGTAACTCATTTGTGTCACACTTATGCCCTTTGCCGTGTGGAGCTCGTAAAAAAGTTCCCCGCGAAGGGTTTGACAGTAAGTGTTTTGAATATATTTTCCTGAAATTGTCGCCATAGCACTTTCTATATAGACTACGTCAGACAGTGCATGAGTTTCATATATTGTTTTTATTTTCGTGCTTAAACATCGACGGCGGGTGCGGCTTGCCAACAGGGGATGCTTACTCCTCCCGGGCACCTGGTCCCACCTCTGGCGTGCTAGGGGTCCGTCGATGCTTTATTTTGTGCTCTATTGTGAGTGCAATTGAGATTATCGTCAGGATCTTCTTTAACTCATTATTGTTAAACGTTATCAAATAAATAAAGTTTAAATTTAAAAGAAAAACACAATATTTCCTTACAGTCTAAATTATTAATATAAGTCGGCGCCTGGTGCACATTGTTCTCGTTCCATTTATGTGTCATTGATATTTGATGTTTGTGTACGTCTGTTTCGACTGTATTTGTCTATTTTGTATGATGCTGCATATTGCTGTTTTCTATTACGGGTTGTAGTTTTGTCTGATGTCATTTATGTGTCGCTTTCTTGTGGGTTTGCTCCACTAGGTCGGTATAAAGCGGTCATGCAGAACACCCTTTCCTTTTTTTTTCTTACAAGAATCAGTTGAAGTACTGTACCTTTAGTTTTTTGCAGTGGATGTTTTGGGGGTTTTGCTGTTGTACATAGTGTAGACAAAAGAGAACGATATTACTTTTAAAAAACACTGCATATACAACACTAAACACACAACACTACACATAAGGCACTACACATAAACCGAGAGACGAGTATGTTAAAGGTGAATACGAAGAAAAAGTAGATATTTAAAGATAAACTTACTGAATTCACACAACACACAATTTGCAGACATGCACTTTGCAAAGTAAGTGCCAAAATTTCAATTCTGAAGAAACCAGAGGGCGCCTCTTAAATACATTTGGCTGTCAGAAAATCACTATGACATTTAATATTTAATAGACTTTTTTCACCGTGACGGACTTGGCACTTCGAACTTCGTACTTTGCATTTCGAACATTGAAGAGTCAGTGGCGTAGCTGCCGTTCACGTGTAAATTCATCATTGGAGTCATCTACATTTTGATTGGTATTCTCAATGGAATAGGTACATGTATTTTGGACTTCCTGTTCTTCTGGCAAACATATTTCTATCATACTTAAAGTGCGAAGTTCGAAGTGCGAAGTTCGTCACGCTGAAAAATGTCTAATAAGTACCACTATTGAGGATTTACTCACCGAAACACTTGTCCGGTGCGTTAAAATTGGTTTGAAAATTTCTTTAAGAAGATAAAGAGTTGGAGCACTTCCGTATTATTTTCATACACTTCGGTTTTGTGTAGAGGTAAAATACTGAGGGACCCAATGTAATATTTACACTGCATGTGTATACATAATTTTATATGGGTCTTTTTCCTGTATTATCATGCGTTTATGCCAATTAATACTGTCTATTTCATTCTAAAATTTCATCAAAATGTCGCAGGTTTCCACGAGCGCATTATACTTAAATTGGTTTAAAACTATTTCATTGCATGTTTTAATCCAAACAACGAACAACCGGTACCGACTCAGTGTGACCATTTTTCACATCAGTAGCAACTGATATGATTATCCGGATTAACTTTGCATAACCTTCCTAAATGTCCTGTTCAACATTGATTTCAACAGTGATTTATGACATAAAAACGGAAGTGCGTACAAAAAGTAGTCCCTGCTCTGCCGGCTGGAGAGAACGTATGCATGCATTCTGGAATCCTTTAACGTACTTTGATATATTTTGATGATCTCCTGCATGCAAACAGGAGATGCTTACTCCTCATGGGCACCTGGTCTCATTCCCATATCGGCTGTTCGCTTCTTTTCATATGGTGGAGGTTTTTGTTTGCTTGCTTTGGTTCCTGTTTTATCCTGATTTTGTATGTCTTCAGGTTTATGATTTTCTAAATTGTCGATTTTGTGCTGTATATAGGGATATGGTCATTATCCATGTTGTCATAGTAATGATTAATTTCTAGCTGAGGGAATACTTTATTCACAAAATCATGTCATGAAGTTGAATGAAATGTACTGAAAAATAATCTTTCAGTTTGACATGGATATAATCAAAAACGATTTCAAGTACAGATCAATACATCAGTGTCTGAAGTTCATAATTCTTACTGATTTGATTTCTTTTTTGTTAGTCCCTTCAAAAATCATATCTACAGACTTGCCACGGTTGTGGTGGAATTTAAATATACCTGCAGTTAGGTCCTCTTGTAATTCTTCTCTTAAATACCAGTTATGTATGCATCATCTACGGGGAATGGTTCATTAGGCAGTGGCAGAGCGGCTATTTTCATGCCTATTCTCTTGGGGACAATATAGGCAGCTCCTGGACAATGGTTCGGATAAACAAACTCAGAGTAATACTGAAATGGTACATACCATTTACTAGATGCGTCTCTTATAACTTTATTATGTTTTACAACTATACTGCATATAAATTTATCTTGGATTGTGCTTAATTCTAAAACATCCAAAAGTTGCGCAAGATTGATTTGCATATCACTGTCTATTTTCAGCAAATTTTTAGCATTTCTGCAGAATAAGTTGGCCCATTTGAAAAAGATAAAAGATTTCAGTGTAAGATTTCGGTAAGTATCTATAAAGTCGCCTTGTACAATATCTCCGTTTCCTAAACTCTCCATTTTTATTTTATTCATTGCTTCTGCGTCAGTTGAAGAACCGACAACAAAAATCAACCTTATTCTCGGATTTGTGCGTGCTGTCAGTCCCCAAGTTTTTCTGATATACTCTCGAGATGAAGCCTCGTTGATGCCAGTATAGACTCCAACTAATAGATTTCCTGTTGTATTCATATCTTTACATTTGTTTTCTTCAGCGATTATGAAATTGTCCATATGCCCTTCTGATGAATTTGGAACGACCCGGTCCTCTTGTTATCCGATATTCTCGGACAGGTTTGTCGACCTGTTGAAATGCGAAACTTCGTTCAGAAATTATATTTGACATTTTGATGTTTTCAATTGAATTGTTTCTAAATAAAAGTAAAATTAATGCCATAGAATCAATAATCGCAGCCGCTGTGAATCTTTTTTTTTTTTTGTCTGCATTTTGGTTCTTATCTGTAAAAAATGAAAACGTTCTTAACCTTGACGTGACATACCAAAATGTAATGTCTTTCAATTATTTTCTTATAACTGGATGTTTAACTTCAAATTACCACGAATACCCAATCAATGGATACATAAGCAGTATAATTCCCCACAGGCAACCTATGAGATTTAACATTTGTGAGACGTTACATCTTCACTTGGTGAGTGTCACTGCTGGTGGACCGGGAGTCCCCGAGGGCACATGTAGCCATATTTGATCAACTTTGGTTGATCGTCTGTCTCTTCAGTGTATTCGAAAATTCCTGTTACCAAGTTTCTTGAAATTTCTAAAACGTGGGTCCTGTAGCATCATATCCCTCCCATTCTCCTACGTCTTTCGGTACATTTTTGAACATAATAATTTTCACACTCTTTGGTCATATTTCTTTGTTAAGATTAAAGATCACTGACGAGGGTTAAGTACCCGAAACGTGCATGTCTGGTCCATGCTACAAATTTATCTGTTCTTAAATGATGCCATCGAGTTTGAAGACGTTTAATATAATTCAGAAAAGAACATGCATATGGCATCATCTTGGCAGCCATCGGTTATTTAGTCTCAAAATGAAGATGAAATGTTTTAATAGACAAATGTGAAACTCTAGAAACGACTGTTTTATATACGATACATTGCGACAGAAAGGTGTGCCTAAATTGGGATTGTTTGTCGGGTGGTATATTTTCTCCAGGATTAAACATAATGATCAGATTGGTCAAAATAGCGCTAAAGAGGTTGATTTCCTTTATTATTTATTCTTGACCGATGTCCTAACATTCTGGTTCGGAGCTGACCTTTGGTTTCATAAAAACTAATCAATTCACATGGCGAACACACTATTCCATAGACAACTTGGATGTTTTACAATTGATATTATCGAAACTATGCATGTTAAATGACTAATTTGTGAGATTACATGTAAATAAGATTTTGATAACAGAAATTTTCGAATACGTTGAAGAAGGGATCAACCGAATTGATCGAGCTTGGCTACATGTGACATCGGGGTCTCTTGGACCACCAGCAGTGACACTCAGCAAATGGTACAAATTTTTAACGTCTTCAAATTCAATAGCATCAAGATAAATCATATATCAACAAGTTATCAAGAAAAAATGCAAATCAATTAGTAGATAGATGACGCACAAATCAAGGCGGGATACAGGTAAAACACAAATCACCTGGTAATTGATACAAGTAAAATAAAAATCAATTTGCTGTGCAGAGAAAGCACCAATTATAGTCTAGTCAAAATAGCCTAAATTTTAGCCTAACCTTAAAGAAATTGCAACAAAAGCGGTTTTTGCCTCAACACGTCCTATCATATGTTTCTATTGACGAAATCAGTGTCTAAGTACCATTTTTGGGACAAAACCTTAAAAAAAGCACCGAAAACTGGGAAAATTGATTATTTCAAAGGTGTTATGCTCCCGAAAAATATTTTTTCTTTATAGAAAAAGTGATGAAAATTGGGACAACAGTAAATCTATAGATTTTTCATAAAAAGATGTATTTTCTCATTGTAAATTTATTGGGAAGTGTACATACTCCGATATCATAACATCCAGATCACACTTATAGAATTAAATTCGCCATTGATGGTGAAAGAGCGAAAGAACTATAAGTAGAATTGTTAGAAAACGTCCATTATACAAGATTGAACGTAGTGAATATGCAAAACTTCTAATTTTTTAAGACTTTAAATTAATATACAAATGTATACGTATATTTCAGTGGCGTTCTTGCTACGAGTTAGGACATTCGTGAATGCTGCCCATAATGCTAGGAGAGGCGGGGGGTGAAAGAGACCATCAGCAGATAAAGATTATTTTGTTTGACACGATGCTAAACCCCTAAATACCCCCTCAAAATCGTCCATTAAGTTTCTTTTTCTCAAGAGAAATGTTTAATTACATCTACCAACAACTTCCATAGAGTATATTCGCTTTATATATAGGGGCGGACAGAGAGGTACCTCTCTCCCCACAACTTACCTCCCCCTCCCGCCACCACCTCCCTCCCCCTCCTTTTCACCCTTCCTTAGCCTCCCCCTCCCGCCCTTTCTCTCCCTCCTCCCGTTCCCATCCTCCCCTCGCTCCTCCTGCCCCCTTCCTCCCGTCTCCCTTTCACCCTGTCCACCCCTTGTATGTGTATGTTTATGCATTTTTAGAATCTAATAATTGGCAATGTTTTTTTCCAGGCACTTGATATACTCTCAAATGAATGGAAAATGATTTCCGATGTTTTGGGAAAATATTTTAGAAATAATTGATATTTACATAGTATGAAAAATTATCTAAATTGATATAAAAGACGTTTATTTTGCCCTGCACCCAAACAGTCAAAACTGATTTTTTTTTCAGTGATGTATGTGCGGCGGACACATGAATTCTCAAATCTGCTATCTGATATCGATATTCTTGTCCGAGTTTTTTTTACGAAAACTTTATTTACAGCCCTACGAAGAGATTTTATAAAAGAAAAGCGCAATTCTCTAGACGAATGATAACCTTTGAACATCTTTTCCTCGCTCTCATGTCCTCCGCCCGTCACAATTTATCGATTGAAAACAATGATAACCTTCAATGGGATCGCATACTTTATTTTTAAATTTACTCGTAGTTACGAGCTTCCCTGTGGGTAACACACGATGAATGTGCATGTACATGTATATATAGATCACAAAAAAAATTTTTTTCACCAATAAAGACAAAAAAATAAAGAGGTAAACAAATAAATAAATAGATAAATTAAAAAATGTCACCTTGAGCGTACTGTTAACAAAGTGAAACCTTTCTACCACACTAGATTCAGAAGTTGGCATAAAGTGGTGTCATTGGTGTTACCACTTAATGTCAGTTGTGTTATTATTTTATGAAATGATATGATAATTGTTTTCTTTTAATCAAATAAAGAATAATGCTTCTCAAATAGACACTCTTTTAAAGGAATCACACAAAAATATTGTCAAGTTGATGCACAATCTCTTAATCAAACTTATGTTACCATATAAAACATGAAATGTAAATTGTGTTACCATAAAACGCAGTTGTGTTATCAAGTGAAGAAACACTTAATTGAACCTCATTCATTTTCTTCTCACAGCGAAAATTGAAACAATAAAAGATTTGTAAGAAATAATATGAGCAAAAGATCAATAAAAGTTTGGAATCTTTTCTTAGCATTCCTTTGATGATGGTTTCAATTTTGATAGTCAAATGTCCATTGTGTTTCCAATTAAGTGTCAGTTATGTTACTAATTATTTCAGTTGTGTTACTTTTTAAAAAGTAACACAAATGACGGTAACACAACTGAATTTTTCGTACAAATAGACACATTGTAGAATTTGAGAAGCAAAACTGTTCAAAATTCTTGCCCTCTTAAACAAGGTTCAACAATTTCATTTCAAAAGCAAAAGCAAAAGACAGAAAATGCCTCCATTTATCATACAAAAACGGTAACATAATGGACATGTGAAAAAGGTAACCTTACAGTGCTAACCAAGGTCTTTTAAACATCTAAGTTGAAGCTGGCGGAATATCAAAATTTATTTAATATATAAATTGATAAATCCTTATAAAACATTTTAACATGTGAACCTAATTAATATATTTGAATTAGTTGTGTTATTTCTCTCCTTTATGTAAAGGTAACACAACTGACAAAATAATCAGTGACAGTGATATCAATCGTAAAAAATTCCTCATTCTAAATATACGTAGGGTATATAGGATGTTTACAGAATCTCTTTCATATAATAAACAAATCCCATGAAAAAAATCAAGTTTAAATTTCAATGGAATAAAAGTTATACCAATGTGAAACTAAAGTACCCATAGTCAGGACATTCGATTTTGATAGATGATGGACATATCAACCTCTTATTATTACATATTTGTGTTGAATTTCATACTTTTTCATCATGGATATAGGTAAAATAGAATGAGGCAAAGCATTACCATTACTTATTTCTGTATTTTTTCATTTATATATGAAGCAGGCTCAAAAGGACAAAAATATGCACTTTTTTGATATTGTGCCAATGACATATTAATTACACAACATCTGTTGCCTACATCTTTGCACATCAGTTCCTCTTATGTAACATGTAATCTCTTTATTTCTTAAGAATTAATTCAATATAATACATACAATGTAATCACAATGGAATAAAGAGATGAGAAATAAAAAGAAGGGCGGCACGCAAGAAAAAAAACGTTATTGGGAAAAATCAGACAAACACGAGGTTGTTTTTGTCGATGATAGTTAACAATGTATATTAAAATGTGATGTATGTCTTGGCTCACCAAATTCAACAAAAGAAGCATTTCACACGGTGGATTTTGTGACAATGAAATAAAAAGCATAGAAAGAAGCAATTATAGATATGCGACAACTACACCATCAAACATTTCGAGACAATGAAAATAAGCAATGAAACAAACTTATATACTTATTCGAAGTAATGTGAAAGACAAAAATCATGTATATGAGGTAAAGGGAATGTTGTTGCGCACGTAATCTGGATAACAACACCATTAAGGCTGGATTAGGGCTGTGGTAGCGCACTCGCTTCTCACCTTTAATGTCCAGGGTTCGAATCCCAGATTTGTCGAAGGGTCTTTTGTGAAAGGGAAGGTGGTATTGTTTTAAAATGCTCTTGGGGAAAACTATAGGTATTTTTTCTTGGTTTATCAGTGATCCCCAATTCTTAGATATATGTTCTTGAAATCTACCGTTGACTTTTTGTGATTCAACACATGAGAACAGTGTTAATTACAGGTATAACCTGGTGAGTTATCGACAAGCTCATTCATGCACGAATATATGCGTTTTGTCTTATAAGAACGCGAAATTACCTTCGATGACACATATCGCAATTTGCGATGCGGAATTTAATATAATGTTTAACGTCTTCAAATTAAATATATTTTAAAGTTGGTTACTTATCAGGATCTTCTTTACTTCATTATCAGGATTGATACATGTATATGATGTAGCTGTTACAGTTTTCTTGAGTACTACTGTTTGATGAAAACCCTAGGTAGAATTTTTGAAAATATATCAGTGAATACGGAATTGCTATTGGAATTAGATCCATATTTATCCCAGAACATTTTAAAACAATACTTCTTTTCTGTTTTTGAATTATATAAGAATGAAATTTATCCACAGGAATTAACCCTTAACAAGGCAAACCTTTCAAATACAGAAACACCCTTTTTGGACATAAATATCAAAATTGTAAACGGAAAGATTCATACAAGTGTATATGACAAAAGGGATGATTTTGGATTCAACATAGTAAATTTCCCTTGGCTTGACGGTGATGTTCCAAGATTACCGTCATATGGCATTTACATATCAAAGCTCATCCGGTACGCTAGAGCATGTACTGATATTTTGGATTTTCACAGTAGAAATTTACAAATTACCAAAAAACTTTTAGGTCAAGGTTTCCGCTTTCATAAACTAGTTAAGACTTTCTGGAAATTTTACAAGAATTACAGTCAACTTCTTTTAAAATTCGGATCTATACATGCAACGGAGTACATTACTATGGGTATTACACAACCTGTCTTTTATGGTGATATGATAAACAAAATAAAAAGGATCAAAGGTAGGCAGCATAACCATCGAAAATGCGTCAGAATCATCAAACGCCTTTTATATCGTGGATATGACCCTAATGTCACCAGACGGACACTAGGCTTGGTACTTGACCAATCTACAGTCTTGTACAAGCGCATCCTTGAAACTTGCACTCTGACTGACTGTGACGACGGGACTCCATGACGGGCCCTGTCCAAACCTCTTTAGAGAGGACAGGGCCCCGACCACCTGTCCTCTCTGAATGTCAGTCGGACTCCTCGGGTGATTACATACATGAGCTCGCTACAGCCGGCAGAGCACGGACTGTATTACGCATGCCCTCTTTTTATATCCATTTACATATTCATCTGTGTCTCTGGGGCCTCTGCGTTTCGCGGTCTTGTTTGTGTGATGTCATCTTACAGTGAGGAGGTTGTTTTACACCACAATTGTACGTTCTTCGAGACCTCTGGGTAATTGGAGAAGTGAGAGGGTTGTGCGCACGTAATCCAGGATAACCACACCATCTGCTACTTGCGTGACAGATGGCCGTCCAAAGTCGGCACCTGTTACCCATTGGTCTCGTCGGTTTATGTGTAGTCTTTTGTGTTTGATGTTTACATGTCGTATGTCTCTTTTCCGTCTCATGCTGTACTCGTCTTTTGTGTTTTTGCATCGGGTGTTTTGGTGTTTTACTGTTGATGCTGCAAAGGGGTCTTGTTGGAGATCTCCTCCCTTCTTTTCGTAAAGTAAATAGATTAAGCACGTGATATTTATTTACAAATTCTGGAGGTGTGTCAGATACTGAAGCGCTCATTGGTCGAAAAACGCCATTTCACTCAAGAAAACTCAGAGAGTTACCAAAAATAGTACTCGGTTATTTTCGGCTTTAAATACCAAATAGAGATATCGACCAGACCTGTTTTTTTTATAATTATTCATTGAGGGAAAAGGTTTATATTTTGAGAAAACTAGCTTTAAAAACGTTTTTTAAGGTTCTGTAAATTTTGCATAAATATGATGATAGTAGGAGATATTCTCATTTTTACATTAGATTTGAACTTTTTCCCCTCAGATAGGATAAATCATGGTCTTGTATAACTTTTTTCCTTTTGAATACACTTAAAGACTTGCAAAGTTGACAACATATCTAAATATAAAAGTTGTTCGGAAACCCATTTAAAGGTCCTGTCACACTATGTACAGCGTTTGACAGCTGCGTGTGCCAGTGAGTAAGGTCGCTGGCTAACACGCTAGACGATCGTCGTACACGCTCCGGGGACGACGTTATGAGGACGTTGCGAGAACGCTCTCATACAGAGCTGTACGAAAATGTTGTGCCTGCAAAAGATCGGCAACGTGTGCCGAGTGTGTTGGTTACACGATCTGCGATCGTTTCTCAAACGCAAGGTAGTCGCTATGCACACGCTGCCATACGTTACGAGAAACATTACTCACACGTTAATACACGTTCCGAACACGCTCGTAAAATAAGATTGACGTTCGCGCAACGTGTTTGTAACGTATACGGAGCGTGTCTCTAACGACTGCCTGGCGTTCTCGGCGTGTACGAAACGTTCGAGTAGCGATCAAATCACTTCCACTGGATAAATTCAATACTGGAAATTCAAATTGAATCGCATCAAAAGTAAAAGAAACTATTAATTAATTATCAATACTGGTATTGTTTAGATCCTTTTACATATTGTTAAATGCTTGGTTACAAACAGTACAAGAAAGTTTTATCATGATAAGCTGAAATCGTTGTGTAGTGACACCATGATAATTTTAAATGAATTGATAGAGAGGTTGAGATTTCCTACGTGTAACTTGTACGGGTACGTCTAGTGTACAAGTTGAATTACACGTAACTGTTGTCGAGATTTCCTTTCAAAGACCACTACGCGTACTTGTAAAATCATAGTGAACTTGAGTTGACTTTTGGACATTATAAATTCAAGAGGAACATTAAGTTTGGTAAAATCTATATTGAAATAAAAACTTGAAATCATTATAAATTGAATGCCATACTTTTTATACTATTTGATAGAAAAAAGGGGATGAAATATCTTGAAGTAAAGATCTACGTGTATCTCGCACTTTACACGTTGTGATGACGTCACAATAGCCGACCAGAATACAAGTACACGTACAAGTTACACGTAGGAAATCTCAACCCCTCTATTTGAGAGGTTGATACTAGAGAGGTTTAGTTACAAGTTTAAGCGCGACGTGTACGTATGACGTCATCGCTTCCTGAGGTCTTTGATCAAATGACGTCATGTCGTGACGTAAAGCTACACGTTATGGACGTGTAAACGACACTCTACACGTAATGACGGAACGGGTAACTTCTTTGAGAATTTCCACACTTATCATTGATTTAACTTCCAGTTTTCGGTGTTATAAAGTAAGTTAAGGATTCTTGCTTTCATTACGTCGAGGTTTTACGAATCTCGATGTTCATTTCTCGCATATTAAACTGACAGAAAAGAATCTAGTTACATGTGCACCTTTTTACATAGCTCTACTTAGACCTTCACCGGTTCGCACGTATAACTAAATGACGTCTTCGGATTGTGACGTCAAACGGTGACGTGTACTTGTAAGTCATACGTACATGTTGAGAGCACGTGTACGGGTACGTCTAGAGTACAAGTTGAACTACACGTTACTGTTGTTGAGATTTCTTTTCAAAGACCACTTCGCGTACTTGTAAAATCTTAGTGAATTTGAGTTGACTTTTGGAAAGATTAAATTTACAGAAAAACATTAAGTTCGGTTAAATCTACATTGAAATAGAAACTTGATGTCATTATGAATTGAATGCCATACCTTTTATACTTTTTTTATAAAATAAAGGGGATGAATTACACGTACAAGTTACACGTAGGAAATCTCAACCTCTCTATTATGTGATAAAATTAAGACAAAACATGCGACGATGGATAAGTAAAAGATACAACAACCATGTATGGCCATGGATTAGACATTTAACGTTATTGATGTGGAGTCTCCTCGTATAAACGAATGTTAACTACTACAGCGATAAAGTAACTGAAAATTCTCATACAACGCCCCAACACGCAATCAAAACGTTATACGGACGTGTGCGGTCGTTGGGCACACGTTCTGCGTACGTCGAGATGGCTGAGAATGCGCTGGCTACATGTTGTCGTACGCTGACACACGTTACAAATACGTTACACACACGCTCAGTAAACGTTCTGCAGTCGCTGTTACAAGTCAGTCGTGCGTTAGACAAACGCTCATAAAGCGGCTTTCTTTTAATCTTTTATATCCGACCTCGGCGTTCGGCAGCATGTGGCAAATTTTTTTCAAACGTAGTCACATGCTGTCCAGAACACTGTAGTGTGACAGGGTGTGATGGAAGTTTGTAAAATGACGTTTTTCGTGATTTTCATAGTAGAAATTTACAAATTACAAAACTTTTTGGGTCAAGGGTATCTAGTAAAGACTTTCTGTAAATTTTACATAAAATCATTGTCCAATTCTTTTGAGTACCCATAAAAGCAACAGAGTATATTTCTTTGGGTATTTCACAACCTGCATTTTATGGTGACATAATGAATCAAAGGTAGACAGAATAACCTTCGAAATTGTGTTAGAACATCAACCGAAATTATATTGTGGAAATAATCCTTTCTATATAGAGACAACCTTAGACAGTGCATGTATTTTATATATTTTCATTTTTGTGCGTGAACATCGACGGCGGGTGCGGCTAGCCAACGGGGGATGCTTACTCCTCCCGGGCACCTGGTCCCACATCTATCTTGCTAGGGGTCCGTCGATGCTCTATTTTGTGCTCTATTGTGAGTGCTGTTGAGATTTTCGTCAGGATCTTCTTTAACTCATTTGTGTCACACCTTGGTACTGAAATAATCTACAGTCTTCCAGCGCATTCTTAAGAATTGCACTCTAACTGACCGTGATGACAGGACTATTACGGGTCCTGTCCTTCTTATGTATTGACGAGATGAAACTTCGTTTATGCCAGTATAGACCCCAACTAATAGGAATGGGGTACTATTTGTAGATGTATTTGCACATTTGTTAACTTCAGCGATAAAAAAAATTACCCGTGGTCTTGTATATTCCCATGTATATTCCCATATAGGTTTGTACTCCTGTGTATGTTGAGAAGATTTCTCAGATATTTCAAAGTCTTTTGTTGAATGTTTGCACAGTGCTAGGAGGAACATTATCATTGTAACGATGATCGCTAGAGTCAAAAATCTTTTCTTCGTCTGCATTTTTGTTATGACCATATGGTTGACCTACAAAGAAATGAAAGAAAAACACTTTCAATTGACCCTTCTGAACGCGGGAAAAATTTGAGAAATTCCATGACGTCACAATGCAATTTCTTGTTTGTCCGAGGTAAAAGCATTGTGACGTCACGAAATTTTGCATCTTTTCCCGCAATCGGAAGGGTCAATTAAGCACACACGAAACTTTAAATGCAAAGTCTTAATTCAATTTCATGTATAGCAATATAAAAATTTTAAATACCAATAATGAGCTTTCATACTTTTTGGCCATATTACATTGTTTAGACTAAGGATCACTGACGAGGGTTAAGTATCCGAAACGCGCATGTCTGGTCCATGCTGTAAATTTATCAGGTTTGAAATGATGTTATTGAATTTAAAGACGTTCAACATTTCAATAAATGCAGTACATAATCCACTTCTCATATCTACGCCAATCAAAATTGTCGTTTCACAAATGAATTAAAGGAGATCCTGACGATAATCTCAACAACATTCACAATAGAGCACCAAAATTGAGCATCGACGGACCCCTAGCAAGCTAGAGGTGGGATCAGGTGCCCGGGAGGAGTAAGCATCCCCTGTTGGCTAGCCGCACCCGCCGTCGATGTTCACGCACGAAAATGAAAACATTATATAAAATACATGCACTGTCTGAGGTTAAGTCTACACAGGCAATTGTACATGTGCCGCACGTGAAATTCACGTGAAGTTAACATGAATTTCACGTTAAAAATTTCACGTGAAATTCATGTGAAAAGAGCTCACACGCTAAATTCACGTGAAGATATTCACGTGAAATTCACATGATTTTCACGTTAACTTCACGTGAAATTGCTTTCACATGAAATTCACGTTATTTTCTTCACGTTAACTTCACATGAAAGAGCTGTCACGTGAAATTCACGTTATTTTCTTCATGTGAAATTCATGTGAGAGCTCTTTTTATCCATATGAAATGGTTGGTTTTTTTTTCTCTAATATTGGTATTTTTACTTTTTTCCACTGGACCAGTCATTCCAGCATATTATGATTCTTCACCAGAAAATATGTGTAATTAACTTTTATTCAGCTGGTCTACCAGTTAAACTACAGCATAAATCTAAAAACTGCAATTATTCAATATATACTCTGCTATCACATTGTAAATATCCATGAAAACATTTGGACATGTGTAGGTATGTGTCATAATTAGACTATACATGTACTATTAATCTTTATGACACTGAAAATGCTTGGTATTTTGTAACTATAGGAGCTAAGTCAAAAGGACATGATGTATACAAATTTTCTGTGCAAGTTTCTTGTGGATTCATGAATTTAATAAAATTGTTTGCTCCCTTATTCTGCTAATTTTGCATTATTTCCAAGTTCAGAAGTTTGATATTTTACATAAAGAATACAATAAATACATCTCAATATTCCATGACATTTATTTCAAGGTAACAGAAATTTTTATCATGATCAATTCTTTTTCAAATATTTTTCAAATTAAAAAACATCTGTGAACTTTTATCAATTGCCTAAGTTATCCCTGTCTCAATCCTTGCAGAAATGATTCATCACTGAAAGTCCAGATGTGATCATAATCTTCTTTGCCTTTATAGTCCTAAAAGAAATGGATTGATCACTGCTCTTTTTCTGTTTTGGAAGTCCAAACTGTTCTTCAGTTTATCATTTCTTCCATTACTGCCTGGTGTGTTAAATTATCCATCTTCTATTGATTTTTTTGCTCGGTACATCCTGTGAAGGAAGAAATTTCATTCATGAAAGGTAAAAATACAAATAATATTAGATTATCAAAACATTTCCTAGGTAAATTGAACAAATAAATTAGTAGTAGGTATTTCTGAAAATGTTCTCTCAAGGGCAAATTATAATTATTTTCATATATTACTTCATGATTAAAATGTCAGAGTGGATAGTTGTAAAATGCACAGGAGTCTGACACACTATTCATTAATCCCAAGTGGGTCAAACAACCCCTCGTCAGAGTCAAACACCTATAAAGCAAGGTGTTTGACTCTCTCAAAGGGGTATAATTTGACCCACGGGGGATAAATAAATAGTGTGACAGACTCCTGTGGTAAAATGTAATTATCAAGTAATGCAAAAGCCATATCACTAACCATTTAAGATTGACAGATATAAAGGTTAAAGTTTTTCAATTTAAAGTGTGTCAAAATTCAAGGTCAATGAAACAAGGTGCTTTCGCATCCATCTGTCACATATCATGTCAGACTATATCTCATGAACCGTTTGCCCGATCACTTTCATATTTCAGTATGTTGTTCCTTATGACAAAAAAGGTTTCACATCACCTTAACCCAAGATCATGTGTCCAAGGTCAATGTCAATTATTTCTTTTTAATGAAACTGTACATGCTAATCCTCATGATCTTGTCCAGGCTATATCTCTTGAATCGATTTTACAATTGTTTTCATATTTCAGTTTGTTATTTCTCAGGCCTAAATGTTTCACATCACAAATGTCCCAAGTCACTTCTTACTTTAGTAATGAAATTGTATATGCTAATCATGCCCAGGCTATATCTTTTGAAACATGTATCCAATCACTACTATTTCAGTTTGTTGTTGCTCATGATCCATAGGTTTCAGATCACCTATATCCAAGGCAATGTGACGAAGGTCAAGGTCACTTAATATGCTTATAATGAACTTGTATATGCTAATATTATCATGTACGGGCTATACCTGACTAGAGTCTATACAGTATAATGAATAACTTTCAAATTTTTGTATGGTGTTGCTCATGACTCAAAGGTTTCACGTCAACATTGCCCAAGGTCAAAGTATCTTAGAGAGAGAGGGAGATCTGTTTTTTTTTTCTGAAAACATTTTTTTTACTTGTATAGGAGAGAATGACCACACCCATTTTCTAAGATCCTTGGGGGCAGTGGCTCAAAATAAAATATTGTGTGCACAACTAGGCCATGGTCCCTTTAAGTTGCAAAAAAAAAATAACTTTCAATCATCAACAGTTTCAGAGAACTGATGACCATGAGAAATGTTTAACAGACAGACAGACGCCGGACACAGGGCGATCGCATAAGCTTGACTGGTCTTTGTCCAGTAGAGCTAAAAATGTGTTCGTGAAACATGAAAGCCATCATCAGTCACTATTAACACCACTTTCTGTTAAGTATGTCAAACTCGATTAGAAAGAATTTATTTCAAAATATCTAAAATGTAGGGCAAAGGTCAATGTCAAGGGTAAAATAATTTGTTATTAATCAAAAGTCTTGTCACAAGGAATACACATATGAAATTTGAAAGCTCTATCACCTACAATTCAAAAGTTATGGCAAAGGTTAAAGTTTTATAAAAGTAGGTCAAAGGTCAAGGTCACAAGGTCAAAAACTTTGGTATCATCGTAAAGGTCTTGTCACAAAAAATACATAAATGTGAAATATAACAGTTGCAAGGAAAAACAGACGGACAAGCAAAACACTATATGCCCCAATCTTTGATTCCAGTGTCATACATTAGTTTGTCAAATGGTACCTACACAAATCTTCTCTTATCTTCCTCGAGCCAATGGATGCACCTTGGTTTGGATATTGGACTCCTGCTGAAAAAGAAACAATGCAGTCCTTAGATTACATGTGACATACCTGATAATATACATTGATGAACAAATGATATTTTCCTTCTTCATGCACACCTACATGTACATGTTATTAGAGAGGTTTAGAAACCGTCCTGGGTATGGGTAAAGGTGTATTCTAACATGACTTGAGATTTTCTCCCTATATGTACTATAGAACTTGCCTGGTGTAAAATCTCCAACAAACTTCCAGTTCGCTAAGATCTGCCCATGCACGTGCTATAGAGTTTGTGCAGAACAATATTAGAATAGAAATAACAACAAGCCAGCTGTTATTTGTTGTCAAGTAATTCCCCCAAGTCGCATGAACCAATCAAATTTCATTGGTTCATGCGACTCGGGGAATTACTGGACAACAAACCACGGCTAGCTAGTTGTTATTTCTTAAACATGTTGACTCCATTACTATGTATGACGTCATTCTTTATTGTGTACGGAAAATTGCTGCAAATTGTCGAGAACGTGTCAATCTTGAGCTATATGTATACATGAATATAAAACGGGTATACATTTTTGGTTTCTTTTTTTTTTTTTTTTTTTGTTTAGTTTTATAAACAAATAAAGCCTACGCTCACGCAGCAAGATACGCCCGTTGGGATTTTTTTCACAACACCAAAATATCTAAGTCCCATAACTCCATAAGGACAAATTGGATGAACCTAGCTTAAAATCGAAAAGCGGCTTCCTCTTCAAAGTCTGATCAAAATGTACAAATATCATGAAAATCTGTTGACACATATTCAAGTTATTGCGTTCCATGCACCTATATTTTGCCCTTAGCTTAACATGTATGTGCATATAACCCCCCCCCCCCCCATTACACATAATTTCTGGATTATGTGACAAAAAATTCAAGAACCCCTTATATATGTGAAAGAACATCCTTTCTACTTGAAGTATACAAAATTTCAAAACATTTCAACCAGAAATAGATTTTTAAATAATTTTTAACTATTTTAGTATATTTTCACTGTATTTTAAAATATCTAAGTCCCATAACTCTGTAACGACATATCGAATAAACCTGAAAATCAAAAGGCGGCTTCCTCTCCACAGTCCAATCAAAATGTATGAATATCATGAAAATCCGTTGACGCATATTCAAGTTATTGCGTTCCATGCGTCTATATTTTGCCCATAGCTTAACATGTATGTGCATATAACCCCCCCCCCTTCCTATTACACACAATATCTTGCTTATGCGACCAAAAAATTAAAAACCCGTTACGTATGTCAAAGAGCATCCTTTCTACCTTAAGTATACAAAATTTCAAAACATTTCGACCAGAAATAGATTTTTAAATAATTTTTAACTATTTTAGTATATTTTCACTGTATTTTAAAATGTCTAAGTCCCATAACTCTGTAACGACATATCGAATGAACCTGAAAATCAAAAGGCGGCTTCCTCTCCACAGTCCAATCAAAATGTATGAATATCATGAAAATCCCTTGACGCATATTCAAGTTATTGCGTTCCATGCGCCTATATTTTGCCCTTAGCTTAACATGTATGTGCATATAACCCACCCCTCCCCCCTTCCTATTACACACAATATCTCGGTTATGCGACAAAAAAATTAAAAACCCGTTACATATGTCAAAGAACATCCTTCCTACATGAAGTATACAAAATTTCAAAACATTTCGACCAGAAATAGATTTTTAAATAATTTTTAAATATTCTAGTATATTTTCACTGTATTTTAAAAATCTAAGTCCCATAACTCTGTAACGACATATCGAATAAACCTGAAAATCGAAAGGCGGCTTCCTCTCCACAGTCCAATCATAATGTATGAATATCATGAAAATCCGTTGATGCATATTCAAGTTATCGCGTTCCATGCGCCTATATTTTGCCCTTAGCTTAACATGTATGTGCATATAACCCACCCCTCCCCCCTTCCTATTACACACAATATCTCGGTTATGCGACAAAAAAATTAAAAACCCGTTACATATGTCAAAGAGCATCCTTTCTACTTGAAGTATACCAAATTTCAAAACATTTCGACCAGAAATGGATTTTTAAATAATTTTTAAATATTTTAGTATATTTTCACTGTATTTTAAAAATCTAAGTCCCATAACTCTGTAACGACAAATCGGATGAACCTGAAAATCGAAAGGCGGCTTCCTCTCCACAGTCTGATCACTATGTATAAATTTCATAAAAATCCGTTGACGCGTATTCAAGTTATTGTGTTCCATAGGCGGACGGACAGACGGACGGACGGACGGACGGACAGACGGACGGACGGACGGACTTCGCCATACCATAATACGTCCCGTCAAATGACGGGCGTATAAAAAGTCTACCCGTTTATAGCAGATGTATTTCATGAATACTTGTACTGGGTAAAATACATATTTCATAACTTTTAATTCAACATTTATCTATATAAAAGTTTTACACAATTGCTAAGAGCTATACTAGTACACGTAAACATACTTGTCAAATTTCTAATCTTCTGCTATTTTCCAAATTTACATGTATTTGTAGATAACATGTTCACTGTATTTACATATACCTGTAAGCCTTCTAAACCTCTCTATTTTCCTGAATTAGTTGTACAGAGTTTTATTGATGTTCATAAGTTTTGTGGAGAAAATTCAATGACAAAATTTCTGTGAGGAATGAAAGATTGAGGGATGTTGATCATGGAATAATTCTGCCTCTAGTTGCTACATTTATCTTATATGTTGTATACTAGAGAAGGAAGTGAAGTCGTTTTGAACGTTATTAATCATAAAGCCTGTTTTGTTGTCATATTATTTTATGCATGTTTATTGACAGAGATATATATATATATAAGATTCTTTTCTGCTAATAATAGATCCAATTTAAACTTTAAAGTGCTGCCTCTATCTTTCAATGTAGCTGCCGCATAAAACACCTTTATTAATTTAATTAACAATAAACTACCCTCTGGAATCCATTTGACTCCCCCCCCCCCCACCCCTGGAGCCAACGCCGAAGGGATGGGACCGAAATGAACAAACTTTGTAGAGGACCTTTAGTACTTCATGCATACCAAATTTCATCAAAATTCTCCTAACAAAATATTGAAAATGCAAAAGTTTACTGTCTAGCGACTGACAGCTCACATGAACCTTAGGCTCAGGTGAGCTAATAAAAAATTTGCCCCATACAGGACAAAAATACCCGATGCAATATTTTTTAAAAAATTATCTTGGAATCAAGGTCAAGGGACTATTGTGACCCTGACCTTTGACCTATGACCATGGTTCAAGGTCATAACATATCCTTAGGCTTAGGTTCTACAGAACATTTCTGTGAAATATTGAAATCCATCCATAGGGGAAGGAGTTATGCTCTAGACATAGTTTTACTGATGATGTCTATTATGACCTTGACATCTGACCTATGACCTTGGTTCAAGGTCACGACACACCCTTAGGTCCTAAGGAACATTTCTAAAAATTGTTATAGAAATCCATCCACAGGGAAGGATTTATGCTCTAGACAAGGTTTTACTAATGTCTATTGAGACCTTGACCTTGGTTCAAGGTCATGACAAGACAAACCCTTAGGTCCTATGAAACATTTCTGTGACACATTATTGAAATCCGTCCACAGGGGAAGGAGTTATGCTGTGGACAAGGTTTTACTAATGTCTATTGTGACCTTGACCTTTGACCTTGGTTCAAGGTCATGACACATCCTTAGGTCCTATGGAATATTTCTGTGACATATTATTGAAATCATCCACTTGGGGGAGGAGTTGTGCTCTGGACTTTGACCTTTGACCTATGACCTTGGTTCAAAGGGGGGGGGGAGTTATAAAAATAGTTGCCAGAGTCACCTAATGCTTGACTGCATAACATAATGTCTTTTATGACAGCCAATTTCTTAAGCTCACTTTTCCCCAAATTGACATAATTATACACAATGGTATACTCATGTATTACCTATACTTTGCTCAATATTGGCTTCTATAAACAAAATCAACCCAGCAAAAAAAGTAGGTCAAGGTTACTTTATGAAAGTTTGATTTAAGATACATCCAATTTGTAAGTTTGGAATATGTAGCACTTGAACTTTGCTCAATATTGGCATTTAAAGGCAAAGTCTCTCAAGGGGAAAAAGTAGGTCATGGTCATTTTATGAACGTTTGATCAAAGATACATCCACAATGTAAGTTTGGAACATGTAGCACTTATACTTTGCTCAATATTGGCCATTAAAGGCAAAATATTGCTACCGGTATCTTAACATTTACCTTATCATCTCAACATTTAGCTAGACGCCGACACCGAGGGTACTGCAATAGCTCTTTTGCACTTAAGTGCAGTCGAGCTAAAACTAAGTACATGCAATGTATAATATGCATATATATGAATTACTACCTCTGACACTTAATTGTCTCATTCACAAAATGCCACAATAGAGCTGCATTATCTGAGCACAATGTTGAAAGTTCATCCTGAATCTGAAAAATAAAGAAAATATTCTTAAATGTGATCAGAAATAATGTCTCAATTCATTTAATGTTGAAAATACCCCCTTCTCCCTTTCCCTCAGCAGCTTGATCATTATAAGAGGAGCTTTTGGGCAAGTACAAAATACTGTAGTACATCAAAACTTAAACACTGTCAAAGTTGTAAAATGCCCTGCCAATGATCTTGTATAATAATCAAGGGTGTAACAATAGAGAGGTTGAGATTTCCTACGTGTAACTTGTACGTGTACTTGTATTCTGGTCGGCTATTGTGACGTCATCATTTATTGCATTTGACGTCATTTGCTTTACCAGTTACATGTCGCATGTTATATGTAGAAAGGTCTTGTCACAAGAAGTACACATTTGAAATATCAAAGCCATATCACTTACCAATCAAAATATATAGCCATTCTTAGATTTTGTGCAAAGTAGGTCAAATATCTAGGTCAATGTCACTAGGTCAAAAATTATGGTATGTGTAGAAACTAGAGAGGTCTTGTCACAAGGAATACACATGTGAAATATCAAAGCCCAATCTCTTACCAATTAAAAGTTTTGGGGTGTGTGACACCCAAGTATGACAGACAGAGAGACAGACAGACAGACAGACAGACGAACAACGGACAAAGTGATCCCATAGTGTCGCTTTGCTTCGCAGGCGACACAAAAACATAAGTTTGTGAAACAAAAATGCCCCAGTTGGCATTTTTGTTAGTAAAACAGCTTAAATGTCAAACATGGTCAAAAGAAGTTCACATTTTGAGGTCAAGGTCAAATTTGGTATCAGTAGGAAGGTCTTGCCACAAGAAATATGAAAGATTACCTGGAAATGTCTGATGAACCTTCACGTACACTGCATATATTCATTGTTTGATACATAAATTCAGAAGAAAATTGCAATACATTGGTCCCTGCCTGAGCTACAATGTACATCTACTGTACTGTACACGCGGCTCACTTCGGAAACTGGATAAACACGATTTTGATAACTTTGTCCTGCAAAATTAAATTACAGTAAAATGAAAATTTATACCATAATCATAATGGAATAGATCTTGCTTAGTAATATTGTTTTCAACATTAAATTTCGGTGTGATGTCGCTGAATAGAACATTGAGCCTACTGAGAACATCATGACGTCACTGGAAAAATTAGCTTGGGAAATGATTTATCTAAAAGTTGTTCTGTCTACATACACATGTATATATAATTTAACGTATCCAGTGTACAAATAGAGATCTCGCTGACATCTCGTCCATTTAAATAGTGTTAAAATTCTCTCGGTAATCTTCGGCAGTGTCTCGATAGTTTTCGTGGCTTAGTTAGAGGTTGGCATGTTTAGCTTTGATGTTGGAACCCAACTTTTATGTTACACTATGGTATATTTAGGTATAGATATGCCGTAATTCTAACTATATATATACTTGATATTTATTTGTACAACGGATACCTTAAGTTTGACTGCGTGCTCTGAATATCATATAACTTCACTTGTATCAAAATTTACGACTAAGGGAGATCTATTGAATGGTATCAATTTCATTTAAATTTTTTGAATGATAACGTAGTCAAAATCGTGTTTATCCAGTTTCCGAAGTGAGCCGCGCGGACAATAATGTACATTAAGGACGTGTTTACCTTTTTTGAATATATATATGTCAATGTTAGACTTTGTTGAACTTCAATAGTTATTTTACTATAACTCAATAATGAACCCCACTGTATAAAGATTCTAGTTTCCTATTCATTAGTAAAAAATCTTTCAAATGCTCATCACAAAGATCTTGTATTTACTCCTCCCTCCCCCCACCCATTTTTTTTTTTTTTATAAACATTGCATTGTTGGTTTGAACAACTTCCTCCCCATATAAAATCAGTGCCAACTGATGTATTAACCTTGGTCTAGCCATACGAATGTTCATTGGCAATTCTGCAGTTGCCAAATAAGGGGTCCACTTCTTTCCAGACACAGACATCACAATATCATACGTTTCCGTTTTTGGTCAGAACAAACTCGGAAAAAATGTTCCATAAACGTCTAGACTTACCTAAAAATGATTTATCGATTAACCTGGGTCTTTTCTTTTGCATTGGCGTCCTGATTTTCAATTTAAAATGAATTTTCTGTAAATATTGAATGTTTCTGGTCTCTTTTCCTGTGCTTCTGCTTTGCAAGGTGAAGTCGCATTGTCGTCTGCTTCGTGCACGCGCTGGTTCGCGGTATTGATTGTCACGCTCGTCGTCTAAGCGTCTTTTCATTTTCAGTGGCGGATTCAGGGGGGTGCGGAGGGGGCGTCCGCCCCCCCGGCACTGACCCTAAATTTCCCCCAAAACCCTATATTTTAGCCCATTTTCAGTAAAAATCGGCAAAATTCGCCCCTTGACCCCCCGGCAAAGGGGGCGCTGGATCCGCCACTGATTTTAAAGATAATTTGTCAAAAGGAAGGTCACTTCATGCAACTCTGTATCGAGGGAGATTGAGGGGAGGGTAACTGGATATGGTGATGGTGGTAATCCGGGTGGGGGGGGTCGGCAGGGCGGATACAGAACCCCATATGCACGTACACTTTTTGATGGGAATCACTTGCGAGGCCCGAAGGACCGAGTGGCAGAGAGTATGGGAGGGGGTTTCCCTCCCGACTTTGAAATCTATCCCCAAGAAAATTTTTGAAAATTTATTAAAATCGGTGGTTTTGGGGTGTTTTGGGGCTATTTCCGACTAATTTCATATTTTTTTCTCAGGAAACAGTAGTTTAATGCTTCCATAAGCATGTCATAAGTGCCCCTTTGATGGACACTGCTGGGGGGCACATGCCCCCGTCTGAATCTGCCACTGGGGGATGCTGAGTCGGCTTGTAACTTGAGATGATTATGTTTTAATATATGCCTTTTGTGCTCAATTTAATACTGTATTTTGATGATGAGCGATTTGTAACTTTTCTCTCTCTCTCCCTCCTTTTTTTAATAAGACAAGCGCCCCCCCCCCCCTTTCCAAAGTTCACCCACATTATCAAGTCAGTCAGTGGTACCCCGAGCAGGTTAACAGAGTATTATATATAAGACTTCGACCTTGTTATTTGGAGTGGGGTGTTATAGTGTCATATATTATAGGACTTCAACCAGAGCATTTAGTTGAAGGTGATGAGCCATAGATTTGGATAATTATGCAGAAAAAGAATTATGAGGGGATAGAATTAATTACCATGTACACTTTGTGTAATTTGAGTCTGAAAAACTAAATCATGGGATCAAATCATGGGATCAATCTTGAAATTGCATTTTTTTTTTAAATATCCGTATATAAGCCAAAAAGAAACTTGTATCAATAGAAAGGCATGTTGGTCGAAATAGTTTTTGGCCAAAGTGTCCGACAATTTTCATGATGACAACAAGTAAACAACATGGCTTCAGTCGTGTGAGCCTGGACAATTAATATGAATTAAAGTAAGCTACAGGCTTGCATGATTAAAGCATATATCATCATGGTTTAGATCAACTATTGAAGAAACAGAAATGTACAACAATGGCTTTCAGACCTAAAACCACTTTGATAAGGTATGTACATAGCATTGATAGGGCTTTATAAAAAAAAAATGTACATTATAATCTGCCCCTATCTGTCTGTCTGTACGGTATGTCACAAATTCATATGAAAATACCTTCATGGTGAAATTCATGTTACAATTTTTAAATGAAATTCATGTGAATTAGATTTCACGTGAAATTCAAATGAAAAATTTCACATGAATTTCATGTAAAGGTACCTTCACTTGAAATTCTTGTGAAAACATTCACGTGAATTTCATGTGAATGTACCTTCACATGAAGTTCATGTTAAAAATTAATGTGAATTTCACGTGAACATACCTTCACATGAAATTCATGTGAAGAAATTCACATTAATTTCACGTGAACATACCTTCACATGAAATTCATGTGAAGAAATTCACGTTAATTTCACGTGAACATACCTTCATGTGAAATTCATGTGAAAATGTCACATGAATTTCACATGAATCAATTTCATGTGAAATTCATGTGAAGTTCACGTTAATTTCACATGAAGCTTCACATGAATTTAACGTGAAAAATTTTCACGTGAATTTCACGGACCACGTGAATTTCACGTGCGGCACAATTGGCTGTGTAATAGACAGCTGTGACCGGAAATCCGAAGAATGTGTTTCAAGGTTTTTTAATTATACAAGTATTTTAAACATCCGTTTTCTGTTTTACTACTGAGAGTCATAGAAGGTAATGTTCTATAGAACTGTGTAATTGTCTTTGTCTGTTGGTCCGATTTTTTCTTTTCTTTTCAAGAATTTGTTTACAAGCCTTTAAGTTGTGAATTTGTACTCTGATGTCGGGTATTGTATGGGTACTTGGATAATTTTCTCGTAATCGAACACTCTGATTCAAGTATACCGAAGACGATATAATCATGTCCTTGAGTTTTTGATTGACACAAATTTTCCGGTGTATGAGTATTTTTAGTAACTTGCTTGCTAGGGGTCCGTCGATGCTCAATTTTGGTGCTCTATTGTGAGTGTTGTTGAGATTATCGTCAGGATCTCCTTTAACTCATTTGTGTCACACTTATGCCCTTTGCCGTGTGGAGCTCGTAAAAAGGTTCCCCGCGAGGGGTTTGACAGTAAGTGTTTTGAATGTTTTTCCCTGACATTGTCGCCATAGCATTTTCTATATACACAGCCAATTGTGCCGCACGTGAAATTCACGTGAAAATTTTTCACGTTAAATTCATGTGAAGCTTCATGTGAAATTAACGTGAACTTCACATGAATTTCACATGAAATTGATTCATGTGAAATTCATGTGACATTTTCACATGAATTTCACATGAAGGTATGTTCACGTGAAATTAACGTGAATTTCTTCACATGAATTTCATGTGAAGGTATGTTCACGTGAAATTAATGTGAATTTCTTCACATGAATTTCATGTGAAGGTATGTTCACGTGAAATTCACATTAATTTTTAACATGAACTTCATGTGAAGGTACATTCACATGAAATTCACGTGAATGTTTTCACAAGAATTTCAAGTGAAGGTACCTTTACATGAAATTCATGTGAAATTTTTCATTTGAATTTCACGTGAAATCTAATTCACATGAATTTCATTTAAAAATTGTAACATGAATTTCACAATGAAGGTATTTTCATATGAATTTGTGACATACCGTACAGACAGACAGATAGGGGCAGATTATAATGTACATTTTTTTTTTATAAAGCCCTATCAATGCTATGTACATACCTTATCAAAGTGGTTTTAGGTCTGAAAGCCATTGTTGTACATTTCTGTTTCTTCAATAGTTGATCTAAACCATGATGATATATGCTTTAATCATGCAAGCCTGTAGCTTACTTTAATTCATATTAATTGTCCAGGCTCACACGACTGAAGCCATGTTGTTTACTTGTTGTCATCATGAAAATTGTCGGACACTTTGGCCAAAAACTATTTCGACCAACATGCCTTTCTATTGATACAAGTTTCTTTTTGGCTTATATACGGATATTTAAAAAAAAAAATGCAATTTCAAGATTGATCCCATGATTTGATCCCATGATTTAGTTTTTCAGACTCAAATTACACAAAGTGTACATGGTAATTAATTCTATCCCCTCATAATTCTTTTTCTGCATAATTATCCAAATCTATGGCTCATCACCTTCAACTAAATGCTCTGGTTGAAGTCCTATAATATATGACACTATAACACCCCACTCCAAATAACAAGGTCGAAGTCTTATATATAATACTCTGTTAACCTGCTCGGGGTACCACTGACTGACTTGATAATGTGGGTGAACTTTGGAAAGGGGGGGGGGGCGCTTGTCTTATTAAAAAAAGGAGGGAGAGAGAGAGAAAAGTTACAAATCGCTCATCATCAAAATACAGTATTAAATTGAGCACAAAAGGCATATATTAAAACATAATCATCTCAAGTTACAAGCCGACTCAGCATCTCCCAGTGGCAGATTCAGACGGG
Source organism: Pinctada imbricata (assembly GCA_033119305.1). Taxonomy (NCBI): domain Eukaryota; kingdom Metazoa; phylum Mollusca; class Bivalvia; order Pterioida; family Pteriidae; genus Pinctada; species Pinctada imbricata. The sequence goes on along the minus strand of VSWD01000002.1, from coordinate 31,567,521 downwards.
GGCATGTGCCCCCCAGCAGTGTCCATCAAAGGGGCACTTATGACATGCTTATGGAAGCATTAAACTACTGTTTCCTGAGAAAAAAATATGAAATTAGTCGGAAATAGCCCCAAAACACCCCAAAAACCACCGATTTTAATAAATTTTCAAAAATTTTCTTGGGGATAGATTTCAAAGTCGGGAGGGAAACCTCTCTGGAAATACTCTCTGCCACTCGGTCCTTCGGGCCTCGCAAGTGATTCCCATCAAAAAGTGTACGTGCATATGGGGTTCTGTATCCGCCCTGCCGACCCCCCCCCCCCACCCGGATTACCACCATCACCATATCCAGTTACCCTCCCCTCAATCTCCCTCGATACAGAGTTGCATGAAGTGACCTTCCTTTTGACAAATTATCTTTAAAATGAAAAGACGCTTAGACGACGAGCGTGACAATCAATACCGCGAACCAGCGCGTGCACGAAGCAGACGACAATGCGACTTCACCTTGCAAAGCAGAAGCACAGGAAAAGAGACCAGAAACATTCAATATTTACAGAAAATTCATTTTAAATTGAAAATCAGGACGCCAATGCAAAAGAAAAGACCCAGGTTAATCGATAAATCATTTTTAGGTAAGTCTAGACGTTTATGGAACATTTTTTCCGAGTTTGTTCTGACCAAAAACGGAAACGTATGATATTGTGATGTCTGTGTCTGGAAAGAAGTGGACCCCTTATTTGGCAACTGCAGAATTGCCAATGAACATTCGTATGGCTAGACCAAGGTTAATACATCAGTTGGCACTGATTTTATATGGGGAGGAAGTTGTTCAAACCAACAATGCAATGTTTATAAAAAAAAGAAATGGGTGGGGGGGAGGGAGGAGTAAATACAAGATATTTGTGATGAGCATTTGAAAGATTTTTTACTAATGAATAGGAAACTAGAATCTTTATACAGTGGGGTTCATTATTGAGTTATAGTAAAATAACTATTGAAGTTCAACAAAGTCTAACATTGACATATATATATTCAAAAAAGGTAAACACGTCCTTAATGTACATTATTGTCCGCGCGGCTCACTTCGGAAACTGGATAAACACGATTTTGACTACGTTATCATTCAAAAAATTTAAATGAAATTGATACCATTCAATAGATCTCCCTTAGTCGTAAATTTTGATACAAGTGAAGTTGTATGATATTCAGAGCACGCAGTCAAACTTAAGGTATCCGTTGTACAAATAAATATCAAGTATATATATAGTTAGAATTACGGCATATCTATACCTAAATATACCATAGTGTAACATAAAAGTTGGGTTCCAACATCAAAGCTAAACATGCCAACCTCTAACTAAGCCACGAAAACTATCGAGACACTGCCGAAGATTACCGAGAGAATTTTAACACTATTTAAATGGACGAGATGTCAGCGAGATCTCTATTTGTACACTGGATACGTTAAATTATATATACATGTGTATGTAGACAGAACAACTTTTAGATAAATCATTTCCCAAGCTAATTTTTCCAGTGACGTCATGATGTTCTCAGTAGGCTCAATGTTCTATTCAGCGACATCACACCGAAATTTAATGTTGAAAACAATATTACTAAGCAAGATCTATTCCATTATGATTATGGTATAAATTTTCATTTTACTGTAATTTAATTTTGCAGGACAAAGTTATCAAAATCGTGTTTATCCAGTTTCCGAAGTGAGCCGCGTGTACAGTACAGTAGATGTACATTGTAGCTCAGGCAGGGACCAATGTATTGCAATTTTCTTCTGAATTTATGTATCAAACAATGAATATATGCAGTGTACGTGAAGGTTCATCAGACATTTCCAGGTAATCTTTCATATTTCTTGTGGCAAGACCTTCCTACTGATACCAAATTTGACCTTGACCTCAAAATGTGAACTTCTTTTGACCATGTTTGACATTTAAGCTGTTTTACTAACAAAAATGCCAACTGGGGCATTTTTGTTTCACAAACTTATGTTTTTGTGTCGCCTGCGAAGCAAAGCGACACTATGGGATCACTTTGTCCGTTGTTCGTCTGTCTGTCTGTCTGTCTGTCTCTCTGTCTGTCATACTTGGGTGTCACACACCCCAAAACTTTTAATTGGTAAGAGATTGGGCTTTGATATTTCACATGTGTATTCCTTGTGACAAGACCTCTCTAGTTTCTACACATACCATAATTTTTGACCTAGTGACATTGACCTAGATATTTGACCTACTTTGCACAAAATCTAAGAATGGCTATATATTTTGATTGGTAAGTGATATGGCTTTGATATTTCAAATGTGTACTTCTTGTGACAAGACCTTTCTACATATAACATGCGACATGTAACTGGTAAAGCAAATGACGTCAAATGCAATAAATGATGACGTCACAATAGCCGACCAGAATACAAGTACACGTACAAGTTACACGTAGGAAATCTCAACCTCTCTATTGTTACACCCTTGATTATTATACAAGATCATTGGCAGGGCATTTTACAACTTTGACAGTGTTTAAGTTTTGATGTACTACAGTATTTTGTACTTGCCCAAAAGCTCCTCTTATAATGATCAAGCTGCTGAGGGAAAGGGAGAAGGGGGTATTTTCAACATTAAATGAATTGAGACATTATTTCTGATCACATTTAAGAATATTTTCTTTATTTTTCAGATTCAGGATGAACTTTCAACATTGTGCTCAGATAATGCAGCTCTATTGTGGCATTTTGTGAATGAGACAATTAAGTGTCAGAGGTAGTAATTCATATATATGCATATTATACATTGCATGTACTTAGTTTTAGCTCGACTGCACTTAAGTGCAAAAGAGCTATTGCAGTACCCTCGGTGTCGGCGTCTAGCTAAATGTTGAGATGATAAGGTAAATGTTAAGATACCGGTAGCAATATTTTGCCTTTAATGGCCAATATTGAGCAAAGTATAAGTGCTACATGTTCCAAACTTACATTGTGGATGTATCTTTGATCAAACGTTCATAAAATGACCATGACCTACTTTTTCCCCTTGAGAGACTTTGCCTTTAAATGCCAATATTGAGCAAAGTTCAAGTGCTACATATTCCAAACTTACAAATTGGATGTATCTTAAATCAAACTTTCATAAAGTAACCTTGACCTACTTTTTTTGCTGGGTTGATTTTGTTTATAGAAGCCAATATTGAGCAAAGTATAGGTAATACATGAGTATACCATTGTGTATAATTATGTCAATTTGGGGAAAAGTGAGCTTAAGAAATTGGCTGTCATAAAAGACATTATGTTATGCAGTCAAGCATTAGGTGACTCTGGCAACTATTTTTATAACTCCCCCCCCCTTTGAACCAAGGTCATAGGTCAAAGGTCAAAGTCCAGAGCACAACTCCTCCCCCAAGTGGATGATTTCAATAATATGTCACAGAAATATTCCATAGGACCTAAGGATGTGTCATGACCTTGAACCAAGGTCAAAGGTCAAGGTCACAATAGACATTAGTAAAACCTTGTCCACAGCATAACTCCTTCCCCTGTGGACGGATTTCAATAATGTGTCACAGAAATGTTTCATAGGACCTAAGGGTTTGTCTTGTCATGACCTTGAACCAAGGTCAAGGTCTCAATAGACATTAGTAAAACCTTGTCTAGAGCATAAATCCTTCCCTGTGGATGGATTTCTATAACAATTTTTAGAAATGTTCCTTAGGACCTAAGGGTGTGTCGTGACCTTGAACCAAGGTCATAGGTCAGATGTCAAGGTCATAATAGACATCATCAGTAAAACTATGTCTAGAGCATAACTCCTTCCCCTATGGATGGATTTCAATATTTCACAGAAATGTTCTGTAGAACCTAAGCCTAAGGATATGTTATGACCTTGAACCATGGTCATAGGTCAAAGGTCAGGGTCACAATAGTCCCTTGACCTTGATTCCAAGATAATTTTTTAAAAAATATTGCATCGGGTATTTTTGTCCTGTATGGGGCAAATTTTTTATTAGCTCACCTGAGCCTAAGGTTCATGTGAGCTGTCAGTCGCTAGACAGTAAACTTTTGCATTTTCAATATTTTGTTAGGAGAATTTTGATGAAATTTGGTATGCATGAAGTACTAAAGGTCCTCTACAAAGTTTGTTCATTTCGGTCCCATCCCTTCGGCGTTGGCTCCAGGGGTGGGGGGGGGGAGTCAAATGGATTCCAGAGGGTAGTTTATTGTTAATTAAATTAATAAAGGTGTTTTATGCGGCAGCTACATTGAAAGATAGAGGCAGCACTTTAAAGTTTAAATTGGATCTATTATTAGCAGAAAAGAATCTTATATATATATATATCTCTGTCAATAAACATGCATAAAATAATATGACAACAAAACAGGCTTTATGATTAATAACGTTCAAAACGACTTCACTTCCTTCTCTAGTATACAACATATAAGATAAATGTAGCAACTAGAGGCAGAATTATTCCATGATCAACATCCCTCAATCTTTCATTCCTCACAGAAATTTTGTCATTGAATTTTCTCCACAAAACTTATGAACATCAATAAAACTCTGTACAACTAATTCAGGAAAATAAAGAGGTTTAGAAGGCTTACAGGTATATGTAAATACAGTGAACATGTAATCTACAAATACATGTAAATTTGGAAAATAGCAGAAGATTAGAAATTTGACAAGTATGTTTACGTGTACTAGTATAGCTCTTAGCAATTGTGTAAAACTTTTATATAGATAAATGTTGAATTAAAAGTTATGAAATATGTATTTTACCCAGTACAAGTATTCATGAAATACATCTGCTATAAACGGGTAGACTTTTTATACGCCCGTCATTTGACGGGACGTATTATGGTATGGCGAAGTCCGTCCGTCCGTCCGTCTGTCCGTCCGTCCGTCCGTCCGTCCGTCTGTCCGTCCGCCTATGGAACACAATAACTTGAATACGCGTCAACGGATTTTTATGAAATTTATACATAGTGATCAGACTGTGGAGAGGAAGCCGCCTTTCGATTTTCAGGTTCATCCGATTTGTCGTTACAGAGTTATGGGACTTAGATTTTTAAAATACAGTGAAAATATACTAGAATATTTAAAAATTATTTAAAAATCTATTTCTGGTCGAAATGTTTTGAAATTTTGTATACTTCATGTAGGAAGGATGTTCTTTGACATATGTAACGGGTTTTTAATTTTTTTGTTGCATAACCGAGATATTGTGTGTAATAGGAAGGGGGGAGGGGTGGGTTATATGCACATACATGTTAAGCTAAGGGCAAAATATAGGCGCATGGAACGCAATAACTTGAATATGCGTCAAGGGATTTTCATGATATTCATACATTTTGATTGGACTGTGGAGAGGAAGCCGCCTTTCGATTTTCAGGTTTATTCGATATGTCGTTACAGAGTTATGGGACTTAGATATTTTAAAATACAGTGAAAATATACTAAAATAGTTAAAAATTATTTAAAAATCTATTTCTGGTTGAAATGTTTTGAAATTTTGTATACTTCAAGTAGAAAGGATGTTCTTTCACATATATAAGGGGTTCTTGAATTTTTTGTCACATAATCCAGAAATTATGTGTAATGGGGGGGGGGGGTGATATGCACATACATGTTAAGCTAAGGGCAAAATATAGGTGCATGGAACGCAATAACTTGAATATGTGTCAACAGATTTTCATGATATTTGTACATTTTGATCAGACTTTGAAGAGGAAGCCGCTTTTCGATTTTAAGCTAGGTTCATCCAATTTGTCCTTATGGAGTTATGGGACTTAGATATTTTGGTGTTGTGAAAAAAATCCCAACGGGCGTATCTTGCTGCGTGAGCGTAGGCTTTATTTGTTTATAAAACTAAAAAAAAAAAAAAAAAAAAAAAGAAACCAAAAATGTATACCCGTTTTATATTCATGTATACATATAGCTCAAGATTGACACGTTCTCGACAATTTGCAGCAATTTTCCGTACACAATAAAGAATGACGTCATACATAGTAATGGAGTCAACATGTTTAAGAAATAACAACTAGCTAGCCGTGGTTTGTTGTCCAGTAATTCCCCGAGTCGCATGAACCAATGAAATTTGATTGGTTCATGCGACTTGGGGGAATTACTTGACAACAAATAACAGCTGGCTTGTTGTTATTTCTATTCTAATATTGTTCTGCACAAACTCTATAGCACGTGCATGGGCAGATCTTAGCGAACTGGAAGTTTGTTGGAGATTTTACACCAGGCAAGTTCTATAGTACATATAGGGAGAAAATCTCAAGTCATGTTAGAATACACCTTTACCCATACCCAGGACGGTTTCTAAACCTCTCTAATAACATGTACATGTAGGTGTGCATGAAGAAGGAAAATATCATTTGTTCATCAATGTATATTATCAGGTATGTCACATGTAATCTAAGGACTGCATTGTTTCTTTTTCAGCAGGAGTCCAATATCCAAACCAAGGTGCATCCATTGGCTCGAGGAAGATAAGAGAAGATTTGTGTAGGTACCATTTGACAAACTAATGTATGACACTGGAATCAAAGATTGGGGCATATAGTGTTTTGCTTGTCCGTCTGTTTTTCCTTGCAACTGTTATATTTCACATTTATGTATTTTTGTGACAAGACCTTTACGATGATACCAAAGTTTTTGACCTTGTGACCTTGACCTTTGACCTACTTTTATAAAACTTTAACCTTTGCCATAACTTTTGAATTGTAGGTGATAGAGCTTTCAAATTTCATATGTGTATTCCTTGTGACAAGACTTTTGATTAATAACAAATTATTTTACCCTTGACATTGACCTTTGCCCTACATTTTAGATATTTTGAAATAAATTCTTTCTAATCGAGTTTGACATACTTAACAGAAAGTGGTGTTAATAGTGACTGATGATGGCTTTCATGTTTCACGAACACATTTTTAGCTCTACTGGACAAAGACCAGTCAAGCTTATGCGATCGCCCTGTGTCCGGCGTCTGTCTGTCTGTTAAACATTTCTCATGGTCATCAGTTCTCTGAAACTGTTGATGATTGAAAGTTATTTTTTTTTTGCAACTTAAAGGGACCATGGCCTAGTTGTGCACACAATATTTTATTTTGAGCCACTGCCCCCAAGGATCTTAGAAAATGGGTGTGGTCATTCTCTCCTATACAAGTAAAAAAAATGTTTTCAGAAAAAAAAACAGATCTCCCTCTCTCTCTAAGATACTTTGACCTTGGGCAATGTTGACGTGAAACCTTTGAGTCATGAGCAACACCATACAAAAATTTGAAAGTTATTCATTATACTGTATAGACTCTAGTCAGGTATAGCCCGTACATGATAATATTAGCATATACAAGTTCATTATAAGCATATTAAGTGACCTTGACCTTCGTCACATTGCCTTGGATATAGGTGATCTGAAACCTATGGATCATGAGCAACAACAAACTGAAATAGTAGTGATTGGATACATGTTTCAAAAGATATAGCCTGGGCATGATTAGCATATACAATTTCATTACTAAAGTAAGAAGTGACTTGGGACATTTGTGATGTGAAACATTTAGGCCTGAGAAATAACAAACTGAAATATGAAAACAATTGTAAAATCGATTCAAGAGATATAGCCTGGACAAGATCATGAGGATTAGCATGTACAGTTTCATTAAAAAGAAATAATTGACATTGACCTTGGACACATGATCTTGGGTTAAGGTGATGTGAAACCTTTTTTGTCATAAGGAACAACATACTGAAATATGAAAGTGATCGGGCAAACGGTTCATGAGATATAGTCTGACATGATATGTGACAGATGGATGCGAAAGCACCTTGTTTCATTGACCTTGAATTTTGACACACTTTAAATTGAAAAACTTTAACCTTTATATCTGTCAATCTTAAATGGTTAGTGATATGGCTTTTGCATTACTTGATAATTACATTTTACCACAGGAGTTTGTCACACTATTTATTTATCCCCCGTGGGTCAAATTATACCCCTTTGAGAGAGTCAAACACCTTGCTTTATAGGTGTTTGACTCTGACGAGGGGTTGTTTGACCCACTTGGGATTAATGAATAGTGTGTCAGACTCCTGTGCATTTTACAACTATCCACTCTGACATTTTAATCATGAAGTAATATATGAAAATAATTATAATTTGCCCTTGAGAGAACATTTTCAGAAATACCTACTACTAATTTATTTGTTCAATTTACCTAGGAAATGTTTTGATAATCTAATATTATTTGTATTTTTACCTTTCATGAATGAAATTTCTTCCTTCACAGGATGTACCGAGCAAAAAAATCAATAGAAGATGGATAATTTAACACACCAGGCAGTAATGGAAGAAATGATAAACTGAAGAACAGTTTGGACTTCCAAACAGAAAAGAGCAGTGATCAATCCATTTCTTTTAGGACTATAAAGGCAAAGAAGATTATGATCACATCTGGACTTTCAGTGATGAATCATTTCTGCAAGGATTGAGACAGGGATAACTTAGGCAATTGATAAAAGTTCACAGATGTTTTTTAATTTGAAAAATATTTGAAAAAGAATTGATCATGATAAAAATTTCTGTTACCTTGAAATAAATGTCATGGAATATTGAGATGTATTTATTGTATTCTTTATGTAAAATATCAAACTTCTGAACTTGGAAATAATGCAAAATTAGCAGAATAAGGGAGCAAACAATTTTATTAAATTCATGAATCCACAAGAAACTTGCACAGAAAATTTGTATACATCATGTCCTTTTGACTTAGCTCCTATAGTTACAAAATACCAAGCATTTTCAGTGTCATAAAGATTAATAGTACATGTATAGTCTAATTATGACAAATACCTACACATGTCCAAATGTTTTCATGGATATTTACAATGTGATAGCAGAGTATATATTGAATAATTGCAGTTTTTAGATTTATGCTGTAGTTTAACTGGTAGACCAGCTGAATAAAAGTTAATTACACATATTTTCTGGTGAAGAATCATAATATGCTGGAATGACTGGTCCAGTGGAAAAAAGTAAAAATACCAATATTAGAGAAAAAAAACCAACCATTTCATATGGATAAAAAGAGCTCTCACATGAATTTCACATGAAGAAAATAACGTGAATTTCACGTGACAGCTCTTTCATGTGAAGTTAACGTGAAGAAAATAACGTGAATTTCATGTGAAAGCAATTTCACGTGAAGTTAACGTGAAAATCATGTGAATTTCACGTGAATATCTTCACGTGAATTTAGCGTGTGAGCTCTTTTCACATGAATTTCACGTGAAATTTTTAACGTGAAATTCATGTTAACTTCACGTGAATTTCACGTGCGGCACAATTGCCTGTG
>VSWD01000002.1:30609696-30924022 GCA_033119305.1 Pinctada imbricata | reverse complement strand
GCCCTATGCTTATAACATCTTTTTCTCTCATGAAGCATACTTAACATTAGGGATACGTGGAGCCCTATGACTTATAACATCTTTATTCTCATGAAGTACTTACATTAGGGATACGTGGAGCCCTATGACGTTATAAACATCTTTATTCTCTCTCTGAAGGTACTTAACATTAGGGTACGTGGAGCCCTATGACTTATAACATCTTTATTCTCTCATGACAACTTAACATTAGGATACGTGGAGCCCTATGACTTATAACATCTTTATTCTCTCATGAACATACTTAACATTAGGGATACGTGGAGCCCTATGACTTATAACATCTTTATTCTCCATGAATTACTTACATTGACGTTGAGCCCTATGACTTATAAACATCTTTATTCTCATAAGCATCTTAACATTAGGGATGCGTGGAGCCCTATGACTTATAACATCTTTATTCTCTCATGAACATACTTCATTAGGGATACGTGAGCCCTATGACTTATAAACATCTTATTCTCTCATGAAGCTACTTACATTAGGGATACGTGGAGCCCTATGACTTAAACATCTTTATTCTCTCATAACATACTTAACATTAGGGATACGTGGAGCCCTATGACTTAAACATCTTTATCTCTCATGAACATCTACCTTAGGATACGTGGAGCCCTATGACTTATAAACATCTTTATTCTCTCATGAGCATACTTAACCTTAGGGATACGTGAGCCCTATGACTTATAAACATCTTTATTCTCTCATGAACACTAACATTAGGGATCGTGGAGCCCTATGACTTATAAACACTTTTCTCATGAAGCATACTTACACATAGGGATACGTGGAGCCCTATGACTTATAACATCTTTATTTCTCATGAAGCATACTTAACATTAGGGATACGTGGAGCCCTATGACTTATAAACTCTTTATTCTCCATGAAGCATACTTACATTAGGATACGTGGAGCCCTATGACTTATAAACATCTTTATTTCTCATGAAGCATACTTACATAGGGATACGTGGAGCCCTATGACTTATAAACATCTTTATTCTCTCATGAAGCATACATTAACATTAGGGATACGTGGAGCCCTATGACTTATAAACATCTTTATTCTCTCATGAAGCATACATTAACATTAGGGATACGTGGAGCCCTATGACTTATAAACATCTTTATTCTCTCATGAAGCCTACTTAACATTTAGGGATACGTGGGAGCCCTATGACTTATAACATCTTTATTCTCATCATGAAGCATACTTAACCATTAGGGATACGTGGAGCCCTATGACTTATAAACATCTTTATTCTCATCATGAAGCATACTTAACATTAGGGATACGTGGAGCCCTATGACTTATAAACATCTTATTCTCTCATGAACATACTTAACATTAGGGATACGTGGAGCCCTATGACTTATAAACATCTTTATTCTCTCATGAAGCATACTTCACATAGGGATACGTGGAGCCCTATGACTTATAAACATCTTTATTCTCTCATGAAACATACTTAACATTAGGGGATACGTGGAGCCCTATGACTTAAACATCTTTATTCTCTCATGAAGCATACTTAACATTAGGGACGTGAGCCCTATGACTTATAAACATCTTTATTCTCATGAACTTTAACATTAGGGATACGTGGAGCCCTATGACTTATAAACATCTTTATTCTCTCATGAAGCATCTTAACATTAGGATACGTGGAGCCCTATGACTTATAACATCTTTATTCTCATCATGAAGCATACTTAACATTAGGATACGTGGAGCCCTATGACTTATAAACATCTTTATTCTCTCATGAAGCATACTTACATTAGGGATACTGGAGCCCTATGACTTATAAACATCTTTATTCTCTCATGAAACATTACATTAGGATACGTGGAGCCCTATGACTTATAAACATCTTTATTCTCTCATGAAGCATACTTACATTAGGGATACGTGGAGCCCTATGACTTATAAACATCTTTATTCCTCATGAAGCATACTTAACATTAGGGATACGTGGAGCCCTATGACTTATAAACATCTTTATTCTCTCATGAAGCATACTTCATTAGGGATACGTGGAGCCCTATGACTTATAAACATCTTTATTCTCCTGAAGCATACTTCATGGGATACGTGGAGCCCTATGACTTATAAACATCTTTATTCCTCATGAAGCATACTTAACATTAGGGATACGTGGAGCCCTATGACTTATAAACATCTTTATTCTCTCATGACATACTTAATTAGGGATACGTGGAGCCCTATGACTTATAAACATCTTTATTCTCTCATGAAGCATACTTAACATTAGGGATACTGGAGCCCTATGACTTATAACATCTTTATTCTCCTGAAGCATACTTACATTAGGGATACGTGGAGCCCTATGACTTATAAACATCTTTATTCTCTGAAGCATACTTACATTAGGGATACGTGGAGCCCTATGACTTATAAACATCTTATTCTCTCATGAAGCAACTTAACATTAGGATACGTGGAGCCCTATGACTTATAACATCTTTATTCTCTCATGAAGCATACTTTACATTAGGGATACGTGGAGCCCTATGACTTATAAACATCTTTATTCTCTCATGATACATACTTAACATTAGGGATACGTGGAGCCCTATGACTTATAAACATCTTTATTCTCTCATGAAGCATACTTAACATTAGGGATACGTGGAGCCCTATGACTTATAAACATCTTTATTCTCTCATGAAGCATACTTAACATTTAGGGATACGTGGAGCCCTATGACTTATAAACATCTTTATTCTCTCATGAAGCATACTTAACATTAGGGATACATGGAGCCCTATGACTTATAAACATCTTTATTCTCTCATGAAGCATACTTAACATTAGGGATACGTGGAGCCCTATGACTTATAAACATCTTTATTCTCCCATGAGCCATATTTATCATAGGGATACGTGGAGCCCTATGACTTATAAACATCTTTATTCTCTCATGGATACATACTTAACATTAGGGATACGTGGAGCCCTATGACTTATAAACATCTATTCCTCTCATGAAGCATACTTAACATTAGGGATACGTGGAGCCCTATGACTTATAAACATCTTTATTCTCTCATGAATACATACTAACATTAGGGATACGTGGAGCCCTATGACTTATAAACATCTTTATTCTCTATGAAGTAAACTTAACATTAGGGATTCATGGAGCCCTATGACTTATAAACATCTTTATTCTCTCATGAAGCATACTTAACATAGGGATACGTGGAGCCCTATGACTTATAACATCTTTATTCTCTCATGAAGCATACTTAACATTAGGGATACGTGGAGCCCTATGACTTATAAACATCTTTATTCTCTCATGAAGCATACTTCACATTAGGGATACGTGGAGCCCTATGACTTATAAACATCTTTATTCCTCCATGAAGCATACTTACATTAGGGATACGTGGAGCCCTATGACTTATAAACATCTTTATTCTCTCATGAAGCATACTTAACATTAGGGATACGTGGAGCCTATGACTTATAAACATCTTTATTCTCTCATGAAAGCATACTTCACATTAGGGATACGTGGAGCCCTATGACTTATAAACATCTTTATTCTCTCATAAGCATACTTACATTAGGGATACGTGGAGCCCTATGACTTATAAACATCTTTATTCTCTCATGAAGCATACTTAACATTAGGGATACGTGGAGCCCTATGACTTATAAACATCTTTATTCTCTCATGAAGCATACTTAACATTAGGGATACGTGGAGCCCTATGACTTATAAACATCTTTATTCTCTCATGATACATACTTAACATTAGGGATACGTGGAGCCCTATGACTTATAAACATCTTTATTCTCTCATGAAGCATACTTAACATTAGGGATACGTGGAGCCCTATGACTTATAAACATCTTTATTCTCTCATGAAACATACTTAACATTAGGGATACGTGGAGCCCTATGACTTATAAACATCTTTATTCTCTCATGAAGTATACTTAACATTAGGGATACGTGGAAGCCCTATGACTTATAAACATCTTTATTCTCTCATGAAGCATACTTAACATTAGGGATACGTGGAGCCCTATGACTTATAAACATCTTTATTCTCTCATGAAGCATACTTAACATTAGGGATACGTGGAGCCCTATGACTTATAAACATCTTTATTCTCTCATGAAGCATACTTAACATTAGGGATACGTGGAGCCCTATGACTTATAAACATCTTTATTCTCTCATGAAGTAAACTTAACATTTAGGGATACGTGGAGCCCTATGACTTATAAACATCTTTATTCTCTCATGAAAGCATACTTAATCATTAGGGATACGTGGAGCCCTATGACTATAAACATCTTTATTCCTCTATGAAGCATACTTAATCATTAGGGATACGTGGAGCCCTATGACTTATAAACATCTTTATTCTCTCATGAAGCATACTTAACATTAGGGATACGTGGAGCCCTAGGACTTATAAACATCTTTATTCTCTCATGAAACATACTTAACATTAGGGAGACGTGGAGCCTATGACTTATAACATCTTTATTCTCTCATGAAGCATACTTAACATTAGGGATACGTGGAGCCCTATGACTTATAAACATCTTTATTCTCTCATGAAAGCATACTTAACATTAGGGATCGTGGAGCCCTATGACTTAAAACATCTTTATTCTCCTGAAGCATACTTCATTAGGATACGTGGAGCCCTATGACTTATAAACATCTTTATTCTCTCATGAAGCATACTTCATTAGGGATACGTGGAGCCCTATGACTTATAAACATCTTTATTCTCTCATGAAGCATACTTCATTAGGGATACGTGGAGCCCTATGACTTATAAACATCTTTATCTCTCATGAAGCATACTAACATTAGGGATACGTGGAGCCCTATGACTTATAAACATCTTTATTCTCTCATGAAGCATACTTAACATTAGGGATACGTGGAGCCCTATGACTTATAAACATCTTTATTCTCTCATGAAGCATACTTAACATTAGGGATACGTGGAGCCCTATGACTTATAAACATCTTTATTCTCATGAAGCATACTTACATTAGGGATACGTGGAGCCCTATGACTTATAAACATCTTTATTCTCTCATGAAGCATACTTACATTAGGGATACGTGGAGCCCTATGACTTATAACATCTTTATTCTCTCATGACAGACTTAACATTAGGGATACGTGGAGCCCTATGACTTATAAACATCTTTATTCTCTCATGAAGCATACTTAACATTAGGGATACGTGGAGCCCTATGACTTATAAACATCTTTATTCTCTCATGACATACTTACATTAGGGATACGTGGAGCCCTATGACTTATAAACATCTTTATTCTCATGAAGCATACTTTACATTAGGGATACGTGGAGCCCTATGACTTATAAACATCTTTATTCTCATGAACATACTTAACATTAGGGATACGTGGAGCCCTATGACTTATAAACATCTTTATTCTCATGAAGCATACTTAACATTAGGGATACGTGGAGCCCTATGACTTATAAACATCTTTATTCTCTCATGAAGCATACTTACATTAGGGATACGTGAGCCCTATGACTTATAAACATCTTTATTCTCTCATGAAGCATACTTACATTAGGGATACGTGGAGCCCTATGACTTATAAACATCTTTATTCTCGCATGGAATAAACTTAACATTAGGGATACGTGGAGCCTATGACTTATAAACATCTTTATTCTCTCATGACATAGCTTACATTAGGGATACGTGGAGCCCTATGACTTATAACATCTTTATTCCTCATAAGTAATACTTAACATTTTAGGGATACTTGGAGCCCTATGACTTTATAAACATCTTTATCCTCTCATGAAGCATACTTAACATTAGGGATACGTGGAGCCCTATGACTATAAACATCTTTAATTCTCTCATGAAAGCATACTTAACATTAGGATACGTGGGCCCTATGACTTATAACATCTTTATTCTCTCATGAAGTAACTACTTACATTAGGGATACTTGGAGCCCTATGACTTATAAACATCTTTATTCTCTCATGAAGCATACTTAACATTAGGGATACGTGGAGCCCTATGACTTATAAACATCTTTATTCTCCCATGAAGCATACTTTACATTAGGGATAAGTGGGGCCCTATGACTTATAACATCTTTATTCTCTCATGACATACTTATACATTAGGGATACGTGGAGCCCTACTTATAACATCTTTATTCTCTCATGAAGCATACTTACATTAGGGATACGTGGAGCCCTATGACTTATAAACATCTTTATTCCTCATGAAGCATACTTAACATTAGGGATACGTGGAGCCCTATGACTTATAAACATCTTTATTCTCTCATGAAGCATACTTCATTAGGGATACGTGGAGCCCTATGACTTATAACATCTTTATTCTCATCATGAACATACTTACATTAGGGATACGTGGAGCCCTATGACTTATAAACATCTTTATTCTCACATGATACATACTTAACATTAGGGATACGTGGAGCCCTATGACTTATAAACATCTTTATTCTCCATGAACATACTTAACATTAGGGATACGTGGAGCCCTATGACTTATAAACATCTTTATCTCACATGAAATACTTACATTAGGGATACGTGGAGCCCTATGACTTATAAACATCTTTATTCTCTCATGACATACTTAACATTAGGGATACGTGGAGCCCTATGACTTATAAACATCTTTATTCTCATGAACATACTTAACATTAGGGATACGTGGAGCCCTATGACTTATAAACATCTTTATTCTCATGAAGCATACTTAACATTAGGGATACGTGGAGCCCTATGACTTATAAACATCTTTATTCTCATGAAGCATACTTAACATTAGGGATACGTGGAGCCCTATGACTTATAAACATCTTTATTCTCATGAAGCATACTTAACATTAGGGATACGTGGAGCCCTATGACTTATAAACATCTTTATTCTCATGAAGCATACTTACATTAGGGATACGTGGAGCCCTATGACTTATAAACATCTTTATTCTCACATGAAGCATACTTAACATTAGGGATACGTGGAGCCCTATGACTTATAAACATCTTTATTCTCTGAAGCATACTTAACATTAGGGATACGTGGAGCCCTATGACTTATAAACATCTTTATTCTCATGAAGCATACTTAATTAGGGATACGTGGAGCCCTATGACTTATAAACATCTTTATTCTCATGAAGCATACTTAACATTTAGGGATACTGGACCCTATGACTTATAAACATCTTTATCCATAGCATACTTAACATTAGGGATACAGTAGAGCCCTATGACTTATAAACATCTTTATATTCTCATGAAGCATACTTACACATTAGGGATAACTTGGAGCCCTATGACTTATAAACATCTTTATTCTCATGAAGCATACTTAACATTAGGGATGCTTGGAGCCCTATGGACTTATAAACATCTGTATTCTCATGAAGCATACTAACATCAGGGATACATGGAGCCCTATGACTATAAACATCTTTATTCTCTCATGAAGCATACTTAATTATGGATACGTGGAGCCCTATGACTTATAAACATCTGTATTCTCACATGAAGCATACTTAACCATTAGGGATACGTGGAGCCCTATGACTTATAAACATCTTTATTCTCTCATGAAGCATACTTAACATTAGGGATACGTGGAGCCCTATGACTTATAAACATCTTTATTCTAACATGAAGCATACTTAACATTAGGGATACGTGGAGCCCTATGACTTATAAACATCTTTATTCTCTCATGAAGCATACTTAACATTAGGGATACGTGGAGCCCAATGACTTATAAACATCTTTATTCTCTCATGAAGCATACTTAACATTAGGGATACGTGGTGCCCTATGACTTATAAACATCTTTATTCTCTCATGAAGCATACTTAACATTAGGGATACGTGGAGCCCAATGACTTATAAACATCTTTATTCTCTCAGGAAGCATACTTAACGTTAGGGATACGTGGAGCCCTATGACTTATAAACATCTTTATTCTCATGAAGCATACTTAACATTTAGGGATACGTGGAGCCCTATGACTTATAAACATCTTTATTCTCTCATGAAGCATACTTAACATTATGGATACGTGGAGCCCTATGACTTATAAACATCTTTATTCTCATGAAGCATACTTAACATTAGGGATACATGGAGCCCTATGACTTATAAACATCTTTATTCTCTCATGAAGCATACTTAACATTATGGATACGTGGAGCCCTATGACTTATAAACATCTTTATTCTCATGAAGCATACTTAACATTAGGGATGCTTGGAGCCCTATGACTTATAAACATCTTTATTCTCATGAAGCATACTTAACATTAGGGATACATGGAGCCCTATGACTTATAAACATCTTTATTCTCTCATGAAGCATACTTAACATTATGGATACGTGGAGCCCTATGACTTATAAACATCTGTATTCTCACATGAAGCATACTTAACATTAGGGATACGTGGAGCCCTATGACTTATAAACATCTTTATTCTCTCATGAAGCATACTTAACATTAGGGATACGTGGAGCCCTATGACTTATAAACATCTTTATTCTAACATGAAGCATACTTAACATTAGGGATACGTGGAGCCCTATGACTTATAAACATCTTTATTCTCTCATGAAGCATACTTAACATTAGGGATACGTGGAGCCCAATGACTTATAAACATCTTTATTCTCTCATGAAGCATACTTAACATTAGGGATACCTGGTGCCCTATGACTTATAAACATCTTTATTCTCTCATGAAGCATACTTAACATTAGGGATACGTGGAGCCCAATGACTTATAAACATCTTTATTCTCTCATGAAGCATACTTAACGTTAGGGATACGTGGAGCCCTATGACTTATAAACATCTTTATTCTCATGAAGCATACTTAACATTTAGGGATACGTGGAGCCCTATGACTTATAAACATCTTTATTCTCTCATGAAGCATACTTAACATTAGGGATACGTGGAGCCCTATGACTTATAAACATCTTTATTCTAACATGAAGCATACTTAACATTATAGATACGTGGAGCACTATGACTTATAAACATCTTTATTCTCTCATGAAGCATACTTAACATTATAGATACGTGGAGCCCTATGACTTATAAACATCTTTATTCTAACATGAAGCATACTTAACGTTAGGGATACGTGGAGCCCTATGACTTATAAACATCTGTATTCTCTCATGAAGCATACTTAACATTAGGGATACGTGGAGCCCTATGACTTATAAACATCTTTATTCTCATGAAGCATACTTAACATTAGGGATACGTGGAGCCCTATGACTTATAAACATCTTTATTCTCATGAAGCATACTTAACATTAGGGATGCGTGGAGCCCTATGACTTATAAACATCTTTATTCTCTCATGAAGCATACTTCACATTAGGGATACGTGGAGCCATATGACTTATAAACATCTTTATTCTCATGAAGCATACTTTACAGTATTGATACGTGGAGCCATATGACTTATAAAGATCTTTACTCTCTCATGAAGCATACTTTACAGTAGGGATACGTGGAGCCATATGACTTATAAACATCTTTATTCTCATGAAGCATACTTTACAGTAGGGATACGTGGAGCCATATGACTTTAAACATCTTTATCTCATGAGCATACTTAACATTAGGGATGCGTGGAGCCTATGACTTATAAACATCTTTATTCTCATGAAGCATACTTAACATTAGGGATACGTGGAGACAATATGACATTATAAACATCTTTATTCTCATGAAGCATACTTAACATTAGGGATACGTGGAGCAATATGACTTATAAACATCTTTATTCTCATGAAGCATACTTAACATTAGGGATGCGTGGAGCCATATGACTTATAAACATCTTTATTCTCATGAAGCATACTTACAGTAGGGATACGTGGAGCCATATGACTTATAAACATCTTTATTCTCATGAAGCATACTTAACATTAGGGATGCGTGGAGCCCTATGACTTATAAACATCTTTATTCTCATGAAGCATACTTAACATTAGGGATACGTGGAGTCATATGACTTATAAACATCTTTATTCTCATGAAGCATACTTAACATTAGAGATGCGTGGAGCCATATGACTTATAAACATCTTTATTCTCATGAAGCATACTTAACATTACGGATGCGTGGAGCCCTATGACTTATAAACATCTTTATTCTCTCATGAAGTAAACTTAACATTAGGGATACGTGGAGCCCTATGACTTATAAACATCTTTATTCTCTCATGAAACATACTTAACATTATAGATACGTGGAGCCCTATGACTTATGAACATCTTTATTCTCATGAAGCATACTTAACATTATAGATACGTGGAGCCCTATGACTTATAAACATCTTTATTCTCTCATGAAGCATACTTAAAATTAGGGATACATGGAGCCCTATGACTTATAAACATCTTTATTCTCTCATGAAGCATACTTAACATTAGGGATGCGTGGAGCCCTATGACTTATAAACATCTTTATTCTCCCATGAAGCATACTTTACATTATGGATACGTGGAGCCCTATGACTTATAAACATCTTTATTCTCTCATGAAGTAAACTTAACATTTAGGGATACGTGGAGCCCTATGACTTATAAACATCTTTATTCTCTCATGAAACATACTTAACATTAGGGATACATGGAGCCCTATGACTTATAAACATCTTTATTCCCTCATGAAGCATACTTAACATTATGGATACGTGGAGCCCTATGACTTATAAACATCTTTATTCTCTCATGAAACATACTTAACATTAGGGATACGTGGAGCCCTATGACTTATAAACATCTTTATTCTCTCATAAAGCATACTTATCATTAGGGATACGTGGAGCCCTATGACTTATAAACATCTTTATTCCCTCGTGAAGCATACTTTTCATTAGGGATACGTGGAGCCCTATGACTTATAAACATCTTTATTCTCACATGATACATACTTAACATTAGGGATACGTGGAGCCCTATGACTTATAAACATCTTTATTCTCACATGATACATACTTAACATTAGGGATACGTGGAGCCCTATGACTTATAAACATCTTTATTCTCACATGATACATACTTATCATTATGGATACGTGGAGCCCTATGACTTATAAACATCTTTATTCTCACATGAAGCATACTTAACATTAGGGATACGTGGAGCCCTATGACTTATAAACATCTTTATTCTCACATGATACATACATAACATTAGGGATACGTGGAGCCCTATGACTTATAAACATCTTTATTCTCACATGATACATACTTATCATTATGGATACATGGAGCCCTATGACTTATAAACATCTTTATTCTCATGAAGCATACTTAACATTATGGATACATGGAGCCCTATGACTTATAATCATCTTTATTCTCTCATGAAGCATACTTAACATTAGGGATGCGTGGAGCCCTATGACTTATAAACATCTTTATTCTCATGAAGCATACTTAACATTAGGGATACATGGAGCCCTATGACTTTTAAACATCTTTATTCTCTCATGAAGCATACTTAACATTATGGATACGTGGAGCCCTATGACTTATAAACATCTGTATTCTCACATGAAGCATACTTAACATTAGGGATACGTGGAGCCTTATGACTTATAAACATCTTTATTCTCTCATGAAGCATACTTAACATTAGGGATACGTGGAGCCCTATGACTTATAAACATCTTTATTCTAACATGAAGCATACTTAACATGAGGGATACGTGGAGCCCTATGACTTATAAACATCTTTATTCTCTCATGAAGCATACTTAACATTAGGGATACGTGGAGCCCTATGACTTATAAACATCTTTATTCTTATAGCATACTAACATAGGATACTGGAGCATACTTAACATTAGGGATACGTGGTGCCCTATGACTTATAAACATCTTTATTCTCTCATGAAGCATACTTAACATTATGGATACGTGGAGCCCTATGACTTATAAACATCTTTATTCTCATGAAGCATACTTAACATTAGGGATGCTTGGAGCCCTATGACTTATAAACATCTTTATTCTCATGAAGCATACTTAACATTAGGGATACATGGAGCCCTATGACTTATAAACATCTTTATTCTCTCATGAAGCATACTTAACATTATAGATACGTGGAGCCCTATGACTTATAAACATCTTTATTCTAACATGAAGCATACTTAACATTAGGGATACGTGGAGCCCTATGACTTATAAACATCTGTATTCTCATCATGAAGCATACTTAACAGTAGGGATACGTGGAGCCCTATGACTTATAAACATCTTATTCTCTCATGAAGCATACTTAACATTAGGGATACGTGGAGCCCTATGACTTATAAACATCTTTATTCTCATGAAGCATACTTCACATTAGGGATACGTGGAGCCATATGACTTATAAACATCTTTATTCTCATGAAGCATACTTTACAATAGGGATACGTGGAGCCATATGACTTATAAACATCTTTACTCTCTCATGAAGCATACTTTACAGTATTGATACGTGGAGCCATATGACTATAAACATTCTTTATTCTCATGAAGCATACTTTACAGTAGGGATACGTGGAGCCATATGACTTATAAACATCTTTATTCTCATGAAGCATACTTTACAGTAGGGATACGTGGAGCCATATGACTTATAAACATCTTTATTCTCATGAAGCATACTTAACATTAGGGATGCGTGGAGCCCTATGACTTATAACATCTTTATTCTCTCATGAAGCATACATAACATTAGGGATACGTGGAAGCCCTATGACTTATAAACATCTTTATTCTCACATGAAGCATACTTAACAATAGGGATACGTGGAGCCCTATGACTTATAAACATCTTATTCTCAACATACTATACTACATTACGGATACGTGGAGCCATATGACTTATAACATCTTTATTGCTCTTAACATTAGGGATACGTGGAGCCATATGACTTATAAACATCTTTATTCTCATGAAGCATACTTAACATTAGGGATGCGTGGAGCCATATGACTTATAAACATCTTTATTCTCATGAAGCATACTTCACTTATGGATGCGTGAGCCCTATGAACTTATAAACATCTTTATTCTCCTCATGAAGTAAACTTAACATTAGGGATACGTGGAGCCCTATGACTTATAAACATCTTTATTCTCCCATGAAGCATACTTAACATTAGGGATACGTGGAGCCCTATGACGTATAAACATCTTTATTCTCTCATGAAGCATACTTAACATTAGGGATACGTGGAGCCCTATGACTTATAAACATCTTTATTCTCTCATGAAGCATACTTATACATTAGGGATGCGTGGAGCCCTATGACTTATAAACATCTTTATTCTCATGAAGCATACTTTACATTAGGGATATGTGGAGCCCTATGACTTATAAACATCTTTATTCTCATGAAGCATACTTTACATTAGGGATGCGTGGAGCCCTATGACTTATAAACATCTTTATTCTCATGAAGCATACTTAACATTAGGGATGCGTGGAGCCCTATGACTTATAAACATCTTTATTCTCATGAAGCATACTTTACAGTAGGGATACGTGGAGCCCTGTGACTTATAAACATCTTTATTCTCATGAAGCATACTTAACATTAGGGATGCGTGGAGCCCTATGACTTATAAACATCTTTATTCTCATGAAGCATACTTTACAGTAGAGATACGTGGAGCCCTATGACTTATAAACATCTTTATTCTCATGAAGCATACTTAACATTAGGGATGCGTGGAGCCCTATGACTTATAAACATCTTTATTCTCATGAAGCATACTTTAAAGTAGGGATACGTGGAGCCCAATGACTTATAAACATCTTTATTCTCATGAAGCATACTTTACAGTAGAGATACATGGAGCCCTATGACTTATAAACATCTTTATTCTCTCATGAAGCATACTTAACATTAGGGATACGTGGAGCCCTATGACTTATAAACATCTTTATTCTCTCATGAAGCATACATAACATTAGGGATACGTGGAGCCCTATGACTTATAAACATCTTTATTCTCACATGAAGCATACTTAACATTAGGGATACGTGGAGCCCTATGACTTATAAACATCTTTATTCTCACATGAAGCATACTTAACATTATGGATACGTGGAGCCCTATGACTTATAAACATCTTTATTCTCTCATGAAGCATACTTAACATTAGGGATACGTGGAGCCCTATGACTTATAAACATCTTTATTCTCTCATGAAGCATACTTCACATTATACGTGGAGCCCTATGACTTATAAACATCTTTATTCTCTCATGAAACATACTTAACATTAGGGATACGTGGAGCCCTATAACTTATAAACATCTTTATTCTCACATGAAGCATACTTAACATTATATATACGTGGAGCCCTATGACTTATAAACATCTTTATTCTCTCATGAAGTAAACTTAACATTTAGGGATACGTGGAGCCCTATGACTTATAAACATCTTTATTCTCTCATGAAGCATACTTAACATTAGGGATACGTGGAGCCCTATGACTTATAAACATCTTTATTCTCTCATGAAACATACTTAACATTAGGGATACGTGGAGCCCTATGACTTATAAACATCTTTATTCTCTCATGAAACATACTTAACATTAGGGATACGTGGAGCCCTATGACTTATAAACATCTTTATTCTCTCATGAAGCATACTTCACATTAGGGATACGTGGAGCCCTATGACTTATAAACATCTTTATTCTCTCATGAAACATACTTAACATTAGGGATACGTGGAGCCCTATGACTTATAAACATCTTTATTCTCTCATGAAGCATACTTCACATTAGGGATACGTGGAGCCCTATGACTTATAAACATCTTTATTCTCACATGAAGCATGCTTAACATTAGGGATACGTGGAGCCCTATGACTTATAAACATCTTTATTCTCTCATGAAGCATACTTAACATTAGGGATACGTGGAGCCCTATGACTTATAAACATCTTTATTCTCTCATAAAGCATACTTAACATTAGGGATACGTGGAGCCCTATGACTAATAAACATCTTTATTCTCTCATAAAGCATACTTAACATTAGGGATACCTTTAGCCCTATGACTTATACATCTTTATTCTCTCATAAAGCATACTTAACATTAGGGATACGTGGAGCCCTATGACTTATAAACATCTTTATTCTCACATGAAACATACTTAACATTAGGGATACGTGGAGCCCTATGACTTATAAACATCTTTATTCTCTCATGAAACATACTTTACATTAGGGATACGTGGAGCCCTATGACTTATAAACATCTTTATTCTCTCATGAAACATACTTTACATTAGGGATACGTGGAGCCCTATGACTTATAAACATATGTTCTTAAATGATGCTATTGAAATTGAAGACGTTTTAAATTTGTTCCACTTGGTGAGTGTCATTGCTGGTGGACCAGGAGTTCCGGAGGGCACATTTAGCCAAGTTCAACATCGGTTTTTCATACCTTTTACGCATTCAAAAATTTCTGTTATCAAAATTTATTGAAATTTCTAAAACGTGAGTCCTGTAGCATCATATCCCAACCATCCTGCTACGTCTTTCGGTATGTTTTTGGACATAATAACTATCACACTCTTTGGGATAAGTACCCGAAACGTGCATGTCTGGTCCATGCTAAATTATGCTATTGAATTTGAAGACGTTTGACATCTTACAATGTTGTTGTACCTGGCTTCTTGTGCACTTTCAATAAAAAATGTACCAGGGATATAAATATGCAGTATTTTCGACATTAAAACTTTATATAGTATTTCATAAATAACAAGAAACACTGTCCAACATTTGTGGTTAAGTACATGTACTTGCTTCCTGTAAGGTTTATTTGGTGAATTTTCTCACAGTATAGTCAGCCAATCAGAGCCCTCGGCAGTCATAATTTTACCAATCGGCACAAAAAGACAAACTTGGTTGGGGACCTTGATTACTTGCTTCCTGTAAGGTTTCGTGAAATTCTGTGCAGCTGCTGCAGAGGAGAGGTATGAAATGTGTTAGCCAATCAGAGCCCTCGGCGGTCATATTTGTTGACCCATCGGTACAAAAAACACAAATTTGGTAGAATACCTTGAGTATATTTACTTGCTTCCTGTAAAGTTTTATGAAGGTCTGAGTAGTGGTTGTATAGGAAATGTTTTAACGGAAGGATGGTCAGACGACGGACGGACGGACGGACGGACGGACGGACGGACGCCGAGCGAAGCGCTATGACAATTTTGGATCAGATGGAGCATAACACTAAGGACGCACAGCGCGCCTGACATCATTAAGACATTAGGGGTATAATACTTTACTTCCGGTTGTTTTATCACAGAAAAATTAAATACCATGAAGTTTGCCGAAGATGCACGACTTTGGCAATGTTCGGGACCATACATTTTCATGGCGAGTTGAAAGAAACATTAAGAAAAATATCAAATACCTATAAATATGTAGGATATAGAAGTGCATAATTTCTATCTTTTCGACGATATTGTCATTGTACCCCTAATACCTTAACATGCTTGATACTAAAACACTTTGGATGTATAGTATGAGTGATAAATATCATCATTCTCTCATTAAGCATTCTCAATCATTTTGGTCGCGTAGAACCCTAGGACGTATACACATTACCTAATCTTTTCAAGTTTCTCTTTGGAATTTTAAAATGATCGTTTGGAGAGAAATAGAGGTGCTTTTGGCGTTGGGAATGGGTCGAAAAAACAATCAAGGGAAACAAATATATTAGGTGTATAAGAATATTTACTCAGAATGTTTCAGTGTGAAAATGAAGTTGAAAGACTATAACTAAAACAAATTTTATAAAAAATGTTTTTCAGAAAAAAAACAGATGTCTCCCCCTTCCCTCTAAGTTACTTTGACCTTCGGCCAAGATGATATGAAACCTTTGAGTCATGGGCAACATCATACTAAAACATAAAAATGTTTCATTATATTGTTTGAGGTAAAGTCCAAACATGATTAGCATATACAATTTCATTATAAGCATAACTAGTGAAATTGACTTTGGTCACATGACCTTGGATATAGGTGATCCGAAACCTACATTGTATGGATCATGAGCAACAAAGAACTGAATTAGTGATTGGATACACGGTTCAAAATATAAATCCTAAACATGATAAGCATAGACAATTATTAGTACATACAATTTCATTACCAAAGTAAGAATAGACCTTAACCATGTGGCCTTGGGACAATGTAATAAGAAACATTTAGTCCTGAGAAGCAACATACTAAAATATGAAAACAATTATAAGAAGGGTTCAGGAAATACCGGTATAGCCCAGACAAGATTAGTATGTACAATTTCATTAAAAAGAACTAAATGATCTTGACCTTGGGCACATGACCTTGGGTCAAGATGTGAAGAAACCCTCCAATCCCGAGAATATCAGAGTGATCCAGAATACGATTCCACAGATATAGCCCAGACTCAATAGCATTTACAATTTCATTAAAAAGGTATACTTGACCTTAGTCATATGACCTTGGATCAAGGTGTTGTGAAACCTTTGAGTCATCAGCACCATCATACTAAAATATGAAGTGATCCGATCACGGTTCAAAAGATTAAGTCTGGACATAATACACGTAACAAATACAATTTCATTTAAAATATACTAATTGACCTTTACCTTGGCCACATAACCTTGAGTCAACATGATGTAAAACCTTTAGGTGATAAGCAACAACATACTAAAATATGACAGTGATCTGATAAATAGTTAAAAGAGATACAGCCCCAATGGGATAGCATGTACAATTTCATTAAAATGTACTTAGTAACTTTGATCTTGATCAAATGACCATGGGTCAAGGTGAAACCTTTTGGTCATGAGCAAATACATACTAAAACGTGAAAGCAATCAAGTAAGTAGTCCAAGGGATAAAGCCCAGACAGGAATGCATGTACAATTTCTTTAAAAATGTACTAAGTGACTTGGACCTTTGTCACATCACCTTGGGTCAAGGTGATTTGAAACCTTCGGGTCATAAGCAGCAACATGCTAAAATATAACAGTGACCCGGCGAACAGTACAGGAGATATAGCCACCATAGGAATGTATGTACAATTTCATTGAAGATGTACTTAGTGACCTTGACCTTGGTCACTTGACCTTGGATCAAGGTGATTTGAAACATTTGGGTCATAAGCAACAACATACCAAAATAAGAAAGTGATTGAGTAAACGGTTCAAGTGATATAGCCCGGACAGGAATGTATGCATAATTCATTAAAAATGCACTAAGTGACTTTGACCTTGGTCATATGACCTAGGGTCAAGGTGATGTAAAACATTCGGGTCATAAGCAACAACATACTAAAATATGAAAGTGATCGGGCAAACAGTTCTGTAGATACAGCCCGGACACGATGTGTGACAGACTGACTGACGGACGACGAAGGCAAACCAATATGTCTCCTCCCCGTTGG
This sequence comes from Pinctada imbricata, assembly GCA_033119305.1. Taxonomy (NCBI): domain Eukaryota; kingdom Metazoa; phylum Mollusca; class Bivalvia; order Pterioida; family Pteriidae; genus Pinctada; species Pinctada imbricata. Next base: position 30,905,426 of record VSWD01000002.1, on the reverse strand, counting down.
GGGGAGACATAATACCTGGTATTCTAAAAAGCTGCCAACCGGCTACGTAATGCGTCTGTCTATCCGTCCGTCCGTCTGTCCGGACTTTTTTTCTGCAACGGATGGAGACATTCAGATGAAATTTTATACAAAGCTGTGAAAATGAAGTTAAATTACTATAACTAAAACAAATACCTGGTATTCTAAAGAGCTGCCAACCGACTTCGTACTGTGTAAAATATGCATCTACCATCCCCATATTTATTTGACACCGTTTATCCAGAGTATTATAAAAATAAGAGGGACAACTTTCTTCGATACATCGAATGTAACAGTCGATCCGACTTCTACATAATGATGTATACGATGGTACACCGTGAGCTATCAGATTGTTAAAGCTTGTGTCTTTGGTCGAGACTTCGGAAAGGAAACCTCTACCGAAACACTGAAGAAACAAAAGAAGATAAAACAGATCTGGTGCTTCCATCTGCATACCGGTTAATGACAGTCAATACTTTGTGTATTTTGGGTAAATATAAATTTTCTCTTGAAGTTTCGCAATTATATACATGAACTCATACAAAAGAAAACCAGCTGTAATTTTCTCAATATTCATTGACCAACGGTCTTGAATCAACAAATCAATCTAATTTATTTCTTTGATGTAGGGATCATTTAATTCAACATCAGTTATTTAAACAGCAATTTTAAAATTCACCTTACTACGGAAGCGTATTTGTGCCAGATTGATACTCTTTTTTTTAATTTCTTTTCTACACATAAAATTGCAAAATTTACAGAAAAAAGTGTAAGATTTACACATAAAAGTGTAAATTTTACACATTAAAGTGTAAAATCTACACATTAAAGAGTAAAATTTACGGGAAAAAAGTGTAAAATTCACGCTTTTATGTATAGAAAATAAATAAAGTAAGAGTATCAATCTGGCACTAATACACTTCCGTACCATACAGATTATACAAGTTTAAATTTGAAAGCGCTCTTACAAACAAAGTCTTTTCTTGAAAAATTGTTTGAATTTGTACATTAAGGAGATGATCGTTTTATTTTTCAGTAAACGATTTCTCTCAATTTTCAGTAGAAGAAATATTTCATTTTTTAGAAAACAAAAGTAGTGGTGAAAGAAATAAGGTGTTACATACATTGTACTACAAATTCTCTAAATTTCAGGTGTTACTAAGTAGCTAGTTATTGATATCTGTATCGATCAAGCAAATCCAATAGATCTATATCGTATCTGGGCCCCATAAACTAAGAATTGACTTAAGTCCAAATTTCAATTTTCTTTAGTCTCATTATAATATTAGTGATGACTTGAAAATATTCAAAGAATTTTTCTATTTTCAAAGTAGAATAGAGTGGATGAAGTCAATATTTCCAATTGTCACTGGTTTGTTATATATCGTATTTTGAGAATTTGACTTAAGTAAATTCTTAGTTTATGGTGCCGGGCCTTGACAATGGAATCGAAATTTATTTTCTTAATTCTATATACTCTTATATGAGAATGTAGAAACAGATATATCTCAATATTCCAATATTCCGCATCGGTACATAGTTCAGTCAGTGCAGAACATATTCAATGGAGGGTCTGCCATCCCCCCTCCCCTTCTTTTTTGTTTAGAAAAACAAAATGTTGCTTTTTCTATCCTTAAGTGTCTTAGAAATTCATAATTATATGTATCTGCTTATTATCTTTTATAACGGTCCCTATCCCAAACGAAACTGTTATGAACTCCCAAAAGGAATTGATATGATCTCCCAAAAGGAACTGATATGATCTCCCAAAAGGAACTGATATGTATTCCAAAAAGGAACTGAAATATGAACTAACAAAAAGAAGTGATATGAATTCCCAAAAGGAACTAATATGATGTCACAGAAGGAACTAGTATTAACTTCCACAAGGAACTTATATGAACTTCCAAAAGGAACAGATATGAACTCCAAAAAAGACCTGATATGGAATCCAAAAGGAACCGATATGAACTCCCAAAAGGAACTGATATGAACTCCTTAAAGAAACTGATATGAACTACCAAAAGGAACTGATATGATCTCCAAAAAGGAACTGATATGATCTCTCAAAAATAAATGATATGAATTCCCAAAAGGAACTGATATATGAACTAACAAAAAGAAGTGATATGAACCTCCACGAGGAACTGATATGAATTCCAAGAAGGAACAAATATGATGTCCCAGAAGGAACTGATATTTACTTCCACAAGGAACTTATATGAACTCCCAAAAGGAATTGATTTGAACTCCAAAAAAGAACTGATATGGAATCCAAAAGGAACCGATATGAACTCCCAAAAGGAACTGATATGAACTCCTTAAAGAAACTGATATGAACTACCAAAAGGAACTGATATGATCTCTAAAAAGGAACTGATATGATCTCTCAAAAATAAATGATATGAATTCCCAAAAGGAACTGATATATGAACTAACAAAAAGAAGTGATATGAACCTCCACGAGGAACTGATATGAATTCCAAGAAGGAACAAATATGATGTCCCAGAAGGAACTGATATTTACTTCCACAAGGAACTTATATGAACTCCCAAAAGGAATTGATTTGAACTCCAAAAAAGAACTGATATGGACTCCCAAAGGAACCGATATGAACTCCCTAAAGGAACTGATATGAACTCCCAAAAGAACATGATATGAACTCCCAAAAGGAACTGATATGATCTCCCAAAAGGAAATGATATGAACTCCCAAAAGGAACTGATATGAACTCCCAAAAGAAACTGATATGAACTCCCAAAAGGAACTGATATGATCTCCCAAAAGGAACTGATATGAACTCCCAAAAAGAACTGATATGGACTCCCAAAGGAACCGATATGAACTCCCAAAAGGAACTGATATGAACTCCCAAAGAAACTGATATGAACTTCCAAAAGAAACTGATATGATCTTCCAAGAGGAACTGATATGAACTCCCAAAAAGAACTGATATGACATCTTCATAATCCTTGTCCTATTTCGATTTCCAAAAAAATCTGGCGCCCTCCTCCCCTCGACACTTCAATCCTAATTCCTTGAACAAATTGGCGTCTCCTTGGTAGGTTTTCATAAACTTGCATTACCTAATTACGTACATTTGTGATATTCTCCTTCTTTTCTGAATAAAACAATCTTAAGAGGCCCAATGAGTCTAAATGTGCTCACCTGATACTTTAAGCTTACTGACAGATGAGGTAAGAATGACAACTCTTGAAAAACTTAATGAAAATAAATTGCTAAAAGAATGTCTAATGTCTTCAAATTCAATAGCATCATTTAAGAGCAGATAGATTTGCAGCATGGACCAGACATGCACGTTTCGGATATTTACCCTCGACAGTGATCCTCAATCTAAACAATGAAATATGGCCAAAGAGTGTGACAAATATTATGTCCAAAATGTACCGAAAGAGGTAGCAGGATAGGTGGGATATGATGCTACAGGACCCACGTTTAGAAAACAATTATAAACATTCAAGAAATAAAATATTAATAAATTACCATTTAAGCATAAGTATTTTGCAACTTAAATGTGACAAATATAGTTTGATTCAGTGTCTAAACCATTCATATATAATTGAATAAAAAAATCAAGAAATTCATACAAAAAATGTGAATTTCTGACAAAGTCCAATAAGACGTCAAAAGGTTGACTTTGAAGTGGAACAATACTTCTAAACGACATCTATGTAGATAATTCTGATGCTTTCGGTTTGTCTATAATTAATGTGCTTTGGTTTCTAAAAAAAAGTTTGTCAAAGGAGGTACCCCTTTCACCTACTTCTGCCTTCGGCCACCTGCTTACGGATGCACACGAAAAACTACCATGAGTACTTCATTCTTAAGACGTTTTATAGAAAAATTCCCTTCAGAGGTTCTTCAGAAAAAAAATCGAAAATGAGAAATGTTTACGATGGACTGCACGCTATTACAGTAGCTCACTTTCAAGAGTTTCGCTCGGGTAAATTGAAAATACGTGTTAATGGATGATGTGTCTATCTGGCCGTATTCTTCTTCGTCTTCTTCTTCGTCTTCGTCTTCTTCTTCTTCTTCGTCTTCTTCTTCTTAACCTTTCCTTTGAAGTTCAGCGCCCTATGTCTTCACAATTAGATCTTTCTTAAACCACTATGATGACGTAGGCAACCCCTGTTTCTTCACATTCATAACCAAGACACAAACAAAATATTTAAGAAATAACGAGCTTGCCGTGGTTGATTGTCCAGTAATTCCCCAAGTCGCATAAACCAATCAAATTATCACCAAGTCGCGAAGCGAGGAAATGATAATTTGATTGGTTCATGCGACGATGGGAACTACTGGACAATAAACCACGGCTAGTTATTTCTATTATAATATTTTTCTGCAGACCATAATGGGCGGACGGACTGGAAGTTTGTTGGAGATTTTACACCAGGCGAGTTCTATAGCACAAGAATGGGCGGAGCTTATCGGACTGGAAGTTTGTTGGAGATTTTCCTCCATGCGAGTTGTATAGTACATATAGGGAGAAAATCTGAAGTAATGTTAGAATAGTGGATAACCCACTACATAGTCTTCTAATATTTTGTTTGTGTCATGGTTTTCATTCATAAAGATCTTATTCAAATTTAAAATACAAAACAAAGTCACGTGTTTTCCTATATATATATCCAACAAATGTATATACTATATTTATTCCATAACTCTACAAAGTATGGACGACACTTTCTGTAAGTTAAACAAGACTAACAAATTAATTTTCACTTTAAAAGAAATTCAGCAGATCGAGGTTCTTGTTTGATTATATCTAGATCTACATGTAGATCGTCTGGTTATACGAGTTAGATTCAGAGAATAGATTATGAAATTTGGATTTAGAGAATAGTTTAATCAATTGAGATGCAAAGATTAAGATAAAAATTTAAGACTAAGATCGAGATTCAGAAAAAAGATTGGAATTCATAGACTAGGAGAATAGTTTAAAGATTAAGAGACAATTAAAATATACATTCAATATTCAGAGAATGTATGTAATAAGAGATTAAGATAATAAGGTTATAAGATTGAGATTCAGAGAATAGATAATACGATTGAGATTCAGAGAATAGATTATAAAATTGAGATTCAGAGAATAGATTAGACTATTGAGATTCAGAGAATAGATTAGACGACTGAGATTCAGAGAATAGATTATAACATTCAGATTCAGAGAATAGATTATAACATTGAGATTTAGAGAATAGATTATACTATTGTGATTCAGAGAATGGATTAGACGATTTAGATTCAGAGAATACATTATACGATTGAGATTAGAGAATAAATCATAAGATTAAGATTCAGAGAATAGATTTTAAAATTGAGATTCAGAGAATAGATTATACGATTGAGATTCAGAGAATAGATTTTAAAATTGAGATTCAGATCATGGATTATACGATTTAGATTCAGAGAATAGATTATACGATTGAGATTAGAGAATAGATTATAAGATTAAGATTCAGAGAATTGATTATAAGATTGAGATTAGGAGAAACGATTACAAGATTGGGATTCAGAGAATATATTATACGATTGAGATTCAGAGAATAGATTATGAAATTAAGATTTAGAGAATAGATTATAAAATTGAGATTCAGAGAAGAGATTACAAAATTGAGTTTCAGAGAATAGATTATAAAATTGAGATTCAGAGAAGAGATTATAAAATTGAGATTCAGAGAATGGATTATATTATTGAGATTGAGAGAATAGGTTATAAGATTCGGATTCAGAGAATAGATTATAAGATTTAGATTCAGAGAAGAGATTACAAGATTAAGATTCAGAGAATAGATTATAAGATTAAGATTTAGAGAATAGATTATAAGATTAAGATTCAGAGAATATATTATAAGACTTAGATTCAGAGAATAGATTATACGATTGAGATTAGAGAATAGATTATAAGATTCAGATTCAGAGGATAGATTATATATTAAGATTCAGAGAATAGATTATAAGATTCAGATTTAGAAAATAGATTATAAGATTGAGATTCAGAGAAAAGATTATAGGAATGAGATTCAGAGAATAGATTATACGATTTAGATTCAGAGAATAGATTATAAGATTGAGATTCGGATAACATGTTATAAGATTTGATTTTAGATATTAACAAAATAGGTTATACGATTGAGATTAATAGAATAGGTTATATGATTGAGATTAAGAGAATAGGTCATACTTTTGAGATTCAGAGAATATATAAGATTTGAATTCACAGATTCACGAGAATAGGTTATACGATTGAAATTCAGATAAATATGTTTATATACGATTGAGGATAAGAGAAAATTTGTTTATATATACGATTGAGAATCAAAGAAGTGTTTGCATACGATTGAGAATTTGAGAAATGTTTAAGATACGATTGAGAATTTGAGAAATATTTAAGATACGATTGAGAATTTGAGAAATGTTTAAGATACGATTGAGAATTAGAGAAATGTTTAAGATACGATTGAGCATTAGAGGAATGTTTTAGATACGATTGAGCATTAGAGGAATGTTTTAGATACGATTGAGAATTAGAGAAATGTTTAAGATACGATTGAGAATTAGAGAAATGTTTAAGATACGATTGAGAATCAGAGAAATGTTTAAGATACGATTGAGAATTAGAGAAGTGTTTAAGATACGATTGAGCATTAGAGAAATGTTTAAGATACGATTGAGACTTAGAGAAATGTTTAAGATACGATTGAGAATTAGAGAAATGTTTAAGATACGATTGAGAATCAGAGAAATGTTTAAGATACGATTGAGAATTTGAGAAATGTTTAAGATACGATTGAGCATTAAAGGAATGTTTAAGATACGATTGAGCATTAGAGGAATGTTTTAGATACGTTTGAGAATTAGAGAAATGTTTAAGATACGATTGAGCATTAGAGGAATGTTTTAGATACGATTGAGAATTTGAGAAATGTTTAAGATACGATTGAGCGTTAGAGAAATGTATTAGATACGATTGAGTATAAGAGAAATATTAGAAATACAACAGAGTATTGGAGAAATGTTATAGATACGACTGAGGATTAGAGAAATGTTTTAGATAGGATTGAGAATTAGAGAAATGTTTTAAGTACGATTGAAAAACAAAGAAATGATTAAAATATGATTGTGAAATAGAGCAATGTTTAGATAGGATTGAGAATCAGAGAAGTGTTTTAGACACGATTTAGAATTTGAGAATTTTTTTAAAATAAGATTGAGAATTCTAGAAATGTTTTAAGTACGATTGAGAATAGGAAAAATGTTTAAAATACGATTGAGAAAAAGAGCAATGTTTTATATAGGATTAAGCTTTAGAGAAATGTTTTAGATACAATTAGAATCAGAGAAATGTTTACATACGATTGAGTATTAGAGAAATGTTTTAGACACGATTGAGAATCAGAGAAATGTTTAAAACACGATTGAGAATCAGATAAATGTTTTAGATACGATTGAGAATTAAAGAAATGTTTTAGATACGATTGAGAATTAAAGAAATGTTTTAGATACGATTGAGCATCAGAGAAATGTTTTAGATACGAATATCATAGAAATATTTCAGATACATGTACTATTAACAATTAGAGAAATGTTTAAAATATATAATTGAGAAATAGAGCAATGTTTAGACAGGATTGAGAATAAGAGAAATGTTTCAGAAAGAATTGAGAATCAGAGAAATGTTTTAGATAGAAGTGAGAATAAGAGAAATGTTATAGATAGAATTGGAAATATATAATATATAAGAGCAATGTTTTAGAAAGAATTGAGAACAAGAACAATGTTTTAGATAGAATTGAGAATCAGAGAAATATTTGAGATAGAATTGAGAATAAGAGAAATGTTTAAGATAGAATTGAGAATCAGAGAAATGTTTCAGATAGAATTGAGAATCAGAGAAATGTTTCAGATAGAATTGAGAATCAGAGAAATGTTTAAGATACGATTGAGAATCAGAGAAATGTTTTAGATAGAATTGAGAATCAGAGAAATGTTTAAGATAGAATTGAGAATCAGAGAAATGTTTAAGATACGATTGAGAATTAGAGAAATGTTTAAGATACGATTGAGAATCAGAGAAATGTTTAAAACACGATTGAGAATCAGAGAAATGTTTTAGATAGAATTGAGAATCAGAGAAATGTTTTAGATACGATTGAGAATCAGAGAAATGTTTTAGATACGATTGAGAATTAGAGAAATGTTTTAGATAGAATTGAGAATAAGAGAAATGTTTTAGATACGATTGAGCATCAGAGAAATGTTTTAGATACGAATATCATAGAAATATTTCAGATACATGTACTATTAACAATTAGAGAAATGTTTAAAATATATAATTGAGAAATAGAGCAATGTTTAGATAGAATTGAGAATAAGAGAAATGTTTCAGAAAGAATTGAGAATCAGAGAAATGTTTTAGATAGAACTGAGAATAAGAGAAATGTTATAGATAGAATTGGAAATATATAATATATAAGAGCAATGTTTTAGAAAGAATTGAGAACAAGAACAATGTTTTAGATAGAATTGAGAATCAGAGAAATGTTTTAGATACGATTGAGAAATAGAGAAATGTTTTAGATACGATTGAGAAATAGAGAAATGTTTTAGATACGATTGAGAAATAGAGAAATGTTTTAGATACGATTGAGAAATAGAGAAATGTTTTAGATACGATTGAGAAATAGAGCAATGTTTAGATAGGATTGAGAGTTATAGAAATGATTTAGATACGATTGAGAATCGGAGAATCAGAGAAATGTTTAAGGTAAGCTTGAGGAATAGAGTTTTGTGTATGACATCCGACAAGGGGTGGGTGTGAATTGCGGTATTACGTACACATGCCCCGAGAAGATGACACACAGTGCATTTAACGAATTTATAAATTCACGTGGCGGGAAAAATGTTCAAAGGAGTGTTTACAATAATAAGAATGACTTTTAAGTTCCAAAACCTTGTATTGTATTTATTTGTTTGCAAGCATTTTAAAGGCACTTAATGGTAAATTCTTTCATAAAGTGCAAGATCTAAGATAATGCGTTAGACCTACGGTGACTGACCGATATTTATTCACATGTCGGTCGTAAAAACATTATTTGTTTATTAGTTTAAACATGATCTTACTATTACATGACATTGTATTTTGGACGTTTATACGTTACAAAAACGTTTTTGGCATATTCCCTATCACTAGATTCGCACTTGCTATGTCATTGTGTGTAAAAAGGGGGATCCGGATTTTCTTGTGAACAGCGTAGAAGCTAAAGCAATCATCATAGAATCATCACACCTTCCACAAATGTTAATTACCAATGGGAAGATGATGAAGCCTTTTATTTTCAAGGTCAAGGGTCAAAGGCCAAGGTCATAGTGGACTTAAGCTTATAATCCTTATGATCAGCATAGAAGGCATAGCAATCATCGTAAGATCACCGCCAAACCTTTCACAAATGATCCCTCGGGGAAGAGGATGAAACCTAATGTTTTTTAAGGTCAAAGGTCAAGACAGTCATCCTTTTTGCTGATTGCAAAGAATATGAAATTGCGAGGGAAAGCTATACCGCTTGCGTTGCCTTGATTCAAAGTTTGGACAGTCGTTCTAATATGAAATATTTTACCACACATGTTAATACAAAGGCGTATCTAGAGGAATGGTTACAAGAAAAGGACCAACCAGCCCCTCCCCCCCCCCCCCACCCATATGCCAAAAATGTTTGTTTTATCCAATTTAACTTCAATATCATACACTGGAACCCCCACTCTCTTTTGACAGGCTTTGACCCCTTCCCCTCTGACGGACAAGACACCCCCCTTAAGAAATATAAATCTGCAATGGTCAGAACTAGGACGATGCGTCAGAGAACAACAGTCGTGATGCTGCAATCGCTCAATCTCGGGCTTTTCCGCGAGAAAGATTTTTCCGATCGTGCGATGGAAAGGCCCGCGAAACGAGTTTTAGTGAAAGGACGCAACATGCAATTTATGTGTATTTTGGGACATAAAGAAGAGCTAGACAGATTTACAGCATTTGTCAAACTGCATGATCCTCTAATCCATATATGATTAACTACTGATTTGGTTTTATACTAGTGGAATAAAGATGACTCTCCAAAATTTTAAAATTGTTTACATAAAACGAATGTACAGAACATTGCACAACGATAGTGTTACATGTACACTACTACGTACACGGGTAGATGTGTATATTATGTAACCACAACCAAAAAATTGTAAAATAGTAAAGATAAGATAAAAAATCCCCATCTGTCTACCCGAGAAAGGTGAATCTTTTAAATTTGCATAAATTAACATATATTTGATAAAGTTATAAGGTCAATGAACTTTCCTTAAAATCGATCGCGGGACCAGTCCCAACCCCTTCACCTCGCCCCCCCCCCCTCCCCCCATCTAAAAGTCGCACATCTATCATAATTCATGAGGAGGATTGGGTTTTTTAAGGGGGGTTGATCCTAGCTTTGACAACTTGTGTAAAGTTGACCCCCGCCCCCTCCTTCGTAAACAAATATACTATAAGTCCACCGGCCTGCATGGACACTAACGACAAAGATTAATGTTTATAATATACATTTGGCTTGACAAAGCTTATCATAAGTATAAACTTTGAAGTAGATATACACGTCAATAATGACGAACAAACGAGATATTGGTTGAGATAATTAAAGAATTAAATAACTCCCGGCGGAGTGCACATAAACACGGAAGGAATGCAGATCGACGGAGCATAAACTATTGTTCTTTAGAAAAACAAACTGGAAAATAGATTAGTCGCGATTTAAAAAAAAATGTATAGATCTATCGCATACGAGCACTCTTTCATTATATTTTGTATCTATGTTCATAAGCTTCATTCATTTTAAAATCTTTATTCCTATTCCCTATTAAGCCATTCTTGATCCATGTATTTCTATGTGTTTTAATTTGTGGTAGTGGACATTAATAATGTTGCATTCAACTTATTAAGCCCAACCTTTTTTTTCAATTTATTGAAAAAAATTTTTTAGCCATACAAGCAGTTGGAAAATGAATACAAGTAAATCGCAATTGGAAATAACATCAGACCATCATGGAGGGGTGGACAGGGTGAAAGGGAGGGTGGAGGAAGGGCTGCGGGAGGAGGGAGAGAGGGGGAGGGAGAAGGGGGAAGGGGGAGGGAGGGGAGACGAAGAGGGGCGGAAGGAAGGGTGAAAGGGAGGGGGAGGAAGGGGCGGGAGGGTGGTCAAGATCGATTGACAAATGTTACACGTCTTCAAATTCAATAGCATCAAGAACAGATGAATTTGCCGCATGGACCATACATGCACGTTCCGGGCACTATATTAATTTTATGGAATTAAGGTTCAAGGATACACCATCCGAACAACAAATCACTTCGGAGTCTCTCTCGTCGCCAAAATCGACGTCACGTCATCTATGACGTTACGAAAAAACGCGCCAAAATTGCATCGGCACTCTTATTATTTGACGCTGACTCACGTACGTCCTGAAACATGAACTAGTATTTTAGGGATTGTGCTAAATAAAACTGCCGTATTTTGATAAGATTGGGACTTCTGTCGTTTTCCTTTGAATCTTGATTAAAAATTGATGTAAAACAATTCTTTGATGGGTATGTTCATTCAGAGAAAAGGCTTACAGCGCATTCTGCCGCTCGCCGTCATCTCTACGAGAAAATCACGGAAGAATAATTTTATGCTTGTTTTATTTGTAAACAACCGTTTGATTTATACCCGGGGTTAAAATAGCAATTGAATCTAATCAAAATGTGTGTGATGCTTTTTCTTTTTTACACGCGGGGATTAAATGAGCAACATCTTACAAAATTGTACATTTTATTAGGAAACAACTCCTTAGTTTACATGCGGGATTTGGGTAAAACAAATGAATGGACTTTTCTATGTCTATATATCTAAGAGTAGTGATATTTAGAACAGCAAGCATCACGATAAGGGCAAAGGAGGGGGGAGTATTACTGCTACGTCGCAATTTCTCTCCGCTATGTGTAAGATTCGCCATTTATTATAAGCGAACCGTAATAATTATATTTTGAATCTATCGAACAGAAGACTTTTCATGACAAATGACATAGTACTATAAGTCAAATCTTCTCAAAGTATTTCCTCCTTTTGAAAAAGTTCCATTTTTTACATTATTTGTTCTTCTCCTTTTCTTACAATGCGAATATTCATGGACCTGTTATAATAAATCAATGAATTCAGGATTATTGCCTAAATTTAACCCTCTCCCCGGCAGTGAATTATTATTACCGGTATGCGTTAAATATAGGAATGGAAAGTACATACATATTTTAAAATTACCAGTGGTGGATTCAGGGGGGTGCGGAGGGGGCGGCCCCCGGCAATGACCCCAAATTTTCCAAAAACAGGTATATTTTTGCCCGTTTTCAGTAAAAATCGGCAAAATTCGCCCCTTGACCCCCCCCCCCCTTCCGGCAAAGGGGGCACTGGATCCGCCACTGATTACCTAAAGGATATTTGATCCTGAACAAGTCACACTGCATGACCTTGAGGATGACCTTGACTCCACGTTGGATGCCATAATGCTGAATATCCCAGCATGTTTGATGAAAAATGCGAATGCCGACTTACCTACATTACATGATCTCCATAAAAACGTTAATGCAAGGAATATTGTTTTTATCGTATTACATATACTTAGAACAGTAAAATTATTTTGCAGTCAGGAAAGAATTTGTCAATAAACGTCTATAATGAAATTTTTTGGTTGGGTTGGGGGAGGGGGTATGGAACGTTTATAATATTAATCGAAGATAGAACTCAGTTGCAGTACTGCTTTAAAACTGTTATATGTCAGTTAATTGCATTTTACATTGTCTATATAAGGTTTTTTTTTTTGTGAAAAATATTAAAAAAAATTCTTTTAAATGTTTTCTGTTTTGAAACACAGATTCTTACAAATAGGTTTCAAAACGCCGAGCAATTATAAGGCGACGTCCTGGTTCAAAACGACGTTGTTCGTGCTATTGTTTACCATTTCTTAGAAGAAAACAAATGTCACGCGGAAATAAATATGATTTTTCATAAATATAGGAATTATAAAAAAAAAAAACTATTTCAAAATGATATTCTGTCACAAGGCCGATTTTAGCCCTTCCCGGCTTTTCTCCTCATCCAAAACCAATGGATAGCAACATGCATGTACTAAGCCTGTATATTATATATATATATAACGTGTGATTGCACTTACATTCAAGTATTAGTAATTTTCTTTGCGTATTCTTTAATCTGAATACATTCTATTTATTTATAATTCTATTCATAAGATAAACATCTTGTTTTCATCGCCCCATTTCATTCTGGACCGTTTTTATTTCTTTATCAACTTGATTTGACGTTCAAATGACCAAATGCATCACGTGACGTCATTTGCTTAAAACTGTTGCAGGCGTTAATATTACTGATATAATGGGTAAATATTATAAAATGGGTTACAGAATTCACATTTTGATCAGTTCTATTTCCAATTGATATATGGATGATAAATGGAGTAATTTAGATGAACGGTTCAGGAGATATAAATCCAAATAGAGCACGGAGGGGATATCTTGCCAGCATTTTGTGACAAAATCTGGAGGGGGGTAAGGTCATAATTTTGTGTCAAACTTAAAATTTTGTTCGATGATTGCTACATTTATTTTTATTGTTGAAAGATATGTTAACTTAGATTAAGATAGCAATTTTTCCGCTCATTGGCATGTTAACAAAGTACTTAAACCCGTCATTTACTGGTTGGACTCTAAAAATAATGACGTCAAGAATAGAGCCTAAAATGGTATAATATTTACTATTTCATAGAATTTGATTTACCAGCATTGATGTATTTTCTATTTTTTATTTGTTTTAGACCTTCTTTCGTTATTAAAAGAATGACCATATACATTCATGCATCAGGTTTAAAATAACAGGAGTCTATTGATGATATGATGCAAATTTGGGGAAAATTAAAGAAAAATTGGACATGTACTTCTTTGGAAGGTCATAAATCAATTGGAAGCTCAATGACATATACTTTTTTCGTTAAAATACTATACATTACATTGTTCTCTAGCAATAAAATCAATAAAACTTAACCTGGGATGTTTAATAGTGTTTTGGGGGTGTTTTGGAAAGGGTGTAACCATGAACCTTAAATCACACTATTTGGATGATGTGAACAGGGTGAAAGGGAGGGCCCTGGGGGAGGAAGGGGCTGGAGGAGGGAGATAGGGGGAAGGAGGAGGAAGGGAAGGGGGAGGGGAGAAAGGGGGCGGGATGGGGTAGGGAAGGGTGAAAGGGAGGGGAGAAAAGAGGAAGAGGGGAGGAAAGGGGGGAGGTGGAGGAAGGGGGGAGAGTGGTACCCCTGCCCCCCCCCCCCCCCCTTTGATGGATAACATACAACATCCATTCAAATAGCAAAGTGATGTTGGTCGTGGTTTCTGCCGCGTCACTCATGTAAAGAATCGTTCAGAACGACTGGTGAATGTACGTACGTGAATGAACCATATTAGAGATTGATTGACAAACAGACGGACACATATCGTCCATATTCAGCAGATCTACAACCATTTACGACTGACTAATGTATGACCCGTTGACCATTTATCAAGTCGACTGATAATTTATGTACATCGACCATATTTCAAGTCGACCGACTAAGATTAATTTGCACATTATTTTGGCAATGAAAATTCAAAGTTTGTTCGATATCCAGAATGGTGAAGTAATGTAAACAACTTAATGTTAATTGGTCTTTTTTTCCTATATATGTACTAACATACCGCAATAGGGATGGGATTTGTGGTATGTGCCAACCCAACCCCCCCCCCCCCCATCCCAAATATACATTTCGCTTCGCTCGCCAATTATATTCTCTATCGTATAAATATACTGTAAAACTATTTTCCGTGTGTGAAAGGGGGGATTGGGGCTTCGCCTGCTTGCCTGCAGTAGTGACTCGAACCCCACCAGGACTTCGCCCTAGACCAAGACCCTTTGCCTTTTTCTTCCCCCCCCCCCCCTCACATAAATCTTGTATCCGCCCCTGTATCTGCACATGAATCCTTTATGTAGGCTACATGCATGTCTATTTGTCGAGATCTAAGGATCTCGATTCATTCCATCTTTTATGTGCCCCCCCCCCTCTTTTTTTTTTTTAAGTAACTCTTTACTAGTTATATGAGACAGCAACTCAGTCTGTCTTAAACAAAACAAGTATTTATATTATGATGCACTTAACGGAACAAAAAGACTCTGGTAGTAATCAAATAAAAGTAAATTAATTTATCCCTTCGCACCCCACCCTCCCTTTAATATCAAAATAAACAAACAAGTCTAAAGCTAAAACTTTTTGTTATAAGTGTGTATTACGAAAAGACAAGCTGTTGCTAAAACATAATGACAGCAGTTATGTAAATTCCACTGCTTAGATACGTAAACATCATTTTTCATTCGTAAATATGTAAATTTCTCCAATCTGTTTAAGCGCGCATGAGCGACCTTCGTGGTCTTGCATCAACCTGTTACACGAAGGCGTGACCTTGTTTGTAGTCACGTGATTTCTAAACCATATTAGGGAAGGATAAACGTGTCTACTGGCCATATTAGGAATACGTATAGGGTAGCGGTGCGCCATATTAGGCAATTGACCAAATAAGGAACAAACAGAAGTACAGGTGAGTTCTCATTCATAAAATAATGAAGAAAATGTTCAGAAAACTTCCATTCTTCGAAGAACGTCTATGGAATGACTCATTTTCAAGCATTTTCAACATTTTTAGCTTCATACTATTTTTTTCTGAAAATCTTTTGACAAAATTGTAGACTGTACAAACATTTTGGGCTACTAGTTTTTGAATTCGGGTCTCTTTATTGTTGAAAACATCGATATTTTGTAAACAAATGTACTCCATAGTCTAGCCGAGCTTCATCATACACGGAGATGATGGAAACCATAAGGCTTAGGCTACACGTGGCGATTCATTGGCGGATCACGGAACTAACATAAGTGGAAATTACGAAATGCAGGCAAACAACGACCTATTCATATTTGATGTCGTTAGAGTGTGTTATTGTCATAATATAGGACATTAAAAATCAATATTTGAATGAGAAATATTGTCTGCGATCTTATTTATACCATATCATATGGAAAGGCATTCATGAAGTACAATGCACATATTGTTTGGGATTCTCTCTCTCTCTCTCTCTCTCTCTCTCTCTCTCTCTCTCTCTCTCTCTCTCTGAGAAAACAAGATGTTATATATAAAGGGTACTATGAAGTATGATAAACATATTATGGGTGAATAGGTTAAAATCACTGATTGCATCAGACAAATATGATACGGAAGTAAACCGACGAATACATCACAAATACGATACCATAATGATAATAGTAACTTTGCATGTTGAACCTTGTTCCAGATCCAGGAGAATCGTTTTCTTTTTTGGGAGGGGAGGGTGCGGTTCAGAGTTGGGCGCGGTTGAGTTGGTTAGTTGGGGGGGGGGGGGGGGGGTCCAGACACAGAGCTGATTCATTATACATGGGCGGATCCAATTGGGTGGGGGGATATTTGACAGATTCTAGGTAGGAGGGGATCCTGACCCCTGTAACCCTCTGTAAATCCGCACTTGGAGGGGATGTTCCAATCCGGCCGAGTCATTTGATCCAAGTGTCGAAGATTATATCATTAAACCTCCTCCTTTCAATCCAGGGATACGACACCTTTTCCAGTGTGGATCGGGAGGGGTAATTATATACGATCTTCGGCAAATTACATTAATACACAAAGCTTAAACAGGATTTTGACATTTTGCCAAGATCGAGGGAAGGTCAACACCCCCCCCCTTTATCCTTCCTCATTCGGTTCAGAATTCCTGGACAAGTAAATTCTGTGGAATGATGACTGGACGCGACAATTTATCATATTTCTCCACAAAATGAATGTAAATTCCTAATAACTTTTCACTATTTTGTTGTACTGTATGCGCTGTATTTATTTAGGTCGATAGTATCGGACCTAGAATTCACGGGCGGATCTAGAATTTTATTTCAAAGAAAAGGGGGGGGGGGGGGGGGGGCTTGCACCTTACGAGTTTGAAAACAGAAATAGTAAAAACCAGACAAAAATAGCATTTTAGCGAATTCCGGTAGGGTGTGCTCTTGACCCCACTAACCTCTCTCTAGATCCGCACCTTGAATTAATCGTACCTTTTTTGATAACCTTACAGCTTGGGGATTTTTTTTACTATTATTTATTTATTTATTTATTTTTACAGTCCATGCGCGATATTTTTTGCGGGGTCTAGCCTGGCCGGTGGATTGGAGATGGGGAGGGGTTTCAAATCAATGAGGTTGAAGAACGCACTTTTAAAAATTAAAACTTCTCCTTTTTATCATTTTTCTTCTTGGGGATGCTCTTTGACTCTGTAGTCCTCGAGTCGTGGATACGGAGACATTTTTTTAATAAATGGCAATGACAGATTACAAAACTTAATTCTCATGATAAACTGAATACTACGGAAGCCCGTTAGTGCCAATTATGAATAAATAAAAATAGAGAAAATGCGAAATAAATTTAGGAAAATGCGAAATAAATTAAGGAAAATGAGAAATAAATTTAGAAAAACGAGAAATAAATTAAGGAAAATGAGAAATATATTTAGAAAAACGAGAAATAAATTAAGGAAAATGAGAAATATATTTAGAAAAACGAGAAAAATATTTAGGAAAATGAGAAAAATATTTAGGAAAATGAGAAATATATTTAGAAAAACGAGAAAAATATTTAGGAAAATGAGAAATATATTTAGGAAAAAACGAGAAAAATATTAAGGAAAATGAAAAATATATTTAGCAAAAACGAGAAATATATTTACAGAAGGTGGAAATATAAAAACAGGGAAACCACAACAAATAATTAAAGCTTGACCTTGCCACTCCCGAAACATTAATGAGTAATGAATTACAGTATCTATTTATCAAGATATAAAGACTTCCTTGTATTTATTCCACTTCCCCGCAACTCCCGCTGCTTTTACACGAGAAATGAATCCTATGTATACGGGCAAAGATGCATGTGTAATATTATCTGTCTGGTTTTTGGCATTGCAGCTCTTGCAAACATCCATTTCGAAGACTGTTTAGTTTATGATGCGCCTTGGCCAGTACCAATCGTTTATTTCTCTCGTAAAAGCAGCGGGGGTCGGGGAAGAAGTGGAAGAAATACAAGAAGGTCTTTATCTCCTGATAATCTCATTAATATTCTGGAATTGGTAAACGGAGAGTGTAGTGGGGGAATTTAATGTTTATATACATATCGTATTTCTTTTGTGGTTTCCATTTATATCTATGGGGAGTGAACAGTACCCCTTCCGCCCCTTCCTCTCTATCCCGCCCCTAAACTTCCTGCTCCAATCCCCTGAATTCCTCCTCCCTCCCCTTTACCCTCCCTCCCGCCACTCCCTTCTTCCAGCCCCTGCCCTCCCTCCCACCTTCCACCCCTGTCCCTCCCCTTCGTCCCCACATTTCACCCTGTCCACTCCCTCATTTATATTTCCACTTTCTGTAAATCTATTTCTCATTTTCCTAAATATATTTTCATTTTTTCCTAAATATTTTTCTCGTTTTTCTAAATATATTTCTCATTTTCCTAAATATTTTTCTCATATTTTCCTAAATATTTTTCTCGTTTTTCTAAATATATTTCTCATTTTCCTTAATTTATTTCTCGTTTTTCTAAATATATTTCTCGTTTTCCTTAATTTATTTCTCATTTTTCTAAATATATTTCTCACTTTCCTTAATTTATTTCTCGTTTTTCTAAATTTATTTCTCATTTTCCTTAATTTATTTCGCATTTTCCTAAATATATTTCGCATTTCCTCTTTTTTTATTTATTCATATTTGGCACTAACGGGCTTCCGTAGAATACAGTGTAGAGATAAAAATAATATTGTAAATGAATAAATAGATAAATTAAAAAATGAATATGGGTTTGGGTGCAAATGCTTTTAGTTTGCTTTATTGTTTTTGTGACTTTCCTACTCAAACGCCAATGATTTGTTAAATCCTGTCCTGAGAAAAAACTAACACTTTTCTCATTGTACGTTTGAATAATCTAATGTATACAATTGTTACCTAAGGACCGAAGGGTGCGTCAGGTCACGTCTTCAAGGATAAGCTCAAAGTGAAATGAAGTCTCTTTACATTCCGAGTCTACTTTTCGTCATTTTCATCAGATTTAATTTGCCATTTCCAAAAATTACGAATTTATACAAGCTCGTCAACACCCCCTCCCTCTTTCATTAACTTGTACGAAAATAATCTTGCTTTTGCTAATTAAATCTTAGGGCGCTAGGGTTGAACTTTTACAAAAACATTTTACATTTGACTTATCAAATGATACCCAAAAGTTTCTGTTGTCCTTTTTGGCGAAGCATCCTTGACAGTTAATGGCATTGCCGGTAGATACGCCAAGGATTTCTTAGTGAATAGCACAAATCTACAAGAGTTATCGTTCTTTGATTAAATAAAAAAAATCACAAATGCTTCTAATTTAAATAAAAAAGAAGATAATTTAATCATAAAAGACTTATATTTCAGCCTTAAGCTTTGTTTTAATTTATATCATCCCTTTCCTCTGGAAGAATTAGTTCAATAGTCCCAATCTTCTGGTGGGGGGTTTTATGGTTATTTTCCAACCATTTACTATGTGTCTTTGATTTACTAGTGTTTTAAAGAATCGATGTCAATAAACACAGAAATCCAAAAATGCTTACAAATAATCACGTATCAATTTATCATTGTACATTGTATGCATGTACATATAATGTGTTACCGAACGTTCTAGCATGGCATAACATCGATCTTTTGGGTTGTTTTTTTTTTTAACTCTTCCGGCTTTTTTTTTTTAATAGTAACAGAATATTGAAAATGTATTAATTCTGAAAGTATTGTACATAATTTACAGTAGTGCGTATCATCACCCTTCTTCAATCTAAGTTCCTTTGCGCAGACATGATTGACGTAGATGCCGATTTCAAGCATGTATTCTAACGTCACTTAGTAAGTCCAAGGGCGGATCTGGAGGGCGAGGTTAGGGAACAACCCCCCCCCCCCTTTCCCCTGGAATTTACCAAAGTTACTTATTCATCTCTTTGTTTTCGAAAGTATTTACTGGACCTCCCGGCCAATACTAAAATCTTAAGTTTTTTAAAGATAATTGGCAACTTCGTCAGTGATATTAACCCCCCCCCCCCCTTGCTTTGGAATATTTTTATAACCCCCCCCCCCCCCGGGTC
The DNA here is from genome assembly GCA_033119305.1 of Pinctada imbricata. Taxonomy (NCBI): domain Eukaryota; kingdom Metazoa; phylum Mollusca; class Bivalvia; order Pterioida; family Pteriidae; genus Pinctada; species Pinctada imbricata. The sequence continues at coordinate 30,885,047 of VSWD01000002.1, read as the reverse complement.
ACGATTTATTTCATTGCAGATGAACAATCATGTGAGACTAGAAGAGAAAATATATTAACCAGTGTCAGTAAGTCTAAGAAAAAAAATCGGATGCTGATGCAGAGCATCTTCGTTTTGTTACATTGTCCACTGTCATTCCCAAAAATAATACAACCACACATGCTCGCATCTCTGTAGGTACAGACGACTTTTTACATCGGGTCGTTGAGAGAAAAGCATCGTGTTTTGTGCCAAAACTAGAAAATTCAGTTAGGAGAAAATTTTGTTTAAACATCAAATTGGTAAGTATGGAAAAGATAATATATTTTGAAGCAGAAAATCAGTAAAAACGAAGATCGAAGATAATTTGGTTTGAAACATAAACAAACCGTTTTCGGTTTTGGACCACGCGTTTAGTAGGCTAGTAGAGACCAGATTATCAATGAAAATTTTTCAATAAATGATTATCATTACATGGATAAGGCCTCCATCGATTTCTTCAAATTTAACTTGTTTTAGCTATTTAGCATGTATTTATATTTTGGCGAGTTTTGGCATGCGCAGTGAGCATCAAATAGACGCACGTGTATAATGAGAGACAGTGGCGGATCAAGGTCTTCCCAAACATTGTATTGTATTATATATCAGATAGGTTTCGAATCATTGGTGGGTCGTATATTCCTAGGCCTAGCCGGCATCAGGCGTAGTAAGACATTTGATTGAAAGGGGGGACGGGGGTTAGCATTATACTGAGTATTGGTTTTTGAAAAAGAAAATGGAGCCTCAAAAATGGGGAAATCAGCATTCTGGCACCCCTTCTTGATCTGTGCTTGGGTACAATTGAATGCATGACATTTGATAAAAGTTTATATTATAAATAAATGAATATATATCTTGAGAGAAACCATTGGGAGGAGGGATTTAAGAATTTGTCAGAAATATTGTATTTGGAACTTGTATCTGAAAGCAAGTTTAAGACTTTATATATTTATGTACCTGACTTCTTTATTTTTCCTGATTTCTTAAATCATTTATGGGTATGACCTTGACAGGCTGGACATTTTCCAGCAGTTATTGTCATTTGTGTCAGATAAAATAGTAAAGAATGCCAAGGTAATACTTTGATTTATTCATGAAGTCCACCAACTCTGACCTTGCATGAAGTTAGGTCAGCACTCCATGGGGAATGATGAATTGATAATTAACATAAACATTTTGTCAGTAGGTATAACAATAATATAAACGTAGAGTATGGAAGCACTGAGTGCCATAATATTTTGTTTTTAGTGTATGCACTTTTCTATGCATTAGGACCGAGTCGTGCGAGGAATGGATCAAAGGTAAGCATTGAATTAACATTTCCTGGTATGGATGTATCATATGTTCTTTACCTGTGATCGTGTTTGTTTATTTATTTACAAATTTGGTATTGCAATTTTGTATTGTTTCAATTACCTTTATGGCTTTTATTTGGCTGTTCTGAGATTCAATTTGAAAAAAAGAAAGGATTAGCATTATCAAATTATCAATATATTAAATGTTTTAATCTTTTTTTCTGCACATGAGTCCATTTTACAAAGTTTTATGTTTTTCAACCAGTCTGTCAAACCGCCCTGACTCTTAGGCATTGTCAATGGCCTATGCGACGAGTTGTCATTATTTTGTCCCCCCCCCCCCCCAGTATTCCCGTATTTATCTTAACCCGCTATAAATCACAACATATCAAGTGAACTCGTCGATTGTCGTTTATCGCAGTCTTTTTTTGTACAATGTAATTATTGTCATATCACTGAGTCATGCAGCAAGACTCACAGACCGACACTCGTACAGATAAACTGCGAATCGTAAAACTCTTAAGCCAATTAAGTATCGCAACAATACGTCAAAATCGTATTGGAGTTACTGAAAATTTAATTAGTAGATCTATACTAGAAACAACCCAATTAAAAAAAAAACGTTTATGCTTATGTAATTTATTAATGCTGACCGAAAATGAGTTTTGCAGTACTTTTCATTCTCCAGACTGACAGAAGCTGACAAGTGATTAGTGAAACAAATATCGACATGATCTCAGCTTCTGAATATTTTCAATTTGGTTGATGAACACGTACAAATATTCAGGTTCGTTTAAAGAAAAAAAAAAAAAGAAAGAAGATGAGCTCCTTCTACAAGACTCGATTGCAGCATTCATGTAGCAAAACTCCAAAACACACAATTGCGACAAAAATAAAACAAAGAGTAAGCGGGTATGAAACGCGAAATTTAGACAAAATTATTCTACTGCAGCACAATTGACTTTCTATCTTTCAGCTTTCAGCACAAAATATTTCACTTTTTCAGATTCCGTTGAGAAATGGCATTGAACTGTGACAAGAGCTTAGCGACAAAAGAATTTGAACTAAACGACCCGGAAAAGACGAGCGCCATGTCGTCGACTACGGATTCCAGCGGCGACGAGAACGCTGAGAGAGGGAACTGGTCCAGGAAAATGGACTTCGTGCTGTCCTGTCTGTCGTACGCCGTGGGCCTGGGGAACGTGTGGCGATTCCCATATGTCTGCTACAGAAACGGAGCTGGTGAGTAGTTCTTATATATATTTGAACATCATGACGTCACTGTCAGGTGGCGGATTCAGGGGGAGATGGGGGGGGTTGCCCGACAAAATTCTTTAAAAAGCACGTTGCTTTTCCTTTATTTGTTCAATATTCATCCTGAAATTCTTCTAAGACTAAGCCCCCAGATTCTATATTTATTTAATTTTATCAAATCCTGGATCCGCGACCTGAATGATGCTTAGAACCCACCCCCGTTCCCACTCCCGTGCATATTTTTGCATTTGCCTCAAAACATGGGTGGGAATAAACCAGTAGTTTGTAGATTGAATGTGTCCGTGCGCCTTTCCTTCCGTATGTCTCAAACTGTCACTGTCGCGTGTCATTGTCAATGAAGCAAAAATTCAGCTTAGAATTCTGTTCACTCGCAGACACTACAATTCGTATGTTAAATGTACATGTAGATAGTATGTTGCCTTTGTCTTTTTCTAACTTTCAATTCTGAATGATTAAAAGAAAGCATATGCTTACTTTTAATGATTCAGAAATCAGAATTGAAAGTTATAGAAAAAGACACATTGACCATTTACCATTTCTTATGACTTTCGATATTTGTGAAAGACGTTATTCTTAGTTTTTTAGTTTCTTAGTTTTTCGTCAGGAATATTTTTCTGTACCGGTTCCTTGTCTGGAATAACGATATTACTGTTGATCCTGATGTTGATGAATGGGGTATTGCAACAGAAACAAGTTACATTCTTGTTTCTATCATTATCAAGGTATAAATCTAGGTGACTGAGAGGGGCGGGGGGTGTCTTGGAACCTAATGTTGATGAATTGGGTATTGCAACAGAAACATGTTACATTCTTGTTTCTTAGCTATCATTATCAAGGTATAATTCTACAAGTGCGAATCTAGGAGACTTAGAGGGGCGGGGATAAATTGGGGAGGGGGGAGTCAGGACCCTCACCCCTGGTATTTAAAAAAACAATCTTGATTTTTCCAGTTTTTACATACATTTTTTCAAAATCATAGGCTGGACCCCCTTCATTTTTTGGCTGACTAGAACCCCACCTCCCCTCCTAAAAATTATTCTAGATCCGCCAATTTTGTAATAAGGTTTCACCAAGTAGTTATTGTGACATGTATGATTACCAAGGTTTCTATACATTGTTCAACACTTTCACCTTCTGGATATAAATCTACTTTCATCTACCGCAACTAATTGAAATTCCATACAGCAGGAAAATTAGCGCACGAAAGACAAATTGATTTCACAGAAACTTGAAATTGGACACGGTATAATCGCTGTAACAAGACTTCAAGGATAGAGTATTACATAACCTACGGGCTACCTCGTATTTTCAAATGTATACTGATTGATATTTGGGCTTTTCCCAGTATGGAATAAATATTTATCATGGTTCTTTGCCAAGTCCATAGGAAGTGGGGAGGGGGGGGGGGGGGGGGCGGTTAATACTTCGATTTCTGACTTATCCGATTAAATTGCTGGAATTCGTCATTTATCCCTCTCCGCGGTACTACATAAAAGATATACTTTTCTCTGATTTCGCAAAATCTAACTCAGTTTTTTAAATTAATACTTTGTTAGGACAGTTCCCCGCCCCATTCTTTCTACAAATTTGAAACTCCTACTAATGCTTACTACCATTCCATTCCATGTAATATCAAGCTGTTATCTGTAATTCCATTTAGCCTAAACCAGATCAATGTGTTGGTGTGTCACAGTAAAGTGTCGTGTGACCTCAGAGAGGAATTACGCTCAGTGATATCTTGCCTTTCCGTGTGTAGAACATAATTTACCAGATTAAATGTGCTTATTTGGAAGGGGGGGGGGGGTGTCTAATGTAAAGTTCATTTGCAAGTTCAAGCAAATTCGCCAATTTCTTTGTCATGGATTACTTTTTGATGTCTTCATGAAAACTGACAAGCCCGACTCCCGTGGCTTAGTAGTAGATGTCGGGCTACTGCTAGTGGAAAGTTGTAGAAATTATCTTTGGACTAGTGGTTTCAAAAAGTTTTCGTAAAGACTGTTCTTTCGGATGAACATCTGTCTGTCCGTTCGTTCGCCCGTCTCCCTGGTAGTCAGTAACATACCGAGTTTGTTCACATGTCTATTGGCGGTACAAATTGACTAAACGTGACAGACCCCTTTAAAAAAAAGTGCATAGTGGCCTTGAATGTGATCGAAATGCTCTCCATTGCATTAAGTATTAACAGTTATGATTTTTGCATTTGATCAAATAGTGAAACTAATAAATCAAGTCAATTAATGTCTAAAGCTATTGAATAAATCATTTTCTGTGGTTATGAAGTGTAAAGTGTTATGATACTTGCGTTTCATTTCGCGAATTTATCAAATTAATCATATTGTGTAATTTATCTGATAAATTAATCATTTTCGCACCACGTCGCGGTATGGGTTTGGCACCTCTCTCTACTGAAGTGCATACAGGAATATTATTGCCAGCTTTGCAGCTATACTGATAATTTATAACTGTTTGGCGCGAAAATAAAGGGAAAAAATTACGCACTGTTAACGGGAGCAATTTGTCAAAATAACTGATGGCGGGTCTAAGTGCGTTCCGTTTTGCGCTTTCTGTCTGATGTCTTGTCTCGACTCGTGAAAATGATTCTGGTAGGAGAAAAAACGAGTGATAACCACGAGCAAAATTGAGAATGAAAGATGTACATGTTCTCACTTTCTCGGTAGAGTCTTGTGGGATGATGTAGATTTAGCGAACCCAGGCTAGAACGCTGACAGATGGCACGGAGGGCCTTATCCCCGCGTCTTATCTCCCAGCTTGTTTATACTATGGATCGATTCAGAAGATAAATGTGAATCTTTATCAAAGAAATGCAGAGAATGAGGATTTCAAAGAGTATTTCCTAGTTTATTTTTGAATTTACGACTGTCAGAGTATACTGTGAGGCTCAAGCATGTCATATAGGGTCTATTTTGGTCAATAAAGTACTGATTTGTAATCAGTAGCGTAGCTGGATCAAAATTCCAGGATACAAGTTGTTTACTGATCCCTTAGAGACCCATAGACAATGTAGCAGTTGTAGGGCAATGTGCGGGGGTGGGCAGGGTGAAAGGAGAGGGGGTGGGAGAGCGGGGAAGGGTGAAAGGTAAGGGGATGGGATGGGAGGGGGAGGGCTACCCCCAATGTTCTCATATAGGTCCAGGATGCTAGTTCAACAATAAAATGATAGATGATAACTTAATTCTGAAAATATGTAAAAAGAATTCAGCATGTCAAGAATAATCGAGAGTTTGGATTCATAAATTGTAGAATGAAAAAGTTTTATTCATTTTACCGTCGTTGGGTAGCTACGAATTAGAAATGATGTTGTCAATGAAAAGATGTTGGTGCTTTTATGGTAGCTACGCCACTGCTGTGTATTTTATGTGCCCCCCCCCCCCCCCCCCCCCCCAACACCCATATTTTGCATGTTTTATATAAGAACCACCAAACTCATCGCCGCCATGCACCCTCTGATTCAGGGTGTGACAGTGTGCCTCCACCCATATCACTCCGACTCCTACGGCCAAAAAGAAAAAAAAATCACCTTTCATTTAAACATAGTACTACTTCTGTACGCAGATAGGGCTTCTTGTAGAATTCCCAAACCAAAGTTGCCTGTGGAATTCGGTATAGATATCGGTCACATAACCAGGCATGGTAAGTTACTATGTAAGTGTTGGATCCCTGCCACCACGCTGTCCGTGCGCCTCATGTTTGTTTGTATGGGGGATGAGGACCATCTCTTGTTAGTGGGAATGAGTTTGATGTTTTCGCCTGTCAGTTATTTTGGGCAGAGTGGTATTCTCTGATCTCGATGCCTACATAACTATCGAGGGCTCAGACCTTATATCATTGGGCTAAACTCTAACCTGGTCTGGATGCCAGACATATAATGTAGGTAGTTTGTGATCAGGGGTGGATGTAGGTGAAGCTACCTTTAGGAATCTCTTTCAGCGAAAGGGGGAGACGAGGAGATAAAATTTTGCATGGATTTATTACCACCACCCACCACCCCCACCCCTCCTCATTGTTAATGTATTTATTTATTTTATACCCAGTCCCGCCTTCACGTTCAGGGTATAGACTGAGGAGATAAAATTATTTAATGGATGTTTTAGCCAGCCAGCCCCCACCAATAAAGGGTAGGTTTTATTGGTTTCTCAACGGCTGTCTTTTAGTCTGTCTTTCTGTCTGTCTGTCTGTCCACAGACGGACATACATTTCGTTTCCTCCAGAGAAAGTTGAATCACCCTGAATGACTCTCCGTTAGTTTGTCATTCGGTTATATTTGGACCATCTATTTTTAACGTCAGAGACTATTAATTTGCATATAACATACCTCGTTGCCGATTTCCCTAATGGTGACCCGTGAGTTGTGACCTTGAACCAAGGTCATATCTGCAAGGTCATCAACGATGTCAAGGTCATATTGAAGTGAGAAATGTACGTAGATACCTGTTTTAAACATCCTTTTATAGATATGAGCATTTTTCATATTAAAATCAGAATAGAATTGTTGCCTATAGGTCCCCAATGGTGTTCATAACCTTGAATCGACGTCATATTTTCAAGGTCAAGGTGAATTTAAATGATAAAATCTTGTTTCATTTCCATACAAATAATATTTAGCAAATCCTAAGGAATGTGTGTCCTGACAGTTGAATCCAAATTCGAATCTACAAGATCACGATGACGTGAAATGATAAAATTTTGATTGGGTCAATGTTTTAACTTCTGTTTCAATTTCAATTTTAAAAACTCTGTAAAAGATGATACTTTTCACGTTGAGATAAATTGGTTCGTTATTGCAAATAAAAACTATTACGACAGTAACTTAGTTTTAACTCGAAAAGTCTTTATTAAAAGATTGGTTTTAGTAGTAACATCTTACATACTTAGCATGCTTAGTATGACAGATGGAAGAATAACAAAATAGTCAACTCTATTTTATTATAATAATATTACCATGATTACGTGCCAAGGAAATATACTCTCCAGATAAAGAAAAATCTTAATTATTTTTTTCTATTCAGGCATTGATTTATTTATAAGGGAAAAAAGTCGTCACATACCTTCATTTGAGACAAGTCATCGCGCACCTGTATATTTAATTAATTCACATCATACTTTATCATAATAATGTGAATTTATGTTGGTGACACTTTGTTATATATACAACTTCTGTTATTGATATTAATAATATATGTAAAGGGGGGGGGGGGGAACTCGAGAAGCGAATTTGCAGATGTAGCCTATCAATGTTCAAGAGAGGGCTTTTTATTATTTTTGCTCTCATTCACAACAACTTTGGCTTGATCTTAACATTTGCCTACATGATATCTGCAGCATAGATATAAACTTAGATGTAAAAAGCATAATTTTTGGAATAGCAAATGATAATAATAGAAATATTAACATTATAATCAATTTTGTTAAAAAGTACATTTTTAGACAAAAAACTCAAAAATGCAAACCCTCTTTAGAAGGTGAAAAAAAATTTATATTATCTTATCTTAAAATTGAAAAATATATCTTTAAGAAAAATATGACAGATGAAATGTTTTCAAAGAAATGGGGAAAACTCTCTATACTATTAGTTTAATATAAAAGTATGCAAGACGTGTGAATGGTGTATGAGTGTTTATGTTTCATGTATTGTCTATGTATTGTCTAACTGTATGTAACGCAAAAATACCAAAAAAAAAAAAAAAAAAAGAGAGGGCTTTTTCGGGGGGGGGGGGGGGGGAGTGGTTACTGCCAAATCAACCCTAAATCCACCACTGACAGTTGTCACTTCAGGAAATGGTCTACTCTACAATGCATTAGTGTATAAACCCAGCTCTTAATCTGACCTTTTATACCCTAGTCACATTGATCAATGTCGAACATTTCAAGTGTCTACTTCAATTTCTAATTACGTATTCAAAAGCATTTTTACAATACGAGAGAACAGAGCTGTTGAGGAAATATATTGCCACCCCCACCCCCCCTCACTCGCTTTGGCACATTAATTTAGGTCTGGTTCGTCCGTCTGTTCCATCTGCCTATATCATTGGCGGTAACTTTTAAACGGTATTTCCCTGTATTTTTGAACCCCCCCCCCTCGCTTTGGCACATAAATTTATGTCTGGTACGTCTCTCTGTCCGTCTGTCTAACTTTTGAACGGTATGTCTTTGTATGTGATAATTTGTGATTGGTATTTATGTGATCACATTCAGAGACTGAATTGAATAATGAGAGTCCCATAGGATAACTTTGCACGTTCGTCATCCCATTTGTCTGTCTGTCTGTCCATGCATAACACGTTTCTAAAACAGAACGGTTACATTGTTATTTACATGTACATTTATATACAGCTGGGATATATAGCAAATGTACTTAGCTATGCACCGAATTTTAAAGTGCGTGGTAACAATAGTAGAAATAAAACTTTAAATGGGGAGGGGTTAACCTATAACTGCACGATTAAAAAATGAATATTTATAGCCGTTATCATGATTATTATTTTATTTCAGCTTTGCAAAAAATGATATATTTTTTAAATAAATTTTGCAGGTGCATTCCTGATTCCATTTATAGTGATGTTATTTATAACGGGTATTCCTCTAGTATTCCTGGAGCTGTCATTCGGTCAGTTTGCCAGCTCTGGCGTAGTTTCTATATGGAAAGCTTCACCGATTTTCCAAGGTATGTCAAACCCCGCTAATTCGGGTATATTTCATATTTTCGTTGCATATTCATGATGTTTGAAATTGTAATTTTGTCATTGAGATTGCGAAATGCCCGACGCCTCAACTGCAGACTGACTTGTACATTGTGACGTCATAACCAGCGGCCGTCAAATATTGCTTAATTATGACGTCATAATGTCAAGTATTCCAAGAGGTGCGATGTCAGTCATTTTGCGACCCCTCAATTAACGGTGCGTTGTATATGGGAAACTTTTTATACACAAAATGTGCCTGATATAAAAAGAAATTACGTAAATTTCACGTCATTTAAATTTGTCATGTAAATTTTATATATAAAATTCCACAGGGAATGCAGTTAAAGTTCTGTAAATTTATTGCTCTTTTGTCAACGTTTCGGCCGAAGCCTTCTTCAGGACGATCAACTACAATCAATGAGCTTAAATTAAGTCAGTTAGTCCGGTTAATTAATTAATTAAGTTAATTAAGTTAGTTAGTTATTAATTAATTAGTTAATTAAGTTAGTTAGTTAGTTAGTTATTATAATTATAATTTAAATTTTAAATTAACTGACTTAATTTTAATTTAATTAATGAGCTTAAATCAAAATTAAGCTTAAAGATTGATTGATCGTCCTGAAGAAGGCTTCGGCCGAAACGTTGACAAAAGAGCAATAAATTTACAGAATGTAAATTTTACGTAAAATGTATATATTATCAATTTATGTAAGACTTTGTAAGTTTACCTGAAAGTGTTCGATATCATATGAAATTCACATCACTTCAATTTAGTGTAAGAGTTCTTTTCACCCCAATTTCACACGAAAAATGTAACATGAATTTCATGTTAACTTCTTGTGTATAAAATAATGTCATGTGCGGTACCTTTTAATCTTTGATCATCATAGATACACAATATTTCTTTTTGTATAGGTAGGTATGCTAGGCTTGGCACAGTACATGTATTCAAAAAGCCTAAAAAGCTAAGCTCAGCAATTTTCTTGATACGAGGAAACATTTACAAAATTTACAGTAACTAGTACTAACTACATTGATTAAAGCTATACAATTCAGAATTAGATATTTTATAAACACCCCCCCTCCCCACCCTCTTGTTGACTACCTGTCAAAAAAAGACAATTTCATATTTCAAGGCCACAGTATTTTTCATTAAATATAAATAGAACATTAATTGTTGAAAGGTCTTTTAATTTAGGATTGCCTGTGGCTATTTTGCTCCGTGTTTATAAAATTCATGTCAAAACGTGTCCTTAAATTGTATAATATGCAATACTAGTATACAAAACATGAACGCTGGTAATTGTGTAATGTCTATCATTGAACTAATAAACATGGGAATCCAACCATGATAAACGGAGTGGGTTGAAGGGAGTTGGTGTTCCAGTAGATGATTTTGAAAACATTGTAAGTTAGAATAAGAAACTCAATATTCTTCCCCTCCCCCCCCCCCCCCCCCCCGGACTAACTGACTTACCAAAACATGATACTGAATCAAACTGTCACACTCAATCTATCTTTCTTTAACTCCTCTGTATCATCTTACTTATTTGCTTCATAAATATCGCCCTGTCCAGTGCCCACACTTGTTTTTCTTTGGTTGTTTGCCTACACACAACAAGAACTGAAGAAAAACAAGTGTGGGCAGGGCGATATTTCTGAAGCTACCTACCTATCTGATGACCTATCTTTTACATTCATGCTCTTCTGTTTAATAATTCATCTTGATATTTTACATACATGTAAATTATTTTTTCAGGCGTGGGCTGGGCCATGTTTATAGTGTCAGTGCTGATATGTATATACTACAACATGATTATAGCGTACACCCTGTACTACCTCTTTGCCTCGTTTGCAGCTGTATTACCTTGGAACGAATGTGGGTCGTGGGCCACAGAAGGTAAAATAATGCTAACTTTTCCTACGATAGATCTGGGTCCTGGGCCTCAGAAAGTAAAATAATGCTAAATTATCCTAGGATAGATATTAGTCATGGGCAACGGAAGGTAAAATAATGCGAACTTATCCTAGGATAGATGTGGGGTTAAGGTCACTGAAGGTAAAATAATGCTAAATTATCCTAGGATAGATGTGGGTCATGGGCAACAGAAGGTAAAATAATGCTTACTTATCCTAGGATAGATATTAGTCATGGGCAACAGAAGGTAAAATAATGCGAACTTATCCTAGGATAGATGTGGGGTTAAGGTCACTGAAGGTAAAATAATGCTAAATTATCCTAGGATAGATGTGGGTCATGGGCAACAGAAGGTAAAATAATGCTTACTTATCCTTGGATAGATATTAGTCATGGGCAACAGAAGGTAAAATAATGCGAACTTATCCTAGGATAGACGTGGGCCACTGAAGGTAAAATAATGGTAACTTATCCTAGGATAAATGTGGGTCTAGGGTCACACAAGGTAAAATAATGTAAACTTTTCTTACGATAGATCTGGGTCCTGGGTCACAGAAAGTAAAATAATGCTAAATAGTCGTAGGATAGATGTGGGTCATGGGCAACGGAAGGTAAAATGATGCTAACAAATCAAGGATAGATGTGGGTCTAGGGTCACACATGGTAAAATAATGCTATTATATATATAAACCTATCCTAGGATATATGTGGGGTTAAGGTCACTGAAGGTAAATTAATGCTAACTGATCCTTAGGTAGATGTGGGTCATGGGCCACAGAAGGTAAAATAATGCTACCTTATCCTACGTAGGATAGATGTGGGTTTTGGGCCACACAAGGTAAAATTGTGCTGACTGATCCTAGGATAGATGTGGGCCATTGGCAACTGCAGAAGGTAAAATAATGCTAACTTATCCTAGGATAGATGTGGGTCATTGGCAACAGAAAGTAAAATAATATTGAATTTGGGCCCAGAGCAACCATAAAATATTACCACTTATCCAAGGATAAATTCGGGCCTTCAGCAACAATTTTTTTTTCATGGGCATGCAGTTGATTGTGTGGTCTTCAGTAAGTAAGGATATACAAGCGTGTTTTACTATACATAGTACCTTAGAGTGAAAAAAAATTATAAAAATTCAATTAAACGTTTTTAAAAAGTAGTTTTAGACATTTTGGAGTGTTATGGAAAAATTCAATTCTGTTCAATATTTAATGTTATAAATGAATATTCTTGGATCGTAGGCCTTCTTTTGTGAATTTTGCATAATTTATTGAATTTTGTGTTTTGACAGCTTGCGCCACAGAGAATCAAACTCTGAGAAATGCATATAAGAAGTGCACCACTCTTGGTTTATCATGGTGTAACGATGCATGTTACAATCTGTCGACAGTGGACAACGGAACGCTGGCTAATTTAACGTGTACAGAATATGGGAAAGGAGTCAAATCGCCCAGTGATGAGTACTTTCAGTAAGTTTTTTTTTTTCTTTTTTTTTTTTTTTCTATTTTGGAAAAAAAAGTCGGTGGTATTTTATTGAAGAAAGGTAACTCAATGTAGGATATAAGAACATAGGAGTTGTCTTTCTTTCATGAAGGTGATACAAATTATTCTTTGTGGCAAAATGATATTCTAAGACTTCACTTGGAAGTTTTTTACAATGGTCATATTGCACCTTGGGTAAAATAAGGGGGATGAAAAAGGAGAAAATGCATTGAAAAAAGGAGAAAATGCATTGAAAAAAGGAGAAAATGCATTGAAAAAAGGAGAAAATGCATTGAAAAAAAGTTTTGCATAAAGCAGAGTTCTTAAAATCTTCCAATGAAATGTCAGTCATTTGGGAATTTTATCCAAATAATAGATGTAATGTGAGTTTTTATTGGACCAAATGATTTTTATTAGCAAATATGATAAAACCAAGACTTAACTTTTCATGAACTCCGATAAACTTAAAAGTGATTTCTTTTTCTTCCATACAGTGAGAGTGTGTTAGACATCACATCAGGGGTACATTCTATGGGAGTTATTAGGTGGGAATTAGCTGGATGTTTGCTGGTGGCGTGGATAATGGTAGCCGTTTGTCTGGCCAAGGGCATCAAAACCTCAGGAAAGGTCAGCTCTATCTATTCAGTCTATTTTATATACAGATTTTTTCCACTTTTTGAGACCGGTCCATTTTCCAGTTGAGACAGGGATGAAAGTCTTGCTCGAATCGACGGATTTCAGCCTTTTAGAATTATTTTTACCAGTGATTTTTTTCAGTAATTTGGGAATGGGGTCGGGGCCCGTGCAATTGGGAAAAATTACGACGTTTGGGAATATTTTGGGAAGTACTAATATAAAAGTAAAATGACAGTTTATACAATCAAAAGTTCATAATTGAATATTTGATCAAATAATTTTGTTTGAAATATGATTTAATTTCTTATGCTTACAACAATATGGCAAATGATTAGTAGATTTGCTACTTTTGAACCAGTACTTTTCACTAATTTTGGTGATAATGCCATCTGTATGTGATTGGGAAATTTTAGAGCCACGATTGGGAAAAAAAGATACTATTTTTCATTGGGAATGGGGCCGAATAACGGCCCCAAAAAGGGGCAAAAAAAATCCCTGTTTACATAATGTAAATTGTTAGAATTCCCCAAAAAACGCTTACAAATTCTCCACTTTCCTCCTTTTTCATCATAATCTGCTTCCATCTCTGTTGAGAGTTGTGACTAAACCTAGATTTTTTTATACATAAACACCCGAGAACACATGATTTAGCAAATTTTTTCATTGTGATGTCATATTTAATCCCATGGTCTTGATGCATCTTAAGATTATAAACCCACAACTGCCTACTTCCGCTCAAAATTACGATGATGACAAATGATATGCTTATTGTATACTAATATTCGGCAATGATCGGTAAACGTGCAATGTACTGACGAACTCAGCTGAAAAATACAAATTGTTTATTTCAACATTTTTTTGGCATTTTCTTAACATAAATTTTCATCTGCAGGACTTCATTCTAAACTGCAGGACTACAGTCTAATTCATTTGATACCAAACACGACTAAAATACTCCAATTAAGTGCTTAGAATTAAATTCACACATAATTAAATTTTTTTGGTCATCAAAGTTCTTTTAATATATTTTTTTTGTTTCAAGTCTGATTTCAATGAAATAAATTTCAAAATGACCATCTCGGAAAGACATTTTCAAAAATATAACATTAATGGAGTTTTCTCAATAAATGAAATTCATAAAATTTTGATGCCATTTTTTTAGGGGGGGGGGGAATCCCTAAATTGGGCTGTTGTCAACTTTTGTTATACATGTTACATCGATGTCAACTTTTGCTACATCAATATTACAAATTGCAACAAATTGTAATGTGATGGAAAAGGTACTTCAGCACTATCCATTCTATAGTTATGGGTCAATTAGTCCTTAAGATGCATTGTCATGATTTCTATTTTGACGTCAAATGAATATATCACGATACATATTGGGGATGAAAATATTGCAAAATACCGGTTTTATCGCACAGTACTATAATTTATGCATGAATATTTTGTCATTTTACAGGCGGTATACTTCACGGCATTTTTCCCGTACGTCGTTCTGTTAATCCTGTTGATACGTGCCCTAACTCTGGAAGGTTCTGTCGATGGCATTATCTACTATTTCAAACCACAGTGGGACAAATTAGGCACGGCAAAGGTAAAAATAATCGGGGATTTTTCCGACTGAATCGTAAAAAAAAAGAAATCCTCTTAGCTAGACATCTTTATCTCTTTCCTTTCATCCCACAGCAGAAAATCTATGGTATGTAAGTTAGAAGGATATAAATGCAGCTATTTTCTAGCTATTTAAATGTACGAAAAACTTTTTTTCTAGATGAGAAATTTCAAAATTTACCCCATGTGTAGTTTTCAAGATGTTTTTTTCTAAGCTAATTGCTAAGATCAAGTTAAATTATCTCAAGTTCAGGTTTGTAATAAATTGAAAAGAAGTCTGCCCTTATAACTGAGTTAGAATTACTTGTTTGAAAATGTAGTTTTTGTCATTTTTTTTTTGAAGGAACACTATTATTATTGTCATATTTTTTGAAGGAACACAATGAGAAGTTCAGTTTATATAAGATTTATTTATAATAATGAAGTAAGTTAACAGAGCAAAATATATTGGATCAAAAAGTGTATGCAGCTTAAAATATATAATTTTGTGCTTAATTTTGTAAATCAAGATATACTCTATCCCTGCAAAAATATTAATGATACGGTCAGTTATCAGGTTTTCTATCATTAATGTCTAACACAATTATTAAAAATAATTGATAATTAAGCGGGGCTGCACTTATCCAATGATACTTTCGATCATATTCTATTTTGAAAAATTATAGAAAAAACGATAGAATAATAAAAAAAAATTAAACAAATATTATTTATAATACATGTACTTGTATCCCTAAGAACTACATGTCAGTGTTCAAATGAAGCCAGCTAGGCTATGAGAGTGAATTTCTTATTTAAATTAGAATTTTATACATGTATCATAAGAGTTTGCTTTTCATGAATACAGACCTGCCTACTTTTACAATTTTGCCGTAATTTTTGTGTCGCCTGCGAAGCATAGCGACACTTAGGGATAACTTTGTCCGTTGTCCGTCTGTCCGTCCGTCCATCCGTCCGTCCGTCCGTCCGTCTGTCTGTCTGTCACACTTTGGGTGTCACAGCCCATAACTTTTGATTGGTAAGTGATAGGGCTTTGATATTTCACATGTGTATTCCTTGTGACAAGACCTTCCTACACATATCATAATTTTTGACCTAGTGACCTTGACCTACATATTTGACCTACTTTTCAAAAAAATTAAAAATGGATATATCTTTTGATTGGTAAGTGTTAGAACTTTGATATTTCACATGTGCAATCCTTGTGGCAAGACCTTTCTACACATACCATAATTTTTGACCTTGTGACCTTGACCTCGATATTTGACCTACTTTTGAAAAAAAGATAAGATTAACTATATCTTTTGATTGGTAAGTGATAGGGCTTTGGTATTTCACATGTGTATTCCTTGTGACAAGACCTTCCTACACATACCATAATTTTTGACCTAGTGACCTTGACCTACATATTTGACCTACTTTAAAAAAATGAAATATGGATATATCTTTTGATTGGTAAGTGTTAGGACTTTGATATTTCACATGTGCAATCCTTGTGGCAAGACCTTTATACACATACCATAATTTTTGACCTTGTGACCTTGACCTAGATATTTGACCTACTTTTCAAGGAAAGTAAAATTGGCTATATCTTTCGATTGGTAGGTGATAGGGCTTTGATATTTCACATGTGTATTCCTTGTAACAACGCCTTTCTACACATACCATAATTTTTGACTTATTGACCTTGACCTACATATTTGACCTTCTTTTGAAAACAAAAATTAGATTGTATATATCTTTTGATTGGTAAGTGATAGGGCTTTGGTATTTCACATGTGTATTTCTTGTGACAAGATCTTTCTGCACATACCATAATTTTAACCTTTTGACCTTGACCTAGCTATTTGACCTTCTTTTCTAAGAAATAAAGGTTTAATATATCTTTTAATTGGTAAGTGATAGGTCTTTAATATTTCTTATGATGAGACCTTGACCTAGATGATCGACACTCTTTTCTGAAAATTTGAGAATGACCATATCTTTTAATTTGTAATTAAGAGGTCTGATATTTCAAATGAATTTCATTTGACCACTTTCTAGAATAATAATCAAACCGCTTCGCAGGCGACACAAGCATTCCTTGGATTGCAATTTTTACGATTTTTGACCTACAATTACGCTATATGCTTTTGCTGCTCAATTTTACGCTTCCAACATATTTCCAAGCAGAGTGACTTTTTGAAAAGTATTTCTTGCAAGCGAATAGACTCGCATACATAAACTATTTGCATGTCGTATAAATTATGCAGTTGTGTAAATTATTTAAATTTGTAACAATATCAAAGAAGGGAAAAAGGAAAATGACAATGTTACAATCAATTTTGGCAAAATATTACGCTTTACTTCCCGAAATTACAATTTTTCGAGTGAACTATTACACTTCTGGAAAGAAATAGGTAGGCAGGTCTGTGAATATATATGTAGAATTCAAACCAAGGTATATTATGTACATGTATTATTGTGGAGATCCTTTGTAGTAAGGCAACACAACATGTGTAGTTTGTCATTTATAACTGGAGCAAGTGAGCATATTTCGTCAGTGATAAGATTTGGCTAATTCGTGATTATTTGCATCAAGTATTTGGAAATATCTTGGATTTTCCTTATCGCAAAATATGGTTGCAGCAATTGCATTCATCTTCCTTACAACATCTTCTGTATGGACTTTTAGGAGGAAAAACACAAAAATGGCTGAACTTAAGCAAAACACTACAACTTTCACAATGAAGTAACTGTATAATATTTTTTCAAGAATACAAAGTTAAAACGTTTTTTATGTCGATATGATTTTCTTAGAATTTTGAAAGCTTTCAATGATCATGGCAAAATATCATCAACCCTCCCCCCCCCCCCCTCCAAAAAAAAATCAAAAACTATTTCAAAATATTTTGACTTCGTTAAAAGAAAAAACTCAATAAAGTAAAATTAATTTCTCATACAGATTTTAAGTACAAACAGACTTTAGTTTCAGCAATTCCGTCTTTTCGATTTCATGTACAGAACTATGTTCGATTTGCGCAGGTATCTGACGTAAAAGCATTGTGATATCAATGAATTCCTTTGAAAATGTCACAATTGTAACATCGGCTCCATGAATTTTACACTGGTTTCAATAGAATTCGATGACGTCACAATACATTGTACGTCAGATATCTGCACTAATGTGAAGTATGTATACGTAACTCTGCATTTCGAAAAGATTGAATACATACCATTAAATCAGGGATTTTTTTAGGATCTGTAGGGGGCCGAAATTCGGCCCCATTCCCAACGCCAAAAAGTGGTACTTTTTCCCAATTTTAGACCTAAAAATTCCCAATGCAATCTTTTCTCAAAAACGAGAAATTCATTTCCAATTTACGTATCATTAACTGAAAGGAGAGCGAAAGTAGAACAAACATATTGTGTTAGTTTATCTCTAGGAGGGATTCAAAATATTGATAATTGATATGATAAGGGATAATTTGCATGAATATATTTTTTAGTTGTTTGAAATTTATTTCCCAATTTAGGTTGAAATGTTGCAAAATTCCCAATTTCATCGGCCCAGGCCCCTGAGATCAGGGGCTAGAAAAAACCCTGTAAATTGGCTAGCACAGAGATCTTTAAGTCAAAATATGAAAATATGGTCACTTGCTCTAGACGTACTTCACAAAGAAAACTTCCATGCGCGTCATTCTTTGTAATAGTCTAGTATATAAGACAAGGAGATACTGGTTGAATGGAAACTTGAGTACAAGCCCAACATGCCCAAGCTTGAATAGTAATATACCAAGCAACTATTTCAGGTGAATGAATTGCCACTTATATTTTCGGAAAAAAGAAGAAGATCTAGGCATGAGAATAATCATTAAGTGATCGGTACAAATGGTGCTTAAATTCAAAGTTATTCAGTTGACTAAGTGGTATAAGTGAGTAGTGACAAAATGAACTGATAAATGGATCAGAATAGCTCAATCAGCATACAATATACTTGCATGTACTTTAGTTCCTGTCCATATCTCCATGTGTTTTAGAGTTACCTTGCCTGACTAAATAAGTCTTGACAGTCAGTCTGTCTGTCTGTCTTTCCATCTGTCCGTGTAAATCTATAAACCTACCTCTCTCAGTGTTACCAGGTTACTAATTCTGCCGTTTTCTATTTATATATGATATTACAGGTGTGGGGCGACGCTGCGGTACAAATATTTTTCTCTCTATCTCCATGCTGGGGAGGCCTCATCACACTTGCCTCTTACAACAAATTCCATAATAATTGTTTTTTGTAAGTATTCCCCCTTCCCCCATCCCCCTTCCTTAATTACAGACGCAGGAGCACGCGGTGAGTTGAACTCCCACTGTACGGCCTTTAATAACATTTTCTGTGTAATTTTTACAGATACTCCCTTGCTAGGTTTAGGGGGTATTGTTTTACCTTAAGGTGGCTCAATAATCCAAGAATTCTTTGTCAGAGGAGAAAAAAAATATTTTTTCTGTTTATTTAACATTGATATCTGATGATTTATATTTGTAATTAAGATTACATATCATCGACCATTTGACTGACCAGTGGTCCTCTGAATATACATATATAAACCAACCCCGAGATATGTCGCAAAACAATGAATTTTGATAGATAAAAACGTGTTATATTGATAATGATTCCAGATTGAAACCATTCTTGTGATCATTTTCACCATATTATCATCAAATATGTATATTTCTTTATAGATAATGCTTTCAAAGAGTGAAATAGCTAAAACTGTTCCAGAAAAGTACATTTTAGGTACCCCCACCCCATAATGAGAATCTAAAAAAAAAGTACTCAGTACCCTTATTTGACATCAAAGTGATCAGAAGTCTTTGTCAGAAGTTATTTTCTTTTACATATTTCTCAACGACAAGCTCTGTCCTTCGAAAAGAAATATAAAAAAGTACATGTTATCGTTCATTCTGATTTAAAATATTTGGTTGTCATAGTAACGAGTTTGTAACAATTTGCAACAAGTCAATTAAAATGCCCTGTTCCCTTAGTTGACATTATGAAGATGAAAATATTTCTTAAAACTGTTATATTTGACATATTTTTCAAGATCAGACTCTAATCTTTTAACAAAAGTACAAGACATTCCGTTTTACCTCGTTTCCATATTGTAAAAATCTACTTGGTTTATGCCAGACGGACGACAGACGACGGACGGACGGCGCGCTATGACAATAGCTCAGGTGAGCTAAAAATCAGATTGAATCGAGATTATTCTTTCCCAACATTCAGTGAAAGTTTCAAATTCTGATACAAGGAAGAATACTTACACAATTATCATTTATCATCGAAATTAAGTATAAGAATAAACAAGTTTACAAATGATTTGTCGAAAAAATAAACAAGAAAGGGAAAGTAACATGTGTACTTCTAAATATCCTTGGCAAAGCGCTATTCGACCTTGTCTTTTATAAACTCACCTTTCATGTTTTGTTAGTGTCAGTTAAATGAGATTTGTCAAATAAAGTTCATGTTCAAGTCAAAGCTTAAAAAATGTTTTGTTCAAAATGTCATATCTGATTCCATCAATCTATTTAGAGATACGAAAATATATATAAGAGAAATAGAACTAAAGTAAACGGAAGCGTTTTAAAACATTTTGACGTCCAAGGTCAATAAGTGGATGTCAATCCCCTCCCTCGTTCTCGATAATGCGTGCATTTATCTGTGAAATGGATATATCTTTGAACAAAGCTGGGTTTAAACTAAAATTCATTCGCTTAAGTTTTTCAAATAGGGAAACTTTATTCGATAACATCTTGTTGCAAAGTACGAAAGTTGACAAAATTGAAGAAATTTTTTTTAAACCAAAGATTATTAGAGAAACCAAACTTGAAATATCTTATCTATGATATCGCTAAAATCTCCAAGAAATATCTTTTTTTATCATGAACTTAAGTTTACCTTCTTGAATTCGTTCATAGGCAACAGGCGGTTGAATTTCCGCCGATGACGTTCTAAAAACGATACGTTTACGGCGTTAGCCACGGTGTCTTACTTACGGGATATTTTTGTATATATAAATTAAAAGATACATTTGACTAAACATTTATTACACTCAGATTGTAGATGATAATTTTCTGTTTCCATCGATACCAAACATGTCGAAATCCGTCAAGAAACAAGCGAATTACGGAGGAGTTTGAAGGCCAAAAACTAAAAAAGGCCATATATAAAAGTACTGCACTCGATATCTGATGACGTCAAACGATTATTGAGCCTCCTTAAGTTTTGAATTGAATGTTTTTATGGTTGCAGAATAAATGAAAGGGATGGCTTTCTGATGTATGAATTAATTTATACATGTATAATTGGTTATGGTTTTAAGAATTACACTTCATGAACTCTTACCAGAGACTTTGAAAGTCACTAGGCGACAAAAATCTAATTTTCAGTTTTACGGATTTTATTTTTTCAAAATAGGGTAGGAGGAGGGAATAAAAATGAAATAAAAATAAGTAAATTTCAACATTTTATGTTTTGTGCCATGATCATGATCTTTAAATTTAACTTGTTTATCATGTTTTCAAAGCTGCATTCTCTAAAACACTTGCACAATAAAGATTAAGTGAGAATGAAAAGTAATAACCAGTAATTCGGATGAGCGGAAGAAAAACAAAGTACAATCAGTTCATTTTATTTTATTTTCGAATTGTGGTAAAATTCGGGTCGGCTGATCCTTAAAACTAAGAATTAAATTTCTGTCGCCCTATGGTGTATATTTTCTTAGATGCTTTGTACATGATAGCTTTGAATAATGTCTTTCCTCTGAAAATATTGTTGGGGGAGGGAGAAAAAAAAACAGACAAACGAATGATTAATTTGACCTTTGTACCTATCTTTTGCCTTAATTATCTTTTTCAATTTATTAGGTAAACTTGTACATTTCGGTATTGTAACATATTTTGCCTGTACAATTTATGTCTGGTCTGTAACAAATTGTTTAAGTTGAAAAAAAAAAAATGTAAATTCATTTGTCAAATTCATAATTAGCCTTTGTTAATTTTACGAGATAAGTAACAGTAATATGGTAATTGGCATTCATAAAAGTACTTCTCCTTTGTCAGAGGAATTTGTTTTACCCCATGCAGAGCATCTGGGAATTATATATATCATCTTGTGACTTATTTTGTATCACATGCAGAAATAAAACGATTCATTTATTATAAATGTAATTTCCTATAAAATTTCATGCAAATCTCTTTTGATCAGGAAAGCATTAAAAAAATATAGTAATGTCGCTTTAAAGGCAGTAATATTGCCTTCTTATTATGAACATTTTAAAAGTTTTCACAAAGATACATGTAAATGTGTGCTCTTCTTAATGTACATTGAATTATATCATTCAAGTATTTCTTTTAATATAAAATGATGAAAATTTTGAAAGATGTTCATTTTGATTATCATGAATTTTAACCAGAAAATTGCCTAGGAAATAGAACAGTCACTAATTCTGTTGTAAAATATTATTCACTTACAGTAAATATGTGGTAGATGAGACCATAAATTTAAGTGACATGTACCTGTACATCATGCATGTGCTTATAAAATTCAGTTCAATCTGGGTAGAGTTTCTTAACAAATTTATAAATATTCAGTTCGATTTATATAGATTTAAATTTATATCAATTCAGTTCGATTTAGGTAGACTTTCTTAACAAATTCTGATAGAATATTTTCACATTTTCAAATTTTCACATTATCAAATTCTTAACAAATTCTGATAGAATATTTTCAAATTTTCACATTTTCACATTTTCAAATTCTACCATAGAATTATTTAATTTAAGGCCTAAATATATGTCGTAATGATCGAGGTTCATTTGTTAGATTTCTTTGTTTTGCAGTACAAAGAAACCTTCCTGTGGACGTAAGCCTCGATTCGATGCTTCCGGAGTATTTATTATAATGGCACTACATGTATGTTTATAATGGCATGATTTTTCTCATTTTTAGGGATGCGATAATTGTGTCGGTTCTTGACTGCGTCACCAGTGTATTTGCCGGTCTCGTCATCTTCAGTATTATCGGATATATGGCTGCCCAACTACAGATTGATATTGATAAAGTCGCATCTGAAGGTAAAATATAAGATTTTATATAAGCTCATTTGTGACTGTTCTATACCTAAAATTAAGATGTATCAACAACTGAGACATCTGATCATTGTGATTTTGCAAAATTTATTATAATGTTGTGATGAAATATTTCTTCCAGCATAATATTTATTCCTTGGATATTTTATTATATAATATTTTTTCCCAGGAACATTTATTATGTATCAAAAATTCCGAAAGGAAATTTTATTATGTAATGGATCTTCCATGATCATAATAAAAGTTCTCATACCATGGAAAATATATTTCATAACAAAAATTCCATCTGGATTTTTTTAATGTTCATAATATATGTTCTGATACTAGTAACATGGAAAAATCTTACACAACAAAAATCCAATAAGGATTTCACATATGTGCATAATAATTGTCATTGGAAAAATATTGTAATGAACTTATTTACAAATAGAATTCAGAGTAAGAAATAATAGATTTTTAAAATCATGTACTGTACAATGTACTGTATAGCTTGAAAATGTGATTCCACAGAATTTTTGTTCTGTAATATTTATTCCTGTAAACTAACCATGTTACTGTAATCATTGATGTAAATCAGTCATTCATGTGTTTGAAGCATATACGGAAAAATAATTATACATGATACTCACATATAATATTTCTTCTGTTTTAAAGAGCAAGCAGTCCTTTGGGTAAGTGAAAAAGAGCAAAACATCAACAATTTTCATAACAACGTTTCCATCTATATAGACGGAAACGTAGTTATGAAAACTATTGATGTTTTACCCCTTTTTTTACCCAAAAGGACTGTGGAAAAAGTATTATGAACAAGGAAAAAATATTCTATAATAAAAAATTTTCATTATTATAATAATTCTTCCAGAAGGAAGAAATATTATGCGGAAGAAAAGTTCGTTCACAATGTCATATGCATCACATTGGATCGCACTGTCTTGATGCATTGTCATGTCATGAAAATAAGTTCTGCAAAAATTTGCTTATGGTTGTCAGACTGGTTTACTGGAAAATAAGCTACTGATATGAAATATTTTCAGGCGCTGGGCTTGCGTTTGTGGTGTACCCTGAGGTAGTGAAGAAACTGCCTATATCACAGCTCTGGGCCGTTCTATTTTTCTCCATGCTGGTCACTCTCGGTCTTGGCACACAAGTAAGTAATATTGGATTCTAAACGTACATCGGGTCAACTACATGTATCTATGAGTAAAAGAAGTGGAGTGTCTTTATTTTTCTAATGCAATGTCGCTATAATGTCGATTTTCATTGGTAGTTTGCTCCTTAGTTACGACAGTTAATCGATAACACACTAGGCTTTGATGTTGTTAGCATCACATTTTGCCTTATATTCACAAAAATATAGATTGCATTAGAATGGGAATAACTAGATACTGACGTTATGTTTGCGGACGGTAAATGCGTCGCCAGAAAAACTAAGTTTGCGACCGTAAAATAAGCATTTACTGTCCGCAAACATGTTAGCGGAGCCAGAAAAACAGATGTTTGCACCGTAAAATCAGCATTTACCGTCCGCAAACATAACGTTAGAAACTTGTTATTCCCTAATTGCAAGACTGGTATTATTTCGTGATAACAAAATTACAGACTAGCATTTATTTTTATACATGTATAATGCTTTTGTTTTTGTACTTTTTATAATTGAATTTTTTGTAAGTTCCATTTTTATGAATACACTAAATTGAATCTTCCTGGTGTTTTATGGAGATAAGTGAAAAATTGCGCATGTACCTTAAGAATGAAGGGCAACTTATAAGCCAATCTACATGATCTATGAAATACAATTTACATTATCAAATATAATTTTTCATGAGAAAAATTTTTCACATTTTGAAATCACTTGAGAAGATAACGAAAATTACTCTCTAATGCAAAAAGATTCTGGTCAATAATAATAGAAAAATTAAACGAATAATGACCTTGACCTTTTTCAGATTGCCACGGTAACCACTGTACATACCACGTTACTTGACCAATTCCCCCACTTATTCCGTCGTGGAAAGAGAAAGTTCCTACTACTGGTTGCCATAGCGATCGTCTGCTATCTAATTGGACTGGTATTCTGTACTCAGGTAATTACTTGTCTTGTTTGGGTTGAAATTGACATTATACACCTTAAGCTACTGTCCTGTTCACTAAATTCAGAGTCCCCTGTTTTGGTGATTTTTTTGACTGTCTTGGGAATTTTCAAAAATTATTTATTGCATCCGTAGACTGACCTCCTTAAGTCGTAACGGGAAATGTGCATGAACTCATCATTTCAACTTATTTAACCTACCATACGAAAAATGAAATGTCTACGGGAAATTCCTGTGTTAATTTCAGCCAGCTGCCATCTTGTTCTTTGTATCAACAATAGTAAACAGTGACATCTTGGCGTCCAACATCAGGCATTTTGATAATTTTACTATAGAAAATCCCTGTAGACATTTTATTTTCGGTTGTATTTTTTAACCAAGCTACGCACAACCATAAGGAGGCATTTTCTGTTACGACTAAAAGAGTTCTATAGACTGGATATCAATTTATAAGATGACGACAGTATACACGTATTTCGGAGAAAATCACCAAAACTGGGTGCTCTGGATTTAGTGAACAGGACAGTAAATCTAGCTCCTTTATTGAAAATCCATTCATTAGAATAAAAATACACAGGCTATATGATATGTACATGATTTATACATGTAAAGAAACATTGCATATTTTTATGCATTAGAGTTTACATGTTGTATGTAAATCTTACAAGTAAACGTGGTTATTTCCGCTGGGGGAAAATTTCACGATTATCATAATAAACATTAAGACGTTATGCTTTGGGGAAATATTTTCGATATGTACGTCTCTGCCATTGCAAAAATGCAGGGGGAAATTTTCGTGTTGGGGAAATTTTCGCGTTGGGGAAATTTTTATGAAGGTCATCGAATCGTGAAATACACGAAAATTACCCCAACGCAAAAATTTCCAGGTTTGCAGTATGTCAAGTCTTGGTACATGTTTATTTTCTGTGTGATATTTTTTAGGGAGGCATGTTCATTCTACAGTTGTTCGATAACTACGCAGCCACATACTCATTACTATTTATAGGAATGGTGGAGTCCCTAGCTGTAGCCTACGTCTATGGTACGTTATCTCTAATTTCTTATACTGTCTACCACTTTCAAACTGCACGCACAAAAAGTTTGGACCCTGGTTCAGGTCCTTATACATTCTGTAAAGCTAATAGTATAAGATATGCTTTCATTATCAAAATCCAAATTATCAGTAAAAAAAAACTTACCCAATTTTCTAGCGTACTAAATTAATCATGCATATACTGGTAGCTTTTCATGTACTAAGAGATTATCAATTAGTGATTGATTAATGTGAAAAACTGCTATACCTTCAAATTCACTTTCAAAAATAGTAAAGATCATGATCTTTAGCCATTTTCCACCCTCCCAACTCCCTTTAAAAATTTTAGATCTGCCTTTGTGAGGGTTTCCAGTTTGTTGCCAGCAGAGTTTAGCAACACTAAGACATCACTTTGTCTGTCTGTCAGTCACTCTACCACATTTTATGGTCAAGTACTATGTTTCACAGGCGGTGACACACACATTCATCGGAACGCTGTAATTCTAACTGAATATTCACCTAGATGAGCCATATTCGCAATTTTCGAAAACCAGAGTTACTTCCCATTTGAGATGGTATCTGACGTAGACTGATTATGACGTCATCAAATTCTATGGAAACAGTCCTGAAAGTATGGGAAATGACGGTGTAAAGTTGACGTTACCATACCATTTTCATGACGTCACAATGGTTTTACGTCAGATACCGTCTGTAAGGGGAAACAACTCTGTATTCGGCAAAGACTCAATAGGCCCACTTTGGCTTCTTATTTTGTCTATGCTAATATCTGAGCTACCACTGTTGTACAAGTCATGTATCTTTCTCATGCAGGAGCTGACAGGTTTCTGACAGATATAGAACAGATGTTAGGCTGGCGTCCTCATGACGCATGGAAGTACTCCTGGAAGTTTGTGGCCCCTGTAGCATTGTTGGTATGTCTTTACATGTACTCCTTTATTGACGCTAAAATGTCGGCTGATCTATGAACCTCGGAGAAGTTTTATTGCAAATTTTCTTTTTCAAAAATATATTTCTTGGACAAATGTTTTTTGTCTAAAGTGGCAATCTCCATAAAGTTTTCTACTTCTTATTGAATTGACCATTTATGATTAGGCCTGTCTCTGACCGCCCGAAAATACTGAACTCTAGAAGATTATTATAATATATATGCACAACCAATGTTATTCCTTGAGATGAAACTACATGTGTTGCTAGGAACATTTTCATTCCTGAATGGAAACATTTGTGATGTAATACTACAATGAGCTCTACAGAAACATTCTACAATGGCTGTTCTAACCTGCAAACTGAACATGCAGTGACCTAGATTTTAACGTACATGTATCTCTTAACCTGGAAAAACGTGATTTCAGAAATAAGAAATGTTGTACATATATGTCATAACATAATGTCATAACTTGTGTTTTGTTACGGGTATGCAACATAGCAAGTGCATTTATCGCATGAAATGCACTAACGGGCATTATACATGTACATGTACCATAAATAAGCTTGCTGTGTGTTGCATACCCATAACAAAACACAATTAAGACACTTAATCTCTACATCCAAAAAAGATGGAATTCATACAAAAAGGTGGAAATCGGGCCAAGAGACCTGAAAAAGGCCTTTTCATACATTGTCCTTTAGATTTAGATTGACGTAGGATGAGTATGAATCTACATGTACTTAAAAGCAGTGTATTTCACTAACGTCTCATTGCCTTTTCAGTTTATCATGATCTTTACGTGGGTGGATTTCAAGCCGTCTAGCTACAACACGTACGTCTTCCCAGGCTGGGCTGATGGAGTCGGCTTTATGCTGTCTATAATGTCAATACTCGCCATCCCTATCACTGCTATATATATGATACTGATGAAGAGGCGTAATTATAACGGTACCTTTATACAGGTAGGTGTTTCTGTTAACTACAACGGTACCTTTATACAGGTAGGTGTTTCTGTTAACTACAACGGTACCTTTATACAGGTTGGTGTTACTGGTAACTACAACGGTACCTTTATACAGGTAGGTGTTTCTGGTAACTACAACGGTACCTTTATACAGGTAGGTGTTTCTGGTGAAGATTTTAGGCATCAGTGTGCAGACCTTTCTCCCTTTATGATTTAGACTTAATTTTTATGATTTTTGACATAAAATTTTGCTCTATAATGTAACGATTTTGATGGTCAATTTTTATTTTAACACAAAATGACTCTTTTAAGAATTTTCTTAGCAAATGAATATACTCATGTACGTAAATGGAGACCTGCCTACTTATACGCTTTTGGCGTAAGTTATACGATTTTCGACCTTTACATGTAATTATGCCCCACTCATTTGCTATTCCATTTTACGCCTTCAACTTACTTTTGCGCAAATTGTCGATTTTGAGCGCTACCACATTGTATAGGCAAGTGCATAAATTCTTTAGATTTGTAAGACTTGTCAAAGTGGACAAAGATACACTTCCCACCTTTAATAAGTTACCACCTAATACCCATCTCTTCTTTTAAAAAAAGCGAAGAAATTTGTTCCATTATTTCGAAAATCTGAAGATAACCATTCTGCTATCAATTCAAGTAAATTTTTTGGCTAAATCTTCGTTTTATTATTTTTTGCAATTTTTTCCCAAAAAATGTCAATTTTTCACATGAAGAAATTGTAAAACTATTCTTTAAAATTTTCCATTTTTTTATAAAGATAAATGATGCAAGTAGTATATTGAAAATCTTCGTGCATTTAAAAGCTCAGAGGAGAAAATAATGGGACAAGCTTTTTATGAAAATTCTAATGTTTATAACACATTGTACCTGCATACTTATTTATGGTGGGTAGTGTAGTATTTTTTTCACAACATTGCATTAGAGGTACAGTATATGTACAAAATTGCGTCAGTGGTTTATATTATGCTTTAGTCCCCAAAATTGCCCTTTCATGAACAAAATATCAGGGATGCAAATAAGCACTCGCCCACTCGCCAATGCGACTAAAAATTCAGTGTGGACCTCCAAATTTGTTTTTCTGATCGCCCACTTGGTGACCGTAAAATTCCAATCATTATTGTTTTCTTGTTTCATAGTTGCCATAACTCATGTTGGGAAACAAAATGTCATGGGTATTTGACAAATTTTCGGTTCACTTTCTCGCAGAAAATGAATAGATCTCCTTATTTCCTTGTAAAGACATACTGTAATTTTAAATCAGTATACCAAAACTAACTAACGTTTCCAAAAGCGCACAAAGTCACTGTCTGGAGACCGACTGATGTATATGTAATATGTTTATGAATGGATTTACCTGTATTTATTTAAAGGTACAAAATGTTTTTGTACTTGAGATGACCGAAAACAAAACCCTACTTTAATATTTAAAGCAGCACATTCCGACTTCAGGTTGTAAAGGGATTGATACTTGTAATACATATTTTTTAACACAGATTGTTCCATGTTATGGTCATTCATCGGTGTACCAAGTATCAAATCCGATACCTCCCACGTTAGAGAGATACGGGCGTTCGAAATTTCAGCTGTAGCTGCGCCTCCTCAGGAATATTAATGAGGAGGAGAGCTCTGAGGAACAAAGTGATTAGATTACATATACCGATTTAGTCGGCTATTTCGATTATTATCCATAACAACGAGAGGTGAAATAGACGTCGTATGTTTCTTTCATACGACATTTCAAACAGTTAAACAATAAAATAGTGTGAATTAAATGATTTAGGACCGATTACATCTAACTTGACTTACATTTCCAGTAAAATATCAGCTACTTTGTGTCATGTGACGAGTTTTAACTCATTTTCCCCGGAATTTTATGTATCCATTTGGTCTCTTGTATATACATGTACTTTCCATATTGCTCTATCACACTGTGTCTTCCTTTTATTTCTTTCTCTATCAGAATCTGAGTATCCGTACGTTTTTTCCTCTTTTCCGTTGAGAGTGTACGCTACTCGCCATGTTTGTTTTGATTCGTACAATAGCCATATTGCGCACGCATGAGGGCAGGTATATCCCAAACATGGGCAATTTTTGTGGCGCCACAAAAATTCGTTTTTAAATTCATTTATTATGATAACATTAAGGACCTTTGGTTAACAATTTTGATATTAACGGAAAGTTTATAACTTCTACCATCCAGGAAAAATAGTTATTTGCCCTATATCTTTTTAATGAAGCATATTTTAGCCTGAAGGCAGAACTTGCTGCTTTAAGATACACGTATAAAAACATCTAAAATCTTAAGTGAAGTTTACGCGGAAAAAATTACTCAAACTGATTTAATGAAAGAATGGTTTTGGATGGTATAGAACGCTGACCTCAAACGACTGACTGCAGTTATCGTTCAACATTGTCAAATAAACTCGACGTTAATTTCGTACATTGTACACCTGTACAATGGCCATGAGTTGATACTGAGAAGGAGGGAAGGGGGGTTGGGCTTAAATTTGAAAATATAAATTTGGATATACATAATGTATTTTGATGTGGGCTAATTGCTTTTGATGTGGGCGCCTAAATTTATTGACTTAAGAGCCCACTTGGCCCCTGAAAATTTCCATGAATTTTCATCCCTGAATATTACACTTGTAGTAAGGCTAGGCAGGACTGTAAATGTCTTAAGATTCTTTGTTGCTTAAGGTTTTGAAGGAATCTTGGTATGGGCAAGTACCCAAATGATGAAGATTTGTTACAATGCGGAAGCAGGGGAAAGAATGCTTTTTCTCAAATTTTCAAAAAGCTAAAAAATAGAAAATAGGAAATTCTGAAAAATGCCGAATACATGTATATAAATCTTTTGCAGAAAAAGCATCCAATCACATTTACCTGCTGTTTTGGTATTTTCATCTATGATTTTTATGATTAGACATTACTGTAAATTCTCTTGTAAATTCAATTGCTGTGTCTCCAAATGCCTGCAGCCTGTTTCACAAAAATACTTGTGATAATTTTTAGGAATTTTCGTATTTTTTTAATCGCTCAGTACTTCTATAAACTAAAAATCACAATTTGTTTCTGAATTTGTATCTAGTACATGTATGTAGAATAGGAAAGTACATGTACAATATTATCTAAATTGAAAAAAACATATTAAGCTTCATGATGAAAGTTACGAAAATTCCCGAAAGTTTCCATACAAATTCTTGTGAAACTGGGCATTGAAATTTTGCTGACAGACTTGTACATGAACTTGATGACGTCATAATCAAATGTCCTATCACAGCATTGTGGGACGGGTCTTTGATTGTGACATCATAATGTAAAAGTCTGCCAGAAGAAGCTTTTATTGACTTTATATAAATTTTTCTTGTTTTCAGATGTTGAAGGAACTAAGCCGACCTGCAGATGATTGGGGTCCGAGTCTTAAAGAGCACAAAGTAGCTCGGCAAATGATGGAGCATCCTAACCAGCAGTTTGAGTCACAATTACCCCTCACCATGGGCTCAAAACTCAGTAACGATCAACAATACCGAAATGGTGACTCGAAGATATAAATAGAAACAATTTCAAAATGGGGACTCACAGATATAAATAGGAATAATATAAAAAAAGTGTGGCTCAAACATACATGTATAATCAAACCATAACTCAAAGATACATGTATAAATAAACATAATACCAAAATGGTGACTCAAAGATATAAATAGAAATGATACCAAAATGGTGACTCAAAAGATTTAAATGAAAACAATACCAAAACAGTGAATCAGATAAAAAAATGAAATTGCCATATCTTCATGTTTGTATCGTAATGTGAACATTATGCAAATGAACGAAGATAATGGAATTTCCAGGCGAGTATTGTGAAGTACTGGAAGGCATATACATGTTAACATGGTTAAATCTGTGCAGGATTGGAATTACTATGAGAATGTACATGTATTGCATATCAGTATTAAATGTATAATTTTTCAATGGAAAATCAAATTTTATCAGAAATTATGATTAGAGAGCATATACATGTACAGATACCAAAGATTGGTGTATACTTCGTATTACATGTAATTCTGTTAAACACTTTATAAGTTACCCACTACTTGTACTTTAGATGTGACGTAGAGCCCTGTAAATCTGGTTAATTTTATAATTTTTACATGTAGCTAATGAAACCTACTGTATAAGTAGAATCATTTGCAGGTACTTTCTTTCACGGTTTCATAGCACAGTGCTCTCGATCGGCCTGATTTGGGGCCGATATTCTGCCCCATTCCCAATGCAAAATAGTATCTTTTTTCCCAATTTGTTGACCAATTTTTCGAAACTACATGAAAAATTCATAAAAAACGAGTTAAAAATACAAAATTTCTAGAGAAAACGCATCCAAATCTAACTATAGAAAATCAAACCAAATTTTTTCATGGTGATTTTATTCTACTGGAGATCAAATTGAATTCGTAATTTTCCTCCGAAACATGTGAAAAGTAGAAAACTCCAATTTATAGCACACAGTAATGGTAATGCTTCAGAATCATCATAAGTAACTGAAATGCTTTTCTAGAAAGGTAGAAGGCATAGAATAATAATATGCTTAATACATTATATTTAAGATTTCATTCTACAAGCATTATAATTGTAGTACATGTAGTAGTTTGAATGAAAATTACACTTGTACATGGCAGCAGTTTTTGATTTCTCGTGTAATTTATTATGTTGCCAGATAATGATTGGCATGTAAGGTTCACTAATCTGTGTGATTTTACATGTGAATTTGTTATTTTACATGTGAATTTGTGATTTTACATGTGAATTTGTGATTTTACATGTGAATTTTCATCTTTTGTAATGTACCTTTTTAAAACTTTCAGGGTACATTTCGTGTTGATTTTATGAGTGATAAAATTGTTTGTTTGACATTTGAGTTTTATTCATTAAGACCATTTCTGAACACATAAGAAGAACCCTGTGTTATAGTGTTTACATGTAAGTTTTTTTTATGTGGATTGTTTGATTTTTGTATTATATCAATTTACACGGAATACATAAAACGTACAGTATTCCAAGTAATTATATAATAATGCATGCATTCATGAAAGATGTCATTTTGATAATCAAGCCATTCAGAAGTTTAGTATGGACAGGTATTTTATGCGAGACATTAATATTTTTGTTTTTATTTGAACATTTCAGTGTAGATACCATTGGGATTACATTATGAAAATGCATATTGAGTTATTGACCCAAAATTGTCATACTAGATAGAATTCTGCTGAAAATTGATTTCTATAGAACAACTGGTTTGTGTTTGTTTCCATTATGCAGACCATAATGATCAATATACCAACATTGGTACTTTTTGAAAATTTAAACTCTTTTCTGTTGCTTATTTTGACAAGACTCGCGATATTTCACGGTAGAAACGTTGTTTGTAAAGGTTGATAGTAATATCTAATAGACCATTTTCCGATTTTGTTAGAAAGCTCAAAATGTCCGAGTCGACATCTTTTGGCATTGTTTTTCATTATGACGTCACTGTTGGAAGACGCAGTCTCATTGAGACATAACAATGAAAAAGTGCGCAAAAGTGGCTTAGCTCGGACAATTTTCGTCATTTTATCAGCCATTATAATTATGAATTTCGGCAAGTGGTCTATTCATCTTTAGGTTTTCTGGTTTAGTTACAATAATACGTTACAAAAAACCCAAAAATAATTTGAATGATGAAGTTTCCCATTTTTGTTACAGATTAAAATCATCTGATCATACCTTGTTGATAATCAGGTAAAGTCAACTTAATTACACATATCAGGTATCCTTACATGTATTTAATTTGACATTTTAGCAGTTTTAACGATCAAAATTTATTTATACCTTTATTATTGAAAATATTTAAGTAGAATTACGCAACATGACTTTTGTCAGCATTATTGAGTTTATAATCAATTAATGAATTTCTTGCCTTAATTAGATTAGTAAGATGTCACAACGTTGGATTTAACATGTAAAATGATAGCTCAATATTCCTATAGAGTATTAATGAAATACATGAGTTTGAATTTGCGAATTTTAGTTGCGTATAAAATGATCGCTCAATATTTTGTAGAGTATTAAGAAAATGCATGAGTTTGAATTTTGCGAATTTTAGTTGGGAATTATTTCCCCCCCCCCTCCCTTTATATTCATATTTTAAAAGCAAAAAGTGTAGTAAGTGTAGTTGTATTCGCTAACATATTTTGAATAACCACAGTTACTCCCCAATATAGGATGGATTAATATTGACATTATTGTGGAAACCTTCCTCTTACAATTGGAAATGATAGAATGAAATTCCCATTTCTTTTTTTTGGGGGGGGGAGGGGGACAGCATATCAGTTTACATTGGATAATGTCTCAAAATGGAAAATGAGTCAGTATTTCTAAAAGACTTGGTAGGGGAAGTGTGTTAAGAAAATTATTAAGTATTGATGATCTATCCTTATGAATTTTTTTTCTCATGCTTACATATTGTTGCACAGTCTTTGTTTATAAAGATGTCATTCAAGCTATTATAAGTTTCAATTTTCTTGGTCCCTTTTGTGTCAGTTTAGTTTGTTCTTTCTATGTATGCATGCTTATACTTTTCTGAAGTTCGTGTCAGTTTATTTTGTTTTATTTCTCAGACTGAATCTCTTATATGTAAAAGAATCTCATCATGTTTGCTTTCAGTGTATGAGAAACACATTTACCCGCCCAGTGAATTTAAGAGATTGACTGAAAATTAGCAATATTCTAGTCTCATAGAGTGTGAATTCATGCAGCTGAAATCACTTTACGCAGCCTGTTTTCATTCTAACAAAGTGTATGACACTAGACTCTTAAACAATGATGAATCAATGAAATAGCATTCAAAAAAGCTTCAAGCTGGACATTTTAGTGACAATTTTTTTCAAGGAGGAACCTGACCTACATGTATTTGAAGACCCCCCCCCCCCCCCAAAAAAAATGTCTTTATCTTATCTCGAAATTCATTTTGAATTACTTGTACTTGTACGTGAATCTCTCCCTGTTTTCTCACATAGTCAAAAGAATCTCCTAGGATCTGTGCCCAGTTTCACAAAAATCCTTACAAAAAAATTTCATGAAATTTTCGTAACTTTCATTATCAAACAAAAGCTTGAAATGTTTCTTGTCCTTTATTATATCATTTTCACATACTTAATATAAATTCAGAAACATTGCGATTTCTAGTTGATAAGAAGTACGAAGCGTCGATGATAAAAAATTGCGAAAATTCCTAAAAAATTTTGTAAGAATTTTTTTGAAACGGGTACTGTCCTCTTTACTTGTATTATTTTATACTTGTCAATTTCATTGTGTTCAGTGTTCAGGGGTTTTTGTGTGTCCTGTTGCATGCCATATACAAGTTTTATTGATTTTCTTTTTAAAGTGCTGTGTATATTCTTTTTTTTTTTTTTTTTTTTTACTTTTTTTGCATGCCATATATATGTTTATTTATTTTCTTAAAGTGCTGTGAATTTCTTGGAGATGTAAAATTTGCGTATGTACTTGTATGTCATCACATCATACATGTTTATGCTATTCATTTTTGTTGCATAAGTGAAATCTCTGACCTCAAAATTACATGACTTTGTGTTTTTGTTCATTTGTAACATTATTACGATTTGTTCAAAAAGCATATATTTATGTTTGTTTTCGGTCTGAAATGCATTAAATTTCATTTGTCACGCTATTTGGCCTAAAGTGTAATGTGAAGTAATTAAATTTCTATCGAATGTAATATTTGCAGTACAGTTTCTCTGGATTTA
Organism: Pinctada imbricata; assembly: GCA_033119305.1. Classification (NCBI taxonomy): domain Eukaryota; kingdom Metazoa; phylum Mollusca; class Bivalvia; order Pterioida; family Pteriidae; genus Pinctada; species Pinctada imbricata. Next base: position 30,849,116 of record VSWD01000002.1, on the reverse strand, counting down.
ATACTAACTGCCGTAGAATATGATGACGTCGACAGATTGATACTTGCACAAATGGGAGATGATTTCATTTCAAAAAGGCCGAATTAATAATCACTTGAAACCCACAGCCCCTTCCCTGACTTCATTTCTCTCTTATATTTCACAGGGAACTTTTCTTTCACTTAGAATCACAAAGAATCTTCTTTTCGAAGAAGGAATGTAATTCTGCAATGAAAAAAAAACTGTGAACTTAAAAAAAACAGCAATTTTAATGGATACAATACATTTTTTAAAAAGTGGTTTTGCATTTAAAAAGGATTTCGTATTGCATTTAAAAATGAATGGGAGTAAACTTTTTACAAACATTTTCCTTCTTATTATCGCGGTCTTTTTGGTCTATGGCATGGAAAATCAGTAAAGTTGGCTATGGATTTCTGATGTTGATAATTTATAAGATATACAGTCACATTCTGTTATGAATCAATGTTCATTAAGATAGTTGAGCATAGCCCATATTCAGCAATCACAGCCTCGTCATGATTCTATGTATTTGCTTCTCATCTCGGTTTGAAGCGTGTCGTGAATTAAGGCTATTTTTGTTTTCACTCTATCGTCAATATGGCATGAATCTATCGGTTTACATTGTATAAAGCTACGAGTTTTTATACTTTGGCAAACTCTCCCTCCCTCCTATCTATTTCCGCTTTGTATACATACTATTTTGACCTTTCTTCATATTTTTTTCCATATGAGGTACATACATGTATAAATTTCTCTTTAAAATTCATTCTTAGATAATAAACAAAGAAATTGTAAGTTTTTGTCTCTAAAAACGTCCAATCATCATTTAGAAATGTTTATCCGCATTACATTCTACTGGAAATTATGTTACATTCTACTGGAAATTATGTTACATTCTGCTGGAAATTATGTTACATTCTACTGGAAATTATGTTACTTTCTACTGGAAATAATGTTACTTTCTACTGGAAATAATGTAACATTCTAATGGAAATTATGTTACATTCTACTGGAAATTATGTTACTTTCTACTGGAAATAATGTAACATTCTACCGGAAATTATGTAACATTCTAATGGAAATTATGTTACACTCTACTGGAAATTATGTTACATTCTACTGGAAATTATGTAACATTCTACTGGAAATTATGTAACATTCTACTGGAAATTATGTTACATTCTAATGGAATTTATGTAACATTCTACTGGAAATTATGTAACATTCTTCTGGAAATTATGTTACATTGTACTGGAAATTATGTAACATTGTACTGGAAATTATGTCGGTGTAACCTACATTCCAAACCGAAGAAAATGCTCTTGGAATTCATTTGCAGAATTTCTTTCATGACAATTACATATACTGTACAATATATGCATGTATGTTCAGTGCATATACTTAAGGTATCCGTTGTACAAATAAATATCAAGTGTATTATATAGTTAGAATCACGGCATATCTTTACCTAAATATACCATAATGCAACATAAAAGTTGGGTTCCAACACCAAAGGTCAACATGCCAACCCATATCAAAACTACGGAAATTATCGAGACACTGCCGAATATTACCGAGATCATTTTAACACTGTTTAAATAGACGAAACGTCAGCGAGATCTCCATTTGTACATTGGATACGTTGAGGTATTAGGGATATAATTATATTGATGAAAAGTTAGAAATTCTGTACTTCCTAATCTTACATATTTTTTTTTTTTTTTTTTAGATATTTGATATTTTTTTAATGTTTCATTCAACTTGCCATGAAAATGTTATTATGGTCACGAACATTGCCAAATTTGTGCATTTCGGCCAACTTCTTGGTATTTAAAAAAAAAATTCTGTTATAAAACAACCAGAAGTAGAGTATTATACCCCTAACGCCTTAAGTTGTGAATTTGAGAAAAAAATTCTTTTTTTTTTTTTTTTTGGTCAAACAACATTACTTCTCTTGAAAATTATAAGAAAACTCAATTTTCTGGAATAAAAAGCTGTGCTTGTTCCTTTATTTCCAGAGAATGGAATTTAACATCTTGGCCATTTTGCTGTTTGTTTTACATATAATGTTTTGCTTTCAAATTCCATAAGAAAACAAATTGCAGTCAGCCCCTCTTTTATTCTATGAGATTCTATTGTAGAATCGTTTAGTACAGCATACTATGAATTTTGTCTCTTTGATTCACATTAATTATACCTGTAGAAATGAATGAAGTCAGCTTTAATTGGGTCTAATTATTTAGGAATAAGATATTTTTGAACGTTGTTGAAGCAAGGTAGCTCATTTCTATCCCCTCTTGAAATGAAGTTTGATCAGAATTTTAATATATATATTTGAACTTCAAAGTATTAAGACTTTTTTCTTTCTACATATGTGCAAAAAGATACATGTACATAAAGATATTAAAGAAAAATGCCATTAGTTTCTTAACCAATGAAATTTGAAGTTTACAAAGTCAATCTTATTTATTCTGTACAGTAAGTTTGACAAAGGTATAATTTATTTAAACTTCCTATATTATTTCATTATGCTCCAGTGACCGCAGTTTCACAAAAGTTTTTACGAAAAATTGCAGGAATTTTATTACTTTCTTCATTGAAAGAAAAGTCTCGAAAGGGTCTTCTTTTCATTTTAATTGTAATGTTTTTTGTCTATTATGATTTCCACATACTGTACTCAATATACAAATGATATAATTCAGGAACTGAAGAACACAAATTTTACTTTATAAGAAGAATAAAGCCATCAAAAGTTGTAAAAATCCTGAAATTTGTTGTATTATTGTGAAAATTGCTGCGTCCGATTTTTCAGTAAGGCCATTTCTTGTTTTTATTCTGTTTTGCGTCCTTTCGAAATTGAGAAAGCTAGCAGCCAGCAAGGAAGAAAAACAAACAAGCATATAAAACAAAGTTGCAGTTTCATATTGTACGACTATATGAAATCTTGCAGGAACTTAATTCATCTGATTATTATCAGATTTTCATAAAAAAAGGAATGATAGATATTGCAATGCCTTGAATCATTGCGGAACTTCTATATTTTTACATGAAAAATAAAAATTAAACAATTTCTCTTAAATTTTTGTAGAAAACAAAGTTAATTTGCAAAAGATTGTCATTATTTTAATTTTGTTTTGTTTTATGACTTTGGGCTAAAAACGTACCAGCACGAGGACGCAAAACAGAAAATAACAAAGAAATGACCTAAACACATGACATAACAAGTATATTATTTATTCATTGTTGTAAAAATCGTTTCTCTCCTACCATCATTGTCTTGTATATGAACATTACAATAAAGTTTGAGATGGTGCTGAAAGCTTCAGTTCAGTTGTTGGTTTTTATTAACTTGATCATCTTAGCAAAGCTCAATTAAGTGAGCTTTAAGAGTCATATCATATTGTCTGTCCGTCGTCTGTTGATCTGTTCATAGTGAACTTTCAGCATTTTCATCATCTCCTCAGAAACCGCTGCACAGATGAAACACTGCAGAAAGAAAGTACGCAAGGTCCTCTGCCAAGTTTTTGTTTTTACAAGCCAATCAGTATCAGTTAATAAATATGGCCGCCAAGGACTGATAGGCTGATGTATTTTTACCATTCCGCAACTGCTTGACAGAATTTTAAGAAACCATACATGAAGCAAGTACACAAGGTCCTCTTCAAAGTTTGTGCGTTTTTAGCCAATCAGTCGGCAAATATGGCTGCTCTGGGCTCTGATATGCTGATGCATTTTCAACATCTGCACGTGCTGCACAGAATTTCGCAAAAGCTTTTAGGAGGCAAGTACACAGGAAGGTTTTTTTTTTTCAAACTGACCAGTCAACAAATATGTCTGTGAAGGGCTCTTATTAGCTGAATTGTTTTTAACATCTCTGCAGCTGCTGTTCAAAATTTCAGTAAACCTTACAGGAGGCAAGTACTCAAAGTCTACGAAGTTCATGATTTTCAAGCCAATTGGTCAACAAATCGACGCTAAAGAATGGAAAGGTCATATGTGCCTTTTGCAAATTTTTCAGGTGAATTAAAAAAAACTATATTGCATTGATCTTTTCAAGTCTAAGAGTTAAAAAGTTGCAACGTGTTTTCCCACAAAACATTCAATATCAATACAAAAACTACAAAACGTTATAAATTTTTGGCCTATTTTACTTTTCAGGAAGTTGGGATATGTATACACTTACAACCTTTTAGAGTTTGAAATAAGGTATTCGATGGGTAATGAAGGAAATTACGCCAAAAACTTTAAAATTATGTTTATTCATCATTGAATACCTTTCTGTGTTATATGATATTTCAACAACTTTTGTACTAGCCTAGTAGATATCGAAAGAAGAAATATTTTGAAAAGGGTCATTTTAGGAGTCATCTCCCCTTGTTGAAAACTATAGAAAAAATTAATGTCAGAAAAACTAATTGGTGAACTTTTTTTTTGAGCGAAATTTAATGAAATATATTTTTGAATTTTTTTTTTACCAATTGATATCTGATGCCCCATCGTTCTGTTGAAAACGTTAGGAAAAATAAACTTTTTTTTACCATAGACTTCAATGTAAACTGTAATTAAGGACCCGTCACTCAAAAAGTAACAATTTTTTCAATATCTTAATTGGTCAAACATTTTCAATTAATTTTTACATCATAACTATGCTGTCATTTTAGGTCTCAGGATTCCATACATGGGTGTCCCAATTACCTCTCATTACCCATTGAATACCTTGGGGCGAATTATAGGTTTATACAAGTATATGATCTCAAATAGGTAACCTTTCATACATATAATTTTCTTTTGATGAATTACCAATGATACAGATGGGGTTTCATTATGGAATTTTACGTGGAGTTGGGAAATTGTACGACTAAGTCTTACGACCTTTCATTTCCACAGTGTCAAAAATGATGAATGGAAGATGGAAACAAGGTGAGAGGGAAAATACCGTATAACCAGAAATTTTCGCGATATACAAATTTTCACTACATTCGCGAGTGATTTGGAATCACAAAAATAAATTCACGCGAAAAATTGTGTTTGATAAGGTATATCATAAATTTGAAAATCAGTTTTTGTTCTTATTGTACATGTGCCATTCTTTACTTTTTTTCTGATTAAATGTGAAGAGAAATTAATTGAGTGTGTTCTTATGATAGAACTAACTAAAATTCAATAATTAAAGGTACAGAATAGTAACACCTTGTGTTCACATTTGTTTGTAATTTAGGAATTGCGAAAAATTGTACTCACGAAAATAAGACACCCTATTTTACAATAAAATCGCAAAATTTTATACTCGCGAAAACTTCTAGTTGAACGGTATATGAGGCTTATTGTTATGAACTTCCCGAAATCCCCTTGAGAATGTGGCTGCTTATATTTTCACAAACTATTGCAGAGAGAAAATTTCTGATTGATGACTTTACACTGGTAGAATTTAATCGATCGTACATGTAGTTTGTGTGAATAATGTTCAGCTACACTCTTGAAAACAGTACTCCAAGTAATGTTGGAAAATATAATTTCAAAAAATAAAATATGAAGAAGAAAGATTACTGACCTGCGATTTCGACTTTCTTGTTTTTGGCTTGATGACTTGTGATTTTTGCTTGATAACATTTTATGTTGACTTTTTTATCTTGTGATTTTGGCTTGGGGACTTGTTATCATGACTTGATACCTTGTGATTTTGGCTTGGTGACTTGTTATTATGACTTGATACCTTGTGATTTTGGCTTGGGGACTTGTTATTATGACCTGATACCTTGTGAGTTTGGCTAGATGACTTGTTACTTTGGCTTGATGACTTGTGATTTTGGCTTGGTGACTTGTTATTATGACTTGATACCTTGTGATTTTGGCTAGATGACTTGTTACTTTGGCTTGATGACTTGTGATTTTGGCTAGATGACTTGTTACTTTGGCTTGATGAATTGTGAGTTTGGCTAGATGACTTGTTACTTTGGCTTGATGACTTGTGAGTTTGGTTAGATGACTTGTTACTTTGGCTTGATGACTTGTGAGTTTGGTTAGATGACTTGTTACTTTGGCTTGATGACTTGTGATTTTGGCTAGATGACTTGTTACTTTGGCTTGATGACTTGTGATTTTGGCTAGATGACTTGTTACTTTGGCTTGATGACTTGTGATTTTGGCTAGATGACTTGTTACTTTGGCTTGATGACTTGTGAGGTTGGCTAGATGACATGTTACTTTGGCTTGATGACTTGTGAGTTTGGCTAGATGACTTGTTACTTTGGCTTGATTATTTGTGAGTTTGGCTAGATGACTTGTTACTTTGGCTTGATGACTTGTGAGTTTGGCTAGATGACTTGTTACTTTGGCTTGATGATTTGTGAGTTTGGCTAGATGACTTATTACTTTGGCTTGATGACTTGTGATTTTGGCTAGATGACTTGTTACTTTGGCTTGCTGATTTGTGGTTTTTGCTTGATAACTTGAGATTTTGAATTGATGACTTGATTTTGACTTCATAACTTAACGTAATATTCACTTGATGACTTCTCAAATATGTACACCACACTTCCTCACGACAAAATTAATGATCGATTGTCCAACTCATTACGGTTAACGTGGAAAATTTTACGTGGGGGTAATTTTCGCGAAAGGAGAGATTTTGCCAAAAATTTACCCCACGAGAAAATATCCCCGTTGCACTCTTACAGTGGGAAAGATTTTAATCGCGAATATTTCCCCCAAGCAAAAAGTCTTGATGTTATAATCGCGAAATGCCCCGCGAAATATCCACGTTTACAGTACTAAATGGTGCTATGATCGAGAGGGGAAAATTTGTACACTTTAATCAAGGGTTTTCTTTCCGCTACAGAATACAAATCATGGACATGTAGTGACCTGTGTATTGCATGGACATCATTTATGTAAGATTTGGTGAGAATCTCTACAAGTATGTTGTAGGGATCCCTATGGGTACTAATTGTGCGCCTCTTGTTGCAGATTTAAGACCAAAATCTTCAAAAGCAAAGAATACATGATAAGTCGGCACCGACTGCCTATTGGTCTCGTTGGTTAATGTGTAATCATTGCTGTTTAATGTTCCCGTTATTTGTCTGTTCCTTGTACCATTTGCGTCTTTTTTGCGTGTCTGCTTTGTGTTTTCTCACCTCTATCTTGCTAGGGGTTCCGTCGATGCTTAAGGTATCCGTTGTACAAATAAATATTAAGTGTATTATATACTTAGAATTACGGCATATCTTTACCTAAATATATCATAATGCAACATAAAAGTTGGTATCCAACATCAAAGGTTAACATGTCAACCGCTAACTAACTATGAGCTCTATTGTGAGTGCTATTAGGATTGTCGTCAGGATCTTCTTTAACTCATTTATGTCACACTTATGCCTTTTGCCGTGTGGAGCACGTGAAAAAGTTCCCCGCGAGGGGTTTGACAGTAAGTGTTTTGAATATATTTCCCTGACATTGTCGCATTTTCTATATAGACATAACGTCAGACAGTGCATGAATTATACATATTGTTTTCATTTTCGTGCTGAAACATCGAGGGCGGGTGCGGCTAGCCAACAGGGGATGCTTACTCTTCCCGGGCACCTGGTCCCACTTCTAGCTTGCTAGGGGTCCGTCGATGCTTAACTATGAGCTCTATTGTGAGTGCTGTTGATTATCGTCAGGATCTTCTTTAACTCATTACAGTGGATGTTTTTGGGGTTTTGCTGTTGGTGCTGCAACTAGGTTTTGTTGGAGATCCCGTCCTTTCTTTAAAATGTTTATTGGTACTTCTAGGTACCTGGATGATATTCTTTCTATCGACAATCCTGTTTTCGAAAATTATAAAAAAAAAACGTTACAAACACAGAAACACCATTTTTGGACCTAAATATCAAACTTGATTATGCGGAGATTCATACGAGTGTGTATGACAAAAGAGATGATTTGGATTAAACATTCAAAATTTCCCTTGCTTGACGGTGATGTTCCTAGATTACCGTCATGCGGTATCTACATTTCACAGCTCATACGGTATGCTAGAGCATGTACTGATGGTATGGATTTTCACAGTAGAAATTACAATAATACGGAAGTGTTCCAACTCTTTACCTTCTTGAAGAAAAGTTCGATCCGATTTTAATGCACCAGACACGTGTTTCGAATATTAAATTCTCATCAGTCGTGCTTCCAGCCAAAGTGCTTTTCATAAGCCGTCCAAATTCATTTCGCTGGCGCCCTCTGGTTTTATTTCTAGAATTCAAAATTTGTGCATTTACTTTAAGCCCCTGTCACACTGTGGCGAATTGGATCTACGAGTTTTTTACGAGTGCTGGCGAGTTATAACTCGCCGAAATTTCCCCGAGTTAGTCTTGATTTTTTGTGATTACGACATGGGCTCGACATTTTCTCTACGAGAACAGTACGACACTTGGCGACACTCTACGATTTATACACGACATCTTCTCGACAAACGAAGACTTTGGTACGAGAAAATATGAGTTAAGTACGAGTTTCGTACGAGTTTATAAGAGATGTGGCGACATGCCTACGAGTTAAACACGAGATAAGTACGAGTTATGACGAGCTGAGTACGAGAAGTGTACGAGTTATGTCAACACATTATGAATTTGGTATAAATTTGTGTTTAAGTCTTATTTAGCTCACCCGATCTGAAAGCCCTTGACAGGGATTGGTATTGTCATTATTGTAGCATTTTGACCGTCGACAAGTCTTCCTTTTGTATGATTTACGTGTATCGACTCATGTTTTCTTCCCCAAGACTACTGAAAAATTTGAATGAATTGGTCCGTACAAGCTTCACGAAAATGTAAATAACACGATAATCTTCATTTCTTAATTATCTTCTTCTGGACGATGCAAAATCTGTTGAAAAAAAGATCTTCTACAATCGCAGAAGGGATCTATTAGTAAAAGTAACGAATCTGAGAGTCCAAGATGGGTGCAGATTCAAGATTGTTATATTCAAGAGCCGATTATGGACTCTTTTGAATTTGATCATGTACATGCTAAAATTGAGGTCTTCTTCTTTCCTTTTTTAATAACTTTCAATATTATTCAAGCTGAAAATTATAATACGTACAATGTACTATAAAGTACTAACTATTCTGCCAAGGGAAGGGGGCGGGGTGGGGATGTCAAATTTGTTCTTTTCCACAATCTTTTTCAATACAACAAGAATATGAATAGAAAATCTTTTTGTATCTACAGACTTACAAGATCGTATACGGGTAGTAGGTGCTCAATGTCTTATACCAACTTGAAGATAAATCTGCCATAGATGAAAGAGGGGACTGTTTCCTTGTTTTTTTTACGTATTAGGACAAAATGATGTAAGAGGTTACATGGACAAACTTATCACGATTATTTGGATTTTTCTGGAGTTAGTATGTGTATTAAGCTTGTGAACGCCTTGAACATGTCAGCCCACCTGGGCCTCTTTCATTTTTGTTCTCTATTATTGGTCGATTTCAAGAAATCGACCTTACTAGATTTTTAGACCGGATGCTGTCAATAGGAGAAAGTTCCTTATTGACTCCGTCAGATTCAATAATGCATCATTGAATTATCCTTATGAAAGAAACGTTTTCATGACTAGTGAAAATCACGTGACCAGAGACAGGCATTCCCATGACCTCCCACTTTCATGACTAGTGAAAAACACGTGACCAGAGACAGGCATTCCCATGACCTCCCACTTATTTATCCACAACACAAAAATAGGACATGTCGTCATGACCAATTCAAAATTCCTATGGACGACATTTCTGGATCCTTGGATCTACTGCAACAAAGAAATACGCGATCACAACGTATCAGGGGTGCCAGTGGGCTAAAAAGGTTGTTCTTTTTCTCGTTAAGGATATACCACTTTGTTTGTTTGTTTATTTTCTTACCAAAGACAAATTGATAAATAAAACAAAGAAATTAATGAGCGATAAAAAAGTCGACAAGACTGTACGAGTCACAAAATTTGATTGAACTTTTTAGAAGTTTCCCCTTATTTCCCTCCAAATTCAGTGGCGGATCCAGCACCCCCTTTGCCGGGGGGTCAAAGGGCGAATTTAGCCGATTTTTACTAAAAAAAAGGGGCGAAAATATGCCTGTTTTTGGAAAATATTTGGTCAGTGCCGGGGGGGGGGGGCGGACGCAACCTCCGCACCCCCTTAATCCGCCACTGAAATTCTTATACATGTAATCGGAACTCTCCACTTTTCCCGCGAAAACACCCAAAAAGGCTTTTGATTGTCAAGGTCAATATGTGTTATAATGGAATTTTCATACGGATCAAACAATTTCGATCTGAATGGATATGAAGAGTGTTGCATCTTGAGTTGTCCAGTGTAAATGTATCTATTTTCTAACTTGTCAGAATTATAAAGACATACGTTTCTATAATTACTACTCTTTAATCTTTATTTTAAGAGTAAAAAAAAATAATTTTATGTCGACGAAAAAAAAATTATTGTGGGATTAAAGAGATGTTGATATCGACCAAGCTTTTTTGGAAAGCTAATACTTGTTGCTATACTATGAAAGTTAAAATATTTATGCATGCTGCAGAGGAAGACTGGATTTAAGTACTCAACTCGGCAGAACTCGAGAAAATGTCGAGCAGAACTCGTACAAAGTCGTGCAGGTGTCGAGAAGAGGTCGGTACAACTCGCATGATGTCGTGCAGACATCGTACTCATGTCGTTTTAACTCGTATATAAACTAGGCCCTTCTCGCACGAGTTTGATTCATGGCGAGAAGCGACGAGAAGAGGAGACATGCACACGATGCCTATACGAGTTGATGCGACATCTGTTCGACATCTGTTCGACATCTCCTCGACATGCACACGACATGAAAACTCGCACGACAATTTTAAACCGTTTAAAATTCTCGCCGCCTCACGCCGAGTTCTGGCGACATGAGGCGACATTTCCTCGACATGTAAAGACATCTGTACGAGTTTCATGCGACAAATGACGAGTTGTGGCGAGTTGTAACTCGCCACAACTCGTAGCTCGAACTCGCTACAGTGTGACAGGGGCTTTACAGAGAGTGCGCGGCTAAAAATTTCCTGTTGGGTCGATTCAGTAGTATATCCTAATAAAGTCTATGTTCAAAATAGCATTGACGGGATGGTGCTAAGATGTTTTAATATATTCTCCTTTAATTTCGATGATATATTTTTCGATGAAATGACAAGTTTTCGAAATAGCCAAAAAATATATGTGATGTCACATTGACAAAGGGCCAAAACAAAGCTTCAGCTGGAAAGAAGTAATTTTTACACTTAACAAACGTAATGTCACGGGGATCGATTGAATCTGCTCCACACTGCAACAAGAAATAAGTGTTTATATAAATAATACGGAAATTACGAAGAAACTTTTAGGTCAAGGTTTTCGCTTTCATCCGGTACGCTAGAGCATGTACTGATATTTTGGATTTGCACAGAAGAAATATACAAATTACCAAAAAACTTTTAGGTCAAGGTTTCCGCTTTCATAAACTAGTTAAGGCTTTCTGGAAATTTTACAAAAATTACAGACAACTTCTTTTAAAATTCGGATCTTTAAAAAAAAAAGAAATATCGGATCTATACACGCAACAGAGTACATAACTTTGGGTATTACACAACCTGTTTTTCATGGTGATATGATAAACAAAATTAGAAGGATCGAAGGTAGGCAGCATAACCGTCGAAAATGCGTCAGAATCATCACACGTCTTTCATACCGTGGATATGATCCTAATGTCACCAGACGGACACTAGGCTTGGTACTTGACCAATCTACAGTCTTGTACAAGCGCATCCTTGAGACTGACTGTGACGACGGAACTCCATGACGGGCCCTGTTCAAACCTCTTTAGAGAAGACAGGGTCCCGACCACCTGTCCTCTCTGAATGTCAGTCGGACTCCTCGGGTGATTACATACATGAGCTCGCTATAGCCGGCAGAGCACAGACTGTATCACGCATGCCCTCTTTTCATATCCATTTACATATTCATTTGTGTTTCTGGGGCCTCTGCGTTTCGCGGTCTTGTTTGTGTGAGGTCATCTTACAGTAAGGAGGTTGTTTTACACCACAATTGTACGTTCTTCGAGACCTCTGGGTAATTGGAGAAGTGAGAGGGTTGTGCGCACGTAATCCAGGATAACCACACCATTTGCTACTTGCGTGACAAATGGTCGTCCAAAGTCGGCATCGGTTGTCCATTGGTCTCGTCGGTTTATGTGTAGTCTTTCGTGTTTGATGTTTACATGTCGTGTGTCTCTTTTTCGTCTCGTGCTCTACTCGTCTTTTGTGTTTTTGCATCGGTTGTTTTGGTGGTTTGCTGTTGATGCTGCAATGGGGTTTTGTTGGAGATCTCCTCCCTTCTTTCATAAACTAGTAAAGACTTTCTGGAAATTTTAAAAAAAATTATAGTCAACTTCTTTTGAAATTCGGACCCATACAAGCAACAGAGTATATGATTCTGGGTATTTCACAACCTGCATTTTAATGGTGACATAATTAACAAAATAAGGAGTATCAAAGGAAGACAGAATTACCATCGAAATTGTGTTGGAATCATCAAACGCCTTTTATACCGTTAATATGATCCATCTGTCACCAGGCGGACACTTGGCTTGGTACTGGACCAATCTACAGCCTTGTAGAATGGTACTCTGACAGACTGAGACTACAGGACTCCATGGCGGGCTTGGTCCAAACCTTGCTACAGCACGGATGCCCTGCATCCACTTGCATATCCATAGGTGTGTTTCTTGGGCTCCTGCGTCATTCTGTCTGTTTGTATGGTCATCTTATAGTGAAGAGCTTATTTTACAACACTATTGTGCGTTTTTTTATACCTCTGGGTAATCGGAAAAGTGGGAGGGTTGTACGCTCGTAATCTGGCTAACCATACCGTCTCCTACTGCCGTGGGAGATCGCCGTCATAAGTCGACACCGATCGACCATCGGTCTCGTTGTGTATTCATTTGTGTTTGATGTTTCTATGTTATTTGGAGATAATTTAATTTCCATTCTTATCTTCAAGAAACGAAGATTATGATGGGCTAAGAAATTTTGTTAATACATCGATCATCAATATGTTTCACGGAAGTCTATTTATAGCTTTATTTTTAGAACCTTGGATTCCCTCGAACACGAATAAACTCGCTGCTCAAAATACATTTTGTTAATATACTACTTGTTCTGTTGTATATGATTATTTTCTTTTCACTTAATGATATGATTTTTATGCCCACGGTATCAAGGTTTTGGGGGTATATAGTTTTTGGCCCGTCCGTCTGTTTGTCCGGAAAACTTTAACAATGTGCATAACTTTTGAATAGTAAGTGATATGGCTTCCATATTTCACATGCGTATTCCTTGTGACAAGACCTTTCCATTGATACCAAAAGTTTTGTCCTCATGTTCTGGACCTTTGACCTACTTTCAAAAACTTTAACATTGGACATAACTTTTGAATAACAAGTGATAGGGATTTCATGTTTCACATGTGTATTCCTCGTGACAAGACCTTGATACCAAAACATTCTACATTGAATTTGACCTTTGACCTACTTTACAAAAACTTTAGAATTGCACATAACTTTTAAATGGCAAGTAATAAGGATTTCATATTTCATATGTGTATTCTTTGTGATAAGCAAAGATCTTTCCATTGATACCAAAACTTTTTACATTGACTTTGACCTTTGACCTACTTTACAAAAACTTTAGAATTGCACATATCTTTTGAATGGTAAGTGATAGGGCTTTGATATTTCACATGTGTATTCCTTGTGACAAGACCTTTCCATTGATACCAAAACGTTTTCACATTGACTTTGACCTTTGACCTACTTTACAAAAACTTTAGAATTGCAAATAACTTTTGAATGGTAAGTGATAGGACTTTGATATTTCACTTGTGTATTCCTTGTGACAAGACCTTTCCATTGATACCAAAACGTTTTCACATTGACTTTGACCTTTGACCTACTTTCCAAAAACTTTAGAACTGCGCATAACTTTTGAATGATAAGTGATAGGGCTTTCATATTTCACATGTGTATTCCTTGTCTCAAGATTTTTCCATTGATACCACATTTTTTTTAACCCAGTGACCCTGACATTGACCAGCCGCATACGGTACTTAACAGAAAATGTTGTTTACACTAATAAAGATGTCACTGGGGGCATTCGTGTTACACAGACCATCTTTTACTGTTTTGGTGTAATGTGTTTCTGGTGGCATGATTCATGTTTTGACTTCATGTCTTCGGGTGTATTATATTGAGATAGCTTTTTGTCGTTCCATTTAATACCGTGTTATTATATTTTTTTCTTACAAAATAAAGCATTGGCCTTGGACTTGGTATTTGGAAATCTCATAAGTACAAATTAAGACGGAGAATTTAAAAATATACTTCCAACATGGAACTGTCACGATAAAGGTATCAAATTTTAATAACAAACTACACCTGCACACTGAATGAAAGAGATACACTACATGTAGTTTGGATTTTAAAGACTTGTTCTTTCAACAACATCATAGTCTCTTAAATAGATATGTACCATAAAATTGTCCATTGTCGATTTGAAGATGTTAAACATCCATGAGAATTCTTGAATTATTTTATTTACTCCGCTTTGAAAGGACATGAGTAATACTTTGAGTAACTTGTCGTCTTAGAACTGATACAAGCATCTGAGTATCTGACCGCGTTTTGCGGTCTTGTTTGTGTGTGGTCATTTGACGGTGAGGAATTTGTTTTACACCACAATTGTACGTTCTTCGAGACCTCTGGGTAATCGGAAAAGTGGGAGGGTTGTGCGCACGTAATCCAGGATAACCATACCTTCTGCTATTTCCGTGGCAGATGGCCGTCCTAAGTCGGCACCGGTTGCCCATTGGTCTCGTTGGTTTATGTGTAGTCCTTTGTGTTTGATGTTTCTGTGTTGTGCGTTGACGTTCCTTGTCCCTTATGCGTCTCTTTGTGCTTGTCTGCTTTGTGTTTTTTCATTGGGTGTTTTGGGGTTTTGCTGTGGGTGCTACAACCTGGTGTTGTTGGAGATCCCTTCCTTTGTTTTATATCTACACTTATTTCGTGTTGCAGTGTGGAGTTGGTAATACAATTCCCCGCGACCCGATGTTTGAAGTGTTTTAATTCCATTACGTTCTCTAACTTGACTAAGTTGTAGTGTCTTCTACGCAGGATCATAATTCACCTTTCACCGATCATTTCATCATGACATGTTTAAGGTCGCCTCGTATCAAATTAACTCCTTTGAGATTACCCTCTATTACTAAAGTCACTTTCCCATCATCAACATTGAACAGTAAGAAACTTTTTTCCTCACCAAAAGTACTTCTATCACCTCTAAAATTAAAACCCCATAGACGTATTGCACCCACTTCTCCATCTACAGGCATTACATTTAACAACAAACATAGAGGGTTCTCAACCATTTGCAGGTGCAACGGGAAAAGATGCGGTATGTGTCCGCTCATCAATTGCAATTCCACAACAATTAAATCTAGTGTTAATGGGCAGACCTTTAAAAGCAAGATTGATAAGGACATTGATTGATCGTATCAAGATGTCATCTATGTCATTACATGACAAGCCAAGGGATGTGGCGCCCATTATGTAGGGGAAACAGGCCAGGCCTTAAAATCTCGTTTTCGAAGTCATTCGTATCAGATAAGAAACAGGCGTCAGAAAAAACAAAGAAATTTCCTATATTATCACTTCGTTAAATACAATCATTCAATTTCGGATATAGCAATTACTCCAGTTCAGTCATTCCAAAAACTTAAAAATCAAAGTAAAACTGAAATTAAAAAACGCCGCTTACAAGCTGAACTTGCCTGGATAACCAAACTACAAACTGCGTACCCCCTTGGTCTAAACGATCAGATTTATGGACAAGGAGACATTTCTTCGACCTCTTCAAATATTAATTTTTTTCAATCCGCCCTAACACTAAAAGGAAGCATAGGTCTCACGATAAAAGGCGAAACAAAACACTCAGAAAAAGAGCTAGAGTACATCGTACCCTCAAAGATCTACTGATCATTGCACGCAACGGCGGCAGACATGAACTGCTACATGCTCTCTCTTCAGTTCCAGCAGTTCAATTAAAATCTATCTTGGATGAAGCACTGGTTGCATTCTTTAGAAACACTGATTGATTCAGGCTTAATATCATTGTTGCTTTCGCACAAAATAAACTATATCCTTTGGTTAAAAACACCTCCCCTAAAAGACGATTCATGAAAATTCCATTTATTAACAAAGGATTTGATCTTCTGAACATCTCTAATATTTTTCGGGATCACCGCGTACAAAGTGCCATTCCTCATTATTTTGAAAATTTAGAACCTCCTCTTATTTGATACAAATATAAGAGACCTATTCGAAATGTCGTTTTTAACTACAACAAAGTTACACAAGATCCTAAAATACTTGAATCATTTCCTGCTTCTTGAGAATGTGTAACGTCTGCATATCTATATTAACCAGCTGGTCATATTATTACAGGTGACTTTTCAATTATCAAAGACAGACAGCTCCGTGGTCTTCTTAAGAAAGGACCTAAGTATAGAATCCCATCCAAGATAGATTTTATTAAATGTCGCGAAGTGCTAAAGGAAGCTTTAGATAACTATACCAAACGATGGTGTAAATCGGAAGAAGTCGAATCGCATGCTCTGAATGACTGGAAAAATATCATTTTGGATATTACCGATATTCGAATAGATAACTACCACAAAATCCTCAACTTTTTGAAAATCCAATTTCTAAATCTGAAAGATATTTCAAATCCAAGTTACGTAATTTACATGAAAAATATGTCTTCGCGCCTGCAGACAAAGCAGCCAACAACACCATAATTATTTGAAAACGCTACTACATATCAACTTTAGTTTCGGAACTTTCCTCTACTAATACTTATATCGAAAGCAACGAAAGTGTTCCCAATATTTTGAACAAACATAACAGTGAAATTTCTTCTTTTAATATCCCTATTTCTAAATTGGATCTCCCTACAATATACTGTATACCAAAACTTCAGAAGTCTCCTTACAAGTTTCGATACATTGCTAATTCTAGCAACTGTTCAACAACAATTTTGTCTAGAAATCTGACGTCAGCACTCACGGCTATAAAGGAACACTTGGCAAAATACTGTGAAACTGTCATGAACAGGAATGGCGTAAACTTCTTTTGGTCTATTAAAAATTCAGGGGATGTGATTGACAAAATGAAATCAAGAAATTTTGAAGCTAATACGATATCTTCATTCGACTTTTCTAATATGCACACCACACTTCCTCACGACAAAATAAATGATCGACTGTCCAAACTCATTAAATGGTGTTTTGATCGAGAGGGGAAAACTTATATTTGTACTTCTGAATCGAAGGGTTTCTTTTCCGCCACAGATTACAAATCATACAAATCATGGACATGTGGTGACCTGTGTATTGCCTCGTCCTTCCTTTTGGACAATATCTATGTAAGATTTGGTGAGAAACTCTACAAGCAGGTTGTAAGGATTCCAATGGGTACTAATTGTGCGCCTCTTGTTGCAGATTTATTTTTATACACGTATGAAAAGGAATTTATCCAAAATCTTCAAAAACAAAGAAAAAATGATGATGTAAAATGTTTCATTTGTACTTTTAGGTACCTGGATGATATTCTTACTATCGACAATCCTGTTTTTGAGAAATATAAAAATGTTATTTATCCACAAGAATTGATTTTAAACAAGGCAAACGTTTCAAACACAGAAACACCATTTTTGGACCTAAATATCAAAATTGTTAATGGAGATATCCATACAAGTGTGTATGACAAAAGAGATGATTTTGGATTTAACATAGTAAATTTTCCCTGGCTTGACGGTGAGGTTCCTAGATTACCGTCCTATGGTATCAATCTTTCACAGCTCATCCGGTATGCTAGAGCATGTACTGATGTTTCGGATTTTCATAGTAGAAATTTACAAATTACCAAGAAACTTTTAGGACAAGGTTTTCGTTTTCACAAACTAGTAAAGACTTTCTGGAAATTTTACAAAAATTATTGTCAACTTCTTCTGAAATTCGGACCAATACAGGCAACAGAGTATATTACTTTGGGTATTTCACAACCTGCATTTTATGGTGACATTATTAACAAGATAAGAAGGATCAAAGATAGACAACATCACTATCGAAAATGCGTCAGAATCATCAAACGCCTTTAATACCGTGGGTATGATCCTAATGTCACCAGACGGACACTAGGCTTGATACTTGACCAATCTAGTCTTGTACAAGCGCATTCTTAAAACTTGCACTCTGACTGACTGTGACGACGGGACTCCATGACGGGACCTGTCCAAACCTCTTTAGAGAAGACAGAGCCCCGACCACCTGTCCTCTCTGAATGTCAGTCGGACTCCTCGAGTGATAACATACATGAGCTCGTGGCGGCAGAGCACGGATTGTATTACGTACGCCCTCTTTTTATATCCATTTACATATTCATCCGTGTTGCTTGGGCCCCTGCGTTTTGCGGTCTTGTTTGTGTGTGGTCATCTGACAGTGAGGACGTTGTTTTACACCACAATTGTACGTTCTTCGACACCTCTGGGTAATCGGAATAGTGGGAGGGTTGTGCGCACGTAATCCAGGATAACCATACCTTCTGCTATTTCCGTGGCAGATGGCCGTCCTAAGTCGGCACCGGTTGCCCATTTGTCTCGTTGGTTTATGTGTAGTCCTTTGTGTTTGATGTTTCTGTGTTGTGCGTTGACGTTCCTTGTCCCTTATGCGTCTCTTTGTGCTTGTCTGCTTTGTGTTTTTGCATTGGGTGTTTTGGGGTTTTGCTGTGGGTGCTACAACCTGGTGTTGTTGAGGATCCCCTCCTTTGTTTTCAACAACAGTATCAGTTCTGCATTCCGGACTAACACATTGCAAGTGTCTAAATCGTAAGATCGATTATGCACCACAATTGCCAGTTTTTAAATCGTCCCTTTCCGTGTAAAATTAAAGTTGTATGTTTAATTTAGTTAACCACAGGTTCAGTTTGCATGCGGGCATTTATAATGTAACGCTGTTTCCAATTTAACCCTAGCGAATGAATTTAATGTCTTTGGATGGTGGGGGTTTTGTACTTTAGATCTTAATCCTCAGAGATTCTGTAAGAGAGGAAAAAGTACTGCATTTTTTCACAAAAGAAACTTTTTGCCACAAAGCACACATTTCAGCTGGAAATTAGAACTTGGAAATTTATATCTCAGTAACTATCTATAAAAGCTAGAGCATTTACTCTAAATAGCCCTTTTGCAATCGACATTGTATTATACAGGGTAAAAATTCAATGAAATAAGACAGTTTGAGGGATCAAAACCAGTAATACAGATTGAAGCCCTCTGTTGTTTTGGCAGATGTTATCTTAGATCGATACCTAAGAGCTTACACACATTTCATGTACCAAATATGCATATTATTATTTAGTTTGTATATGTTTTATCGAAATAATTTAGTTTGTATATGTTTTATTGTAATTATTTAGTTTGAGTCTGTTTTATCGTAATAATTTAGTTTGAATATGTTTTATCGTAATAATTTAGTTTGTATATGTTTTATCGTAACAATTTAGTTTGAATTTGTTTTATCGTAATAATTTAGTTTGAATATGTTTTATCGAAATAATTTAGTTTGTATATGTTTTATTGTAATTATTTAGTTTGAGTCTGTTTTATCGTTATAATTTAGTTTGAATATGTTTTATCGTAATAATTTAGTTTGTATATGTTTCATCGTAATAATTTAGTTTGAATCTGTTTTATCGTAATAATTAAGTTTGTATATGTTGTATCGTAATAATTTAGTTTGAATATGTTTTATCGTAATAATTTAGTTTGTATATGTTTTATCGTATTACAGGTATTAAGTTTGTATATGTTTTATCGTGATAATTTAGTTTGAGTCTGTTTTATCGTTATAATTTAGTTTGAATATGCTTTATCGTGATAATTTAGTTTGAATATGTTTTATATTGATAATTTAGTTTGAATATGCTTTATCGTAATGATTTAGTTTGTATACGTTTTATCGTAACAATTTAGTTTGAATATGTTTTATCGTAATAATTTAGTTTGTATATGTTTTATCGTAACAATTTAGTTTGAATATGTTTTATCGTAATAATTTAGTTTGAATATGTTTTATCGAAATTATTTAGTTTGTATATGTTTTATTGTAATTATTTAGTTTGAGTCTGTTTTATCGTAATAATTTAGTTTGAATATGTTTTATCGTAATAATTTAGTTTGTATATGTTTCATCGTAATAAGTTAGTTTGAATCTGTTTTATCGTAATGATTAAGTTTGTATATGTTGTATCGTAATAATTTAGTTTGAATATGTTTTATCGTAATAATTTAGTTTGTATATGTTTTATCGTATTACAGGTACTAAGTTTGTATATGTTTTATCGTGATAATTTAGTTTGAATATGTTTTATCGTGATAATTTAGTTTGAATATGCTTTATCGTGATAATTTAGTTTGAATATGTTTTATCGTGATAATTTAGTTTGAATATGCTTTATCGTAATGATTTAGTTTGTATACGTTTTATCGTAACATCTAGTTGTATATGTTTTATCGTAATAATTTAGTTTGAATATGTTTTATCGTTATTATTTAGTTGTGTATATTTTATCGTATTACAGGTATTAAGTTTGTATATGTATTATCGTAATACATGTATTTATTTTGTATATATGCTTTATCGTTATAGATGTATTTAGTTTTTATATGTTTTATCGTAAAACATGTATTTAGTTTGTATATCTTTTATCGTAATGCATGTATTTAGTTTGTATATCTTTTATCGTTATACATGTATTTAGTTTGTATATGTTTTATCGCAATACATGTATTTAGTCTGTATATGTTTTATCGTAATAATCGTATTTAGTTTGTATATGTTTTATCGCAATACATGTATTTAGTTTGTATATCTTTTATCGCAATACATGTATTTAGTTTGTATATGTTTTATCGTAGTAAAAGGCCACTTGCCAAAATTCATAATGGCTGACAAAATGACAAAAAATGTCCGAGGTGGGGTCTCGCGGAACACCTCTAGCTGACTTTTCTATGTAGCGACTTTTCAAAAAAGTGACCACTGTCAAAATTCTCATTTTAAGTAAACTTAAAGTTGCTTTAAATTTTAATAGGAAATGTTGACTTTTGAAGTTTAAATAAATTTGGGAGGATTTTCTGCTGAAAATAGGCATCTTAGACAGATCCGAAACTGTGTAGAAACTCCCATGCAGCCGGCTTACTTTCGGTTTGCTGTTTTGACCATGTACTGAAAATAGGTAAGAAATATGGAGGGAAAATACCAGTCTTGTTCATAGATGATAAATTTGTGAGAAAATGAATCACGGAAGAGGTATGTAATTTGGTACCATTTGAAAGTTTCAGATTTTATTTAGAGATACATAGTAACCATATTTTGTGGGAAATGTTTTTCCCTGAGCTATGGCGACCTGAAAATGGGTAGGTTTTGCTCAAATTTGCATAATTTTAGAGTCATTTTGGGTATGTTTCCATTCAATGTTCTGGCACATGGAAGCTAGAAGAAAGTAATGTCTATATGTGTTCTAGTACTTTGAGGGGGTATTGTGAATATTAAGATATAAAATGTTAAATAAGTTGGTTGCCATGGCAACAGATTGGGAAAAAAAGAAAAACACCCCTTCCCTCAAAGCGACATTACGAGACAGGTGTTCCGCGAGACCATAAGCGCATTGTCGCTATAGGTCCAAATTTTCAAAAATGGTTTCCATGGCAACACTTAACATAGTTTGTAGGTCTTGACTCTGCTGTTTCATATTATACCAAGTTTGGGGTGGTAAAGCTAAAAACAAAAATTTTTTGATTGTTATGAAAATTCATTGTACCATAGTGTAAAGTTCATTTTGTGAAGAAATGGCACTCAGCCTGTGGCAAGATGGTCCCAGTCAGCCACTGTTACAGCATGATTTATAGATGTATATGAAAACTTTTAGTATCTATGTATAGAAAAATAGTATATTTAGTAGAAAATAGTCAAATATTGACAATTGTTGTTACCATAGCAACCATTTTCTTGCAAACCTTATTACTGCTGTTGACTGTGTTTTCCACTTCGGCTACTATACGGAACGGTTTATCGAGCTCCGAAGCGACAAAATTTTGTCGTTGCCATGGGAACTGCTTATCAAAACATCATTTTGGACTTTTTCAATCATTTAAATTTCTTTGGCTGATAGTCAATACATGTAACATGAACATATGAAATTTTAAGACTTTTGTATTTCACGACTTTTTTCATTTTTGCCGCAATACGTGATATGGCTATTGGCATGGTATGTTTCTTTCGGCAGAGTTGTGCGACAAAACTAAAATGCGCAACACAAAATGGAGAATTGCGTTTAACTCGAAAAAGCTCACATTCTAGTATATTCGCCAAATAAAATCTTCGAAGGGGGAGGAATGACATGTTTATGGTCTCGCGGAACACCTCTAGACTTTTCTATGTAGCGACTTTTCAAAAAAGTGACCACTGTCAAAATTCTCATTTTAAGTAAACTTAAAGTTGCTTTAAATTTTAATAGGAAATGTTGACTTTTGAAGTTTAAATAAATTTAGGAGGATTTTCTGCTGAAAATAGGCATCTTAGACAGATCCGAAACTGTGTAGAAACTCCCATGCAGCCGGCTTACTTTCGGTTTGCTGTTTTGACCATGTACTGAAAATAGGTAAGAAATATGGAGGGAAAATACCAGTCTTGTTCATAGATGATAAATTTATGAGAAAATGAATCACGGAAGAGGTATGTAATTTGGTACCATTTGAAAGTTTCAGATTTTATTTAGAGATACATAGTAACCATATTTTGTGGGAAATTTTTTTCCCTGAGCTATGGCGACCTGAAAATGGGTAGGTTTTGCTCAAATTTGCATAATTTTAGAGTCATTTTGGGTATGTTTCCATTCAATGTTCTGGCACATGGAAGCTAGAAGAAAGTAATGTCTATATGTGTTCTAGTACTTTGAGGGGGTATTGTGAATATTAAGATATAAAATGTTAAATAAGTTGGTTGCCATGGCAACAGATTGGGAAAAAAAGAAAAACACCCCTTCCCTCAAAGCGACATTACGAGACAGGTGTTCCGCGAGACCATAAGCGCATTGTCGCTATAGGTCCAAATTTTCAAAAATGGTTTCCATGGCAACACTTAACATAGTTTGTAGGTCTTGACTCTGCTGTTTCATATTATACCAAGTTTGGGGTGGTAAAGCTAAAAACAAAAATTTTTTGATTGTTATGAAAATTCATTGTACCATAGTGTAAAGTTCATTTTGTGAAGAAATGGCACTCAGCCTGTGGCAAGATGGTCCCAGTCAGCCACTGTTACAGCATGATTTATAGATGTATATGAAAACTTTTAGTATCTATGTATAGAAAAATAGTATATTTAGTAGAAAATAGTCAAATATTGACAATTGTTGTTACCATAGCAACCATTTTCTTGCAAACCTTATTACTGCTGTTGACTGTGTTTTCCACTTCGGCTACTATACGGAACGGTTTATCGAGCTCCGAAGCGACAAAATTTTGTCGTTGCCATGGGAACTGCTTATCAAAACATCATTTTGGACTTTTTCAATCATTTAAATTTCTTTGGCTGATAGTCAATACATGTAACATGAACATATGAAATTTTAAGACTTTTGTATTTCACGACTTTTTTCATTTTTGCCGCAATACGTGATATGGCTATTGGCATGGTATGTTTCTTTCGGCAGAGTTGTGCGACAAAACTAAAATGCGCAACACAAAATGGAGAATTGCGTTTAACTCGAAAAAGCTCACATTCTAGTATATTCGCCAAATAAAATCTTCGAAGGGGGAGGAATGACATGTTTATGGTCTCGCGGAACACCTCTAGACTTTTCTATGTAGCGACTTTTCAAAAAAGTGACCACTGTCAAAATTCTCATTTTAAGTAAACTTAAAGTTGCTTTAAATTTTAATAGGAAATGTTGACTTTTGAAGTTTAAATAAATTTAGGAGGATTTTCTGCTGAAAATAGGCATCTTAGACAGATCCGAAACTGTGTAGAAACTCCCATGCAGCCGGCTTACTTTCGGTTTGCTGTTTTGACCATGTACTGAAAATAGGTAAGAAATATGGAGGGAAAATACCAGTCTTGTTCATAGATGATAAATTTGTGAGAAAATGAATCACGGAAGAGGTATGTAATTTGGTACCATTTGAAAGTTTCAGATTTTATTTAGAGATACATAGTAACCATATTTTGTGGGAAATTTTTTTCCCTGAGCTATGGCGACCTGAAAATGGGTAGGTTTTGCTCAAATTTGCATAATTTTAGAGTCATTTTGGGTATGTTTCCATTCAATGTTCTGGCACATGGAAGCTAGAAGAAAGTAATGTCTATATGTGTTCTAGTACGTTGAGGGGTATTGTGAATATTAAGATATAAAATGTTAAATAAGTTGGTTGCCATGGCAACAGATTGGGAAAAAAAGAAAAACACCCCTTCCCTCAAAGCGACATTACGAGACAGGTGTTCCGCGAGACCATAAGCGCATTGTCGCTATAGGTCCAAATTTTCAAAAATGGTTTCCATGGCAACACTTAACATAGTTTGTAGGTCTTGACTCTGCTGTTTCATATTATACCAAGTTTGGGGTGGTAAAGCTAAAAACAAAAATTTTTTGATTGTTATGAAAATTCATTGTACCATAGTGTAAAGTTCATCAAAGCGACATTACGAGACAGGTGTTCCGCGAGACCTGGATCATTTTTGCGCACTTTTTTCATTGTTACTTCTCAATAGAATTGAGTCTTTTAACAGTGACGTCATAATGAAAAGCAACACCAAAAGATGTTGACTCTGACATTTACTTTTCTATCAAGATCGGAAAATGATCTATTCAGAGCACCATATGCATATCAACAATGTATCATCAGTTATGCTCGAGACCGAAAAAGAGTAAATACGAATCGTGAATATGAAAAGCAAGTCTAAATATGACCTTAAATGTATGTCAAAGAGCAAGTCAAAGACAGAGCTACATTATACAAATATGGACTTTAAACTCAGTGTATATGATGTGATATTGACTTACTGTGAAAATACTCACCGAGGCGAAGCCGAGGTCAACATTTTCATAGTGAGTCAATATCACATCATATATACTGAGTTAAAAGACATAACGGTTTTATTTTATAATTTCATCTTTGATTCACGATAAATAACGTCGTCATTTGCAGAAGTTACTTGGGATATCCCGGTCTATCTTAGACAGTGGTATATGGTGATTTATCCAGAAGCATCGGCGACGTTATCAGCCAATCATAACCTTGCTATTTATAGTTTATAGACTAATGTACCTTATAGGGGAGATACTCATTACTTTCAGAACAATTTATCAAATTCAGTATGAGAAAATTTACAAACATAATTCAAGTCAGTGCAGAAGCACAGAAAACACTAGGCGAAAAATATAGTCCACCAGCAGAAAGGTTGAAATAATCATGCTGAAATATTGGTTGTATTGTAATAATTAAGAGGGTAATTCAACAAACAATGTAACATCAGTGATGGATGAGGCCGAAAAAGAGGGAATCCAAATAATTTCCCTGGAGCCAAAGTCGTAAAAGGGGAGATGGTCCAACATGTGATTTGAAAAAAAAATATTTATAATTACAAACAAAAACGGATATATATCTGACGAGGGTTTATTACCCGGAAACGTGCATGTCTGGTCCAGGCTGAAAATTTACCTGTTTTAAATTATGCTATAGAATTTGAAGACGTTTAACATATAAACATTTTTGGCAGACTCCAGGGGTTAGGGGTGAGGTTGTGAGGTTGACCCCCCCCCCCGATCCCCACCACCTTCTAGATCCGCGCTTTTCAATTGAGCTGTTTGGACAAGATGCCCGCTCCTGATGCAACTCCATTCACATGATTTTTTTCTATATCATATTGTAAAATGTGTTTTTACCCCTTCTCTGCTCTTCATATGGTGTAATATAACCGAAACAGCTCATTCGAACGAGTTTTAAATATTCTTTCCAACGGCCTTGGAATGTACAAAAAATGTATATGTCCCATAACCGTGTCAACGACAAATTAGGTACTCTTTGTTCGGCTTACAAGAGGGAAATTTCGAAATAAAGCATATTTTTAAGAGTTCATTTCACCTGACAAATGATGTAAAAAAGAGCCGTTTCTTTTGATTCATGCATGCATATCTATTGCACTTATAAACAACAACTGAAATCATTTCTATCATAGTTTTCCTCCTTTGTGACTTAAAGGATACATAGATGTAAAACGTCTTCAAATCAGATGTTACGTGTAAGTATCTTTCTTCTCTTTATTCTATAGTGGTTGAGGCAATTTCATTTTGGTGTGATCTATGAGTTCTAATAATGTAACTGCAAAACATTTTGTTTTTCATATATATATATATTAAAAAGTGAACCATTTCTTTATTATGAAGTCAATTATCTAGAAATGCTAAATCTCTTCAAATTCAATGACATCATTTAAGAACTGATAAATTTGGCAAAATGGACCAGACATGCACGTTTCGTGTACTTAACTCAAATCTTGACAATGTAATATGGCCAACGAGTGTGAAAGTTAATATGTCCAAAAGTATACCAAAAGACGTAGCAGGATGGGTGGGGTATGATGCTACAGGACTCATGTTTGAGACATTTCAAGACATTTTGATATCAGAAAACCGAAGTTGATCGAACTTGACTACATGTGCCCTCGGAGATTCCTGGTCCACCAGCAGTGACACTCACCAAGTGGTACAAAATGTTAAAACATTTCTAAATTTCAAATACAGTTGAAATAGACATGTGTGCAAGAATTTCTTTTCATACTGCAGATTCTTTAAATAAAAATGATGAGGGATTATGCCTTCTCCAAAATTATCATCTAGATGTCTTCAAGCAGGAGATGCTAACTCATCTTGGGCACCTGGTCTCACTCCCATTATTCCAAATTTAACGAATTTGTTCTGTGTATTTGAATATGGTCATTGCAATATTTGTCATTGATATCGTATATTCATTAATTGACCATTTTATCATCATATCATTAAATGCATCATATCTCACCCATCCTGCTACGTTTTCGGTATATTTTTGGACATAATAATTCTCACACTCGTTTGTCATATTACATTGTTTAGATTAAGGATCATTGACGAGGGTTTAGTACCCGAAACGTGCATTTCCGGTCCATGCTGCAAATTGATCTGTTCTAAAATGATTTTATTGAATTTGAATTCGTTTAACAATTGGATCTTCTTCTTTTGTTTGTGCTATTCCCATAGGTATGATGGACGCTTTTCAGTGGGTACTGCAAAAAGTCTTGATAATTATCGCCATCTTTTCTCTTACATTTTATTCATTGTGCCTTTGATAAATGTTTACAGCACCATGAAGAACAGCATGGTTAGCATCTTTTTCATAGTATTGCTGGTACACTACACTGAGGCATTCACATGCGACAAGACAGCAACCACGTGTGAGACAAAGCTTATAATCAGCCAGTACGTCACTATGCTTCACCCAACTGAGAGTGCGGTGTTTCCATCAGACGGTAAACTCTACAGATATGACGTCACAAATACGTCAGCAGCCACACCGATAAATGTATCTGAAGTAATCGTTGGTGACGGATTCCAACATCAAAAACTGGTGGTTGTTTTTAATATGTCCATGCCGGGACCTGATATCATTGTATACGAGGGTCAAAGACTCGTTGTGACCGTAGTAAATCAGCTCCATTCTGAAGCAGTCACGGTCCACTGGCACGGACTTCCACAGCGTGGGTCGCCATACATGGATGGTGTTCCCTTTGTCACACAATGTCCTGTCAATCCAGGTGCCTCCTTCAGATACGACTTTATAGCAAGACCAAAGGGATCATATTGGTATCATTCACACGTGGGCGGGCAAAGGGACCGAGGGGGCCTTTGGAGCACTTATCATTCGTGACAATCAACCATCATATTCCCTAGAAGAGCACATCATACAAGTTCAAGAATGGAGTCATAAATACAGCTCTAATTTAGCATTGCAACAATTTAAGACTGATGTCATCAATGGAGTTAAAGCGTCACCCCAGAGATACTTTGACGGATCGGAAGCAGATCTTATTGATGTTGATTCTGCCTTAATCAATGGAAAAGGCCGATACAAATCGAATCAGTCAAATGATTACAACTCCACTCCACTCGAGGTGTATAATGTCAGAATGGGAAGAAAATATCGCTTCAGAGTTATAGGAGTGGGTTCGATGTTTCCATTTCGAGTCTCTGTTGACAACCATAAACTAACAATAGTAGCTACAGACGGTCATGACGTCATACCTATGGAGTATGATTCATTTATCATATATCCCGGAGAAAGATATGATTTTATATTGAATGCCTCTCACACTGCGTCAAATTATTGGATTCGTGGTGAGTCTATACGAGCTCACGAGGAGCACATAGTAGCTTGGGCAATACTTCGATATGATGGTGCTCCAGACGAGGAACCAACATCGCACTCACAAAGAGTACCTTGTACAAGTTCATCCAAATGTTATATTCTGAACTGCCCAACTTTGTATTATCCACTGGGTGAAAATAGTATTTGTCATGACGTCACGAAATTAAGGTTACTTGATGGTCACGATAGCGTTCCAGATTTTGTCCAAGGTCAATCGACGGAATATCACTTTGCGTTAAGTCGATTTAGAGGATTATTCTACATTATAAATGCCAGACATTTCGTGCATCCAGTAGTTTCTGCCATCTCCCAGCCCAACGCTATAACTGCTAAATGTGATGACTGTATCGGTAACGGACTTTGCCATTGTACGCATTCTGTCACTCTAAACCATGACAATACAGTTCAAATGACCCTGTTCTATGGTCATTTAGGGAGTTCACTTGGTCATCCTATGCATTTACATGGTCATTCTTTTTACGTGGTGAAGATGGGGTACGCAATGTATAATGAGACGACTGCACAATACATTTCAGCCTCGGAAGACACCGAGTGCATAGGTTTTGGATGTATGCGTCTAAAGTTTTCGAATTCATCATGGCAGGGTGATGATATCCCCGGAATTCAGCTCAATAATCCACCACGAAAAGATACCATCCTGGTGCCAAGAGGGGGTTATGTTGTCATCCGTATCAAGGCCGATAACCCAGGTTTGTGGATGATGCATTGCCATGCCGTTTTACACTCTCTTGACAACTTTGCTTTTTTGTTTAACGAATCGTTCAATCATTTGCCGAGAAAACCCGAAGGCTTCCCAGAATGTAATAACTTCCCGCCAATACAAGAATCCACGGTTCCCACAAATTATGACAGAACTACTGTTTCCTCTACAAAGAATGATGAAAGCAGTACATCTATGGCAAAGTCGCTGATCTGTAAGTGTAAAATACAAAATTTTCTTTGACGAATTATTAATGCAATAATATATTGAAAATTCATGTATTTAAAGAAACCATTCGATTCTAAATGATCATCAAACTGTAGGGTGTAAGCACCTTTCCCCCGTCCCTTCAATGATTATGTTAATCTTTACGCATCTGTTTACAACATATTGTAAACTGGATTATAGATATATAAGACTAAGGGGTGTTTCCCTACATTTGTTCACTTTACTTTTTTCCCTTTTTGGATATTTTTGGCTTTTTGAATGAGTTAAAGAAGATCCTGACGATAATCTCAACAGCACTCACAATAGAGCACGCAGTTGATCATCGACGGACCCCTAGCAAGCTAGAGGTGGTACCGGGATGAGTAAGCAACCCTTGTTTGGCTAGTCACATGAAAATGGAAACAATATCTGAAATATTTAAAGTACCAATTAAGAGGATTTATTAACCGAAACATGTATGTCTGATATACATCGTATTTTGACACTTGTGTCCAGATGGCTGCTCCCTGGAGGCAGAGTAAGTCACTTTTCTTTTCTTTTTAGATAATAATAATTATCATTACATGACCTGAGATGTTCTCCCTATATGAAATATAGAACTCGCCTGGTGTAAAATCTCCAACAAACTTCCAGTTCGTTAAACTCCGCCCATGCACGTGCTATAGAGCACGTGCGGAACAATATTAGAATAGAAATAACAACTAGCGAACCGTGGTCTGTTGTCCACTCGAAGCGGCTCGGTGATAATTTGATTGGTCCATGCAACTCGGAGGAATTACTGGACAACAAACCACAGTTAGCTAGTTGTTATTTCTTAAATAAACCTACCCTTATCTGTTTCAGACAAAGAAACTGAAGACAATATAGAGACACGGACGTTCTGGATCGTAGTTGGCTTGTTGGTAGCCATAATTTTATCCCAGCTTCTGTTCAACTTCGCCATCCACAAGAAGATCACAAAATCCTCAGGGAATAAGAGGGAAATTACCTATATTGCAGATATTGCTTCTGAAAATGGGAAAACTAATAAAGGATATCTAACTTAAATGTAAACAGATGGAGATTTCAAATGTATCATAAAGTATATTTACTGAATGATACAATGTACATATGGACATACACAGCCAATTGTGCCTCATTTGAAATTCATGTGAAATTTATATGAATTTTACATGAACTTTCATGTGAAATTTACATAATGCTCATTTCATATGAATTTTATGTGAGGCACAATTGGTTGTGTAAGTTGCTGTAATTTCGTCGAGACCAATGGGAACAGGACAAGTGTGAGGGTTGCGCGCACGTATTCCGGATAACTACACAATTTTCCATTAATATGACAGATTACCTAAGTCGACTCGCCCTATTGCCCATCCATCCGTATCGATGGTTTATGTGTTGTTTTTGTGAATAGCGTTTTGATGTCCCATTAATTGGTCCTTGCCCCTTTAAAATTAGATCTCTTTATGTGCATGTCTACTCATTTGGATAACTTCGCCCTTTATTTGTAACAGCATAAAAGACGAAAAAGGTAAAGAATAATCCGAATGCATGTCTACTCTATACTTTAACATAGGGGTGTTTCGATGTTTCGCTGTATGGGGGCGGACAGGGGGTACCTCTCCCCCTCCCTCCCTCTCCCTCCTTTTCATCCCTCCTTCCTTCCCCTCCCTTTCACCCTTCCCTCACTCTCCCTTTCACCCTGTCCAACCCCTCCCTTCTCCTTCCTTCCTTCCCATTTACCCTTCCCTCTCTTCTCCCCCCTTCCTCCCCTCCCTTTCACACTTCCCACCCCTCCTGAATAGGTACTGATACCCCCCTTTTTCGTCCTATGACTACCTAATGTTCAGACTGTCCTTATAATTACACTCTAACCCTGAAGCCGTGTTTCAGACAAAAATCACTCTTTTGTAATTGTCATTTTTTTTCTTCCTTTAAGTGTAAAAAAATATTTAGAAATGTGGTTTTATACTATTGCAATGTACGTGTGTAAATATGTTGATATGTCTGTATATTATCTAATATTATATCTATATGATATACAATAATAATATTATATATGTATCTATATAACGTACTCTATATACAAAACGTTGTAGGGGTACTTGCATCTAGGAGCTGCCCCTTGAATATGTTGAAGGGGCAGATCACTCTGGAGCTGCCTCTCTAGAGTATAGAAATAGCGCTCGTTTAGCCAGTGTATTGACAGACTCCGTAGCGCAGGTCGCTCATGGACACTATGTTTGTATATATTGTAAATATGTTTTAATCATAGATTAGACTTGTAAATAAACTAATAATACGGAAGTGTTCCAACTCTATACCTCCATGAAGAAAATTTCTAACCAATTTTCCTGCACTCGACAGGTGTTTCGTATATTAAATGCTCTTCAGTGTTGCTTCCAGCTGAGCCACCAAAATTACTCTCAGTAGCACCCTCTTTTATTTTTTTTAATTTTGATTTGTGCATTTACTTTACAAAGAGTGTACGGCTCCAATATTTCCTGTAGGGTCGATTCAGTAGCATATCTTAATAAGATTTATGTTTAAAATATCATTGGAGGGATTCTGCTAAGATGTTTACCTCCTTTAACTTCGATGATAGTTTTGAATGGAATATTGTAAACTGGATTATAGATATATAAGACTAAGGGGTGTTTCCCTACATTTTTTCACTTTACTTTTTTCCCTTTTTGGATAATTTTGGCTTTTAAAATGAGTTAAAGAAGATCCTGACGATAATCTCAACAGCACTCACAATAGAGCACGCAGTTGATCATCGACGGACCCCTAGCAAGCTAGAGGTGGTACCGGGATGAGTAAGCAACCCTTGTTTGGCTAGTCACATGAAAATGGAAACAATATCTGAAATATTTAAAGTACCAATTAAGAGGATTTATTAACCGAAACATGTATGTCTGATATGCATCGTATTTTGACACTTGTGTCCAGATGGCTGCTCCCTGGAGGCAGAGTTAGTCACTTTTCTTTTCTTTTTAGATAATAATAATTATCATTACATGACCTGAGATGTTCTCCCTATATGAAATATAGAACTCGCCTGGTGTAAAATCTCCAACAAACTTCCAGTTCGCTAAACTCCGCCCATGCACGTGCTATAGAGCTCGTGCGAAACAATATTAGAATAGAAATAACAACTAGCGAACCGTGGTTTGTTGTCCAGTAATTCCCCCGAGTTGCATAAACCAGTCAAATTATCACCTCGCCGCTCGAAGCGGCTCGGTGATAATTTGATTGGTTCATGCAACTCGGGGGAATTACTGGACAACAAACCACAGTTAGCTAGTTGTTATTTCTTAAATAAACCTACCATTATCTGTTTCAGACAAAGAAACTGAAGACAATATAGAAACACGGACATTCTGGATCGTAGTTGGCTTGTTGGTAGCCATAATTTTATTCCAGCTTTTGTTCAACTTCGCCATCCACAAGAAGATCACAAAATCCTCAGGGAATAAGAGGGAAATTACCTATATTGCAGATATTGCTTCTGAAAATGGGAAAACTAATAAAGGATATCTAACTTAAATGTAAACAGATGGAGATTTCAAATGTATCATAAAGTATATTTACTGAATCATACAATGTACATATGGACATACACAGCCAATTGTGCCTCATATGAAATTCATGTGAAATTTACATGAACTTTACATGAAAGTTCA
Source organism: Pinctada imbricata (assembly GCA_033119305.1). Lineage (NCBI taxonomy): Eukaryota > Metazoa > Mollusca > Bivalvia > Pterioida > Pteriidae > Pinctada > Pinctada imbricata. Next base: position 30,815,884 of record VSWD01000002.1, on the reverse strand, counting down.
CATGAAATCTATGTGAAATGAGCACGAACATGAAATTTACATGAAATTTTTACACGGATGTAATTTGAATTCAGTTTCCTGTGAAGTTCACTTAGAAAAATTCATGTGAAATTCATATGAAGGAAATTTATGTGAAATCCATGTGAAATGTTATTCACATAAATCTTATGTGAAATTTATATGAATTTTACATGAACTTTCATGTGAAATTTACATAATGCTCATTTCATATGAATTTTATGTGAGGCACAATTGGCTGTGTAAGTTGCTGTAATTTCGTAATGGGAACAGGACAAGTGTGAGGGTTGCGCGCACTTATTCCGGGTAACTACACAATTTTCCATTAATATGACAGATTACCTAAGTCGACTTGCCCTATTGCCCATCCGTATCGATGGTTTATGTGTTGTTTTTGTGAATAGCATTTTGATGTCCCATTAATTGGTCCTTGCCCCTTTAAAATTAGATCTCTTTATGTGCATGTCTACTCATTTGGATAACTTCGCCCTTTATTTGTAACAGCATAAAAGACGAAAAAGGTAAAGAATAATCCGAATGCATGTCTACTCTATACTTTAACATAGGGGTGTTTCGATGTTTCGCTGTATGGGGGCGGACAGGGGGTACCTCTCTCCCCCTCCCTCTCTCTCCCGCCTTTTCATCCCTCCTTCCTTCCCCTCCCTTTCATCCTTCCCTCACACTCCCTTTCACCCTGTCCAACCCCTCCCTTCTTCTCCCTCCTTCCCTCCCATTTACCCTTCCCTCTCTTCTCCCCCTTCCTCCCCTCCCTTTCACACTTCCCACCCCTCCTGAATAGGTGCTGAAACCGAGCCTGGTTGGAGATACCCTCCTTTTTCGTCCTATGACTACCTAATGTTCAGACTGTCCTTATAATTACATTCTAACCCTGAAGCCGTGTTTCAAACAAAAATCACGCTTTTGTAATTGTCTTTTTTTTTCTTCATTTAAGGGTAAAAAATATGTAGAAATGTGGGTTAAAACTATTGTAATGTACGTGTGTAAATATCTTGATATGTCTGTATATTATCTAATATTATATCTATATGATATATAATGATAATATTATATATGTATACATATAACGTACTCTATATACATAACGTTGTAGGGGTACTTGCATCTAGGGGCTGCCCCTTGAATATGTTGAAGGGGCAGATCACTCTGGAGCTGCCTGTCTAGAGTATAGAAATAGCGCTCGCTTAGCCAGTGTATTTACAGACTCCGTAGCGCAGGTCGCTCATGGACACTATGTTTGTATATATTGTAAATATGTTTGAATCATAGATTAGACTTGTAAATAAACTAATTATACGGAAGTGTTCCAACTCAATACCTCCATGAAGAAAATTTCTAACCAATTTTTCCTGCACTAGACAGGTGTTTCGTATATTAAATGCTCTTCAGTGTTGCTTCCAGCTGAGTCCTCCAAAACTACTTTCAGTAGCACCCTCTTTTATTTTTATTTAAATTTAGATTTGTACATTTACTTTACAAAGAGTGTACGGCTCCAATATTTCCTGTAGGGTCGATTCAGTAGCATATCTAAATAAGATTCATGTTTAAAATAGCATTGGAGGGATTGTGCTAAGATGTTTACCTCCTTTAACTTCGATGATAGTTTTGAATGGAATGACAATTTTTCGAAATAGCAAAATAATATCTATGATGTCAAATTGATAAAGGGCCAAAACGAAGCTTCTTTCAGGCGACAGAGCTGGATAGAAGTAATTAATACACTTCTAAACATCATGTCACTGGGAAACGTTACTATGACCTTATTCTACTTTGCACATGGATTTGGATTAACTCTACCAAGGATCATTGCACTAAGGATTCTATCATTTGATTACACAATTATTACATAATACAGTGACTTCAGTTTCTGACATGAATTTGGCATAAATATAATTTCACATGAACGTCGCATAGAAAAATGACATGAAGAAATTCATGTGAAGACCTTTTTTACGTAAATCTTATGTGAAATTGATATGAATGTCGCATGGACTTTGGTGCTGCGCTGAAACCGAGTGTTGTTGGAAATCCCCTCCTTTCTTTCATGTGAAATTAGCATGAAACTTATTTCATATGAATTTCATGTGAGACACAATTGACTGTGTAGTAGAGCGAAAGATATGTTAATGGATATATAAAGCATTCGGCATATAAAGAAGTCCGTGCTCTTTTTGCAGAAGTGAAATGATGATCAATCACACGAGAAGTAATCATATAGGACAGGGGCAGGACCCAGTCTTCTCATGCGAAATTATGACAGGGTTCGTTAAGGATTCCCTTTGTCACTGGAGTTGAGAATGTAATGCTGGAAAAGATACTGGCACAAAACTGTCGCAGCACTTACAGGAAAACAAAGAAACACCCATATGTAAAAAAAAAACAACAACAATAAACAGAGGAGGCAAGTACAAGAGACGCGAAAGGGGAAATGAACATAAAGCAAACCATTAAAACACCAAAGACGAAAGAAAACATAAACTGACGAGACCAATGGGCCATTGCTGCCAACTCAGAAGGTCCATCTATAACGTATGAAGCAAATGGTGTGGTTATCCAGCGCAATGCAAATAGAATCAGAAGTTCTCTTATTACAGCTCTTCTACTTTATTGTCCGATTACCAATTGGTCTCAAAGAACGTACAATTATTTTTGCGTGTATAGAAATCCTGTGCTTCTCGTTGTAAGCTAGATAACCAGACATATATGAAGCCAAGTTCGATCAATTTCGGTTGCTCGTTTCTTCAAATGCATTTGAAAATTTCTGTTTACAAAATTTCTCAAATTTCTAAAACCTGGGTCCTGCAGCATCATATCCCAGTTGTCTTGCTACGTCTGTCGGTATATTTAAGATATACTTTGCACAGATTTTTGCTATATAACATTGTTTAGACTGACGAGGGTTAAATACCCGAAACGTGCATGTCTAGACCATGCTGTAAATTTATCTGCTTTAAATTATGCTAATGAATTTGAATACGTTAGACACATATAAGACAGCAAAATATTCGGTGCAAGTTATACACAGATGGATTTGTATGTTAAACGTCTTCAAATTCGGTAGCATCATTTAAGAAGAGATACATTTGCAGCATGGACATGCACGCTTCGGGTAGTAACCCTTTCAATCTAAACTATGTCATGTGGCCAAAACGTGTGAAAATTATTATGTCCAGAAAATGTACCGAAAACGAAGAAGGATGGGTGGATTATGATGCTACAGGACCCACGTTTTAGAAATTTCAAGATTTTTTGATAACAGAAAACGAATGCTTTGAGGAGACAGACGATCAACCGAAGTTGATCGAACTTGGCTACATGTGCCCTCGGGGACTCTTGGTTCACCAGCAGTGATACTCACCAAGTGGTTCAAATGTTAAACGTCTTCAAATTCAATAGCATCATTTAAGAACAGATCAATTTGCAGCATGGATCAGACATGCACGTTTCGGGTACTTAACCCTCGTCAGTGATCCTCAATCTAAACGATGTTAATTGAAATCAAAAACATATATCGGTCGCAAAAATCAGTACGTGCTCTGCTGTATGGAGCAAGTTCATGCTGGTTTAACCCGAGGACTCCGACCTGGGGAATCGAGATAAGTGCGAAATAGAGGAAGAAAGAAATGAAATTGACATTCGTGATGAACCAGAATGGAGCAAGATAAATCTCCCAGACATAATATTAATTCATTAAAATCCACATATTACGGTTTATCAAACAAAGACATATAGAATTTTGCTCCAAGTCCTTGCTATACACAACAAATTGTCCCTCACATGAAATGAGCATCATGTTAATTTCACGTGAAAAATATTTAACATGAATTTGGCATATTACATTGTTTAGATTAAGGATCACTGATGAGGGTTAAACACCGAAACGTGCATGTCTGGTCCACGTTGCCAATTTATCTGTTCTTAAATGCTATTCAATTTGAAGACGTTTACATTCACATAAATTTGCTTCACATGAATTTGTCTATGTTACATTCATGCACAATTGAACTTGCACGAAATTAATGTCAAAAATGCCATGTGAAAAGGTTCATGTAAACTTCATGGTCGTGCTCGTTTCACATAAATTTCATATGAGGCACAATTGGCTGTGTAATATTTCAGTCTACTCGGGAAGGCTTATCTTTTCACGAAATTGTCAGTATATGAAACAGGAAGGATAAGTCTAATTACAGTAAACTGAAACTAGGAGTAACTCAATAAATCCGATTTGCAAGGATTTCCTACTTATTGAATGAAAATGTAGCCATTTATCTTCCATATAGATATGTTATTTCAGCATCATGGGTGATTTTGATGAAATATATGAAAATCAAGAAATTATACAGAGTTTCCTCAGTAATCGCCAGATTGCTAACGATGGCTTTCCTAAAAAGAAGAAGAAAGGGAGAAGAGGGGTTCAGATTCCTGAAGAACCAAAAACTTTCGAATTTAATCGCGAGGAAGAAGAAGAAGCTACTGTTGAAATTGGTGACTCAAGAGGAGTGGGGAAAAAGAAGAAGCAAATTCCCGAAGATGCTGAACCTTTCGTATTTAATGACAATAGACAAGAAGATGAGTCTTTTGAGATGATTGATTCCAGAGGAGCAGATAAAAAGAAGAAGAAGAAGAAAAAGAAAAAGTCAAAAGATCGACATAAGACTGAAAATGTAACAGAATCTGACGATTTCGATAGAAATGTTCCTGGGGCAGATCAAATTCAGGTCAATGCTGGGTACGATGAAAATGAAGCTTACAATCAAAGAAACGAAAACTCTTTATCACAATTCCCGAATCGTAATGAACCCTTGGAAAGGAATGATCTAAATGACGAAGCTGTAAATGAAGATGAAGATGTATGGTATAGGGAGTTCGAACCGGTCGAAGAAGCACAGGGCAGTACAGAAATACGTCCTGATTTCGTGCAGAGGTCGGACTTTTTCCAAGACGGGACAATGAGAGATTTTGATTGCATACAAGAAACACCGGTAGAAATAAATGGAGAAACGGGTGAAGATATGTCTAAGAAAAAGAAGAAAGCAAAGAAGAAATCTGAAAGAGAGGACACAGAGAAAGGTAACGATTTTTCTTCTTTGTAATTCAAATATTGAAATTAAAAAGTGGATCCCTTAAGCTCGATCTTACTCGGCGTGATTAAGATTCGTTTATTGAGTCTTTGCGGACGACAGAGTTTTCTCCCCTTACAGACGGTATCTAACGTAAAACTATTGTGACGTCATGAAAATGGTATGGTAACGTCGATTTTATACCGTCATTTCCCAGACTTTTAGGACTGTTTCCATGGAATTTTATGACGTCATAATCAGTCTACGTCAGATACCGTCTCAAATGGGAAGCAACTCTGGTTTTCGAAAATAGCGAATAATTTGCGTAAAACTGACAAACATATATGGAATGCACCCTTTAGAATACTCTGAGGCCTACATGTAGCTTCTTGGAAATTCGGCAAACATTTAGACTTAAAGCTGTTCTCGGTATTCCGACTTTCAAAAAAGTATAACACGGTTACTTCCATTTGAAGTTCAATTTTTCCATGGGCTTTTCCTTTTGATTACCAGTATTCAACGGATTCAAAGAAAATGCCCGAGTCAAACGCAAATAAAACAAAACCATCCATAAAACGGGATAGTTCTCGTTGGACGAAGTAAAAATACTTTTCAATTTCAGATATCTAACCTCAAATTTGAGTCACCTATTGAATGGACGATTTTCACATCACCGCAGTTGACTCGTATCTTACACATCAATAGACCCGACATAATCATGGTCGGATACCCCCGGTATTTAACTCTTCTTTTAAATTTGATAGAACAAAAGACGGGGTGGGTATCCGACGATGGATACAAAAGATTTGACGTAACATTTGACATAACTTTCTTAAAAATGTGACGTCGTAGCAGATTTATGACGTTCATAGTTATAGATAACGTCAAAAGTTATATCACTAGTTAACCCAGGACTACCCATTGCTTTTTACGTTAGATGCGTTTGAGACGGGTCATCTTTGTCAAAATAATAGTCCATTTTCCAGAACATATTTATGACCATTTTAACCCTTGATTTTGTGTGCATAAATACCAAACATCACATCATTTGGCAAAAATTTTCATTGTGACATTTTATATTATCGCACTGACTTTATGCGTTGTCACTTTTTTATTTTGGCGTCACAATGAAAATATTGTCAATTTAATTTGCGATGTCTGGTGTCTATCCGGCCAATGAAATCGACTGGAAAATCAGCGTTTCTCACAGAGAAAAGAAATTTGGCACACATTTGTGAATAACACCCTTTCCTTTTTTCTACAGACAAGCTGAAGAGATTTATTACTTTTGTTACCGCTCCGTTCGCATTCTCCTACACCATTGGAATGGGCGCCTTGAGAGCTGCGATCTTCCTAGCTGCGGCAACACCATGTATAGAATTAGCCTTGTCGTGGATGGACGGGAATTATGCACCGGATATAAAGAATAAGTTTGCTTCATACACAGGCCTGTTTAGCTTTTGGTCCTACATTCTAGAAATGCTCGAGAAAATAGTGTGCATACTTCTCATGACGGATATCAAGTTATCAACAGATGCTCCCTTTGGAAGTTTGATGAAAGATTTCACTTTTCTATACCTTTTTAAGGTAATCTCAAATAGTCTGATTTACTACTCTCTTTTTCTCCATTACTTCCTTTCTGTTATAAAGACGATAAACATGTGGACACAGCAGAACACACCCACAATGAAACAAACCCACAGTGATACACACCCACAGCGGAACACCACCGCAGCGGAACATATTCTCAGCAGAACACAGCCACAACGAAAAATATTCACAGCAAAACACACCTACAAGGGACAAGGAACACCAACTCACTCATCACAGAATCATGAAATACTAAAGACCACGAAACCAATGGACATTCTACCGGTGCCGACTTAGGACGGCCATTTGTCAAGCAAGTAGCAGATGGTGTGGTTATCTGGATTACGTGTGTTGGTAGTGAGACAAGGTCATCGAGAATAGTTCATTGTAGCGTGCCACACTTAAGACCATAGTGATCAAATGTTTTATATTGCGTCCGCAAGCGGGTACCTTTACAAACATTCATTTTTCAGGCAAAAAACTATCAGTACATAACTTATCGTATAGCATCATCTATATCAGAAGATAAAGTCATTTTTTAAAAAAATAAAAATAAAAAAATAAAGTCAGAAATATCATCATTTTGATCATGCGTGTTCATGCCTGATGATAGGGTACATTTCAGAAAATAGTTTAGGACGTAAAACAAAATATTCTATCACAATGATCTTTAATAAATGTTTATTATGCAATCTGGAGACGCTGACTCTCCCCGGACATCTAGTTCAACAGTTGGGATTGTTATTTTAAATATTCATCCATAGGTCCGCAACCGTTCCTGTGGAAATTCTTAAATTTTGCAATGCCTTCTCGACTTTGAGACCGAGTAGCTGAAAGGTACCTCAATGATGGTCATTTATCATCTTTTTTAAACACTTCAAATACGTAACTTGTTAAACGTCTTCAAATTCATTAGCATCATTTTAGAGCAGAGAAATTTACAGCATGGACCAGACATGCACGTTTCGAATATTTGACCTTCGTCAGTGATCTTCAATCTAAAAATGTAATACGGCCAAAATCTGTGAAAATTATGTCCTAAATATACATTTTAATGTATGATAATTCTATTATAGATACCTCCTGAACTATCACGTGGTTTTATGATGGTCATCCTGGCCGCTGTCCCCCCTCCCCCGATCCTCACGATAGCCAGTGATAGCAACTCCTCCCTGAGGCTAGAAATGGCAATGGTCAGTTTTGTGACGTCAACAATCAAGAATGTCTTAATGATTCCGGGATTAGTTCTCGTCGTTTGGGGCTCAATCAGGTATATTTTTAATTTGAACTTAAGGCATTGGGGGTATAATATATATGTTACAGGGCATAAGTGTAATCAGGGATTTCATGTAATTCCTGAAAGGTTCAGTGATTACGTGTAATTCCTGGTTATTTTAGGGATTACATGAAATCCCCAAAATCTTAGGGATTACATGTAATTCCTAAAATATTTTAGCATTTTTACACTTATTTCCTGACGGACAAAAATCATATAACAATTATCAAATAGCGATTGATAGATATTTTACATGTTCATAATATAAAATCCTATTACTGAGAGAGAAAAAATGGTTATGTATATAATCAGATGATTTTAAGGCTGTCTTAGTCAATTTAAAATTGATAGGGTTAACGATACGTTAGAAAAACACTTGGGCAGACAAATTGATTGCACAGGTTGATTTTTGCCCATTGATATGTTCAATCAGTCTCTGTAATACATGTACTCGGTAAAATTGTATGCATGGAATCTTGATTAGACTAGTCACTATGTAACTCAATTCAGTTATTGTACCAAATTATCATGGTGATAGGTTCGTCCGAAAAAAAATGTCTTTGCATTTATTCAATTTCAATGAAACTTGTATCAATAAAAAATTTTAAATTTATACGTATCGGCCCACGTATCTACGGAGTATCAGGATACGTGGCAGTACGAAAGGAACGCCCCAGCAACGCAGTTGCAACGCCAGCTTACGTAGCGAGTACTCTTTGAAACGTAACATGATCTCTTGATACGAAAGAGTGCGGCGTTTTTTTTTTAAGTTAACACCTTAAATTATGTAGCACGTACGTAACAACTTTCATACGCCGTGTGTACGTAGCACGAACGCAGTACAAACAAAAGAAGCGCAATAGCAACGTAGCAGGAACCTCGCGGGGACATCCATTGCCTAGCCAAAAAGTCATTTTAAATATATATTAAAACCTATTTAGACGTCACATAATAAATAGTTGAAAAGCAGAACATTTTTATAATTTCTACTTTCCTTTTTTCACATTATCAAGATACGTGAATGAGGGTAATAGTACTAATATTTTCGATTGAAACATTCGGTTATTATGTTTTATAATACTTTGACCATCAATATTGTTCAGTAAGTTAAAATGTATTTTTCTTAGCGCGCTCATGTGTCTGTTGTATGACTATTTTGCAAAGATGATGATAACTATGATAAAAGAACTTCGAAATTTGGGTAATATTTTGACAAAAAATACTTATTCTAGTTTAAATATTTCACTTATTTGGCAAAAACTTTTCTGGGTACTTGACAGAGGATTTTCAGCATCAACTAATTCAAAAATAAAGAATTTTAAAATCAATACAAGGAGAAATTAAGGTTAGGAAATAAGTGTAAAAATTCATGAAAAATTCAGGAATAACATGAAATACCTGGCCAATTTCAGGAATTACATGTAATAACTAACCGAAACAGGAATTACACGAAATCCCTAAATTTCAGGAATTACATGAAATCCCTGATTACACTTATTCCCTGTAACATATACTCTATTTACGTTTGTTTTGATAACAGAAAAGTTAGATACCACGAAGTTGACCGATGACACACGACTTCGGTAATGTTCGGTACCATACATTTTCATAACGAGTTTAATAAAACATTTTAAAAATATAAAATATCTAAAAATATGTAAAATATGGAAGTTCATAATTTCTAGCTTTTCGACGATTAGTGTTATTTAACCTTAATAAAAAGCCTTCAGTTTTAATTAAGTTGGGCTAAATTGAGATAAATTGTATTGCAATGTCTATATCATATTTATCTAATTAATAAAAAGATAGATAGCTTAAACAGTGAATGACTTTTGAACCGCTTATAATCATTTGGATAATGTTAATGAGAACCTCTCCAACACAATATCATTTTCTCATTAGGTATGGAGATTATTCGTTTTGCTATTTTTTTCAATTTACAGCCTAATTTCAAAATATTGGTAACAGCTTTTTCCAGTAAAAATATAACCTCAGTTAATTTTCAAAACCAATTCAAAAAATTAACTTCTTTCGTGAATTTGTTTTTTCCCTTATACATATCTCAGAGAGGTGGACAGGGTAAAAGGGAGGGGGTGAAAGGAGGATCAGGGGGAGGGAAGAGAGGGGAAGGGGGAGGAAGGGGAGGGAGGAGAGAGGGAAGGGGGAAGAGAGGTAAGGGGGAGACAGGGGAGGGAGGAGAGAGGGGGGAGGAACGAGGGAAGGGAGGAGAGAGGAGGTAGGAAAGGGGGCGGGAGTAGGGAGGAAGGGGCGGGAGGGGGAGGTAAGGGAAGGTTGAAAAGGAGGGAGAGGCAGAAGGGAAGGGGGTGGGAGGGGAGAGAGATACCCCATGTCCGCCCCCCTCCCGCCCATATCATTATTTATATTTTGTAGGTACAACAAAGCTCTCCTAGAACCTAAAGTCATCAGGAAAAAGGACAACCACAAGGACCATTGGAAAATGACGAGATATTATCAAAGGGATAGCTTCCGGTTAGATAACCAAACCAAAAAACAACGAGCTGAAAAAATCCTTCTTCTCGTCGTCGTTGCTGTTAGCCTGGCGACAAACATTACAAATTTCGTTTTCAAACTCAAAGTTAAAGACAAACTGCTATTTGGCTCTAATGTGGAAAAAATTGCCTCGACTTTCATCTCAGCAGAAACGCTGTCAACCCTTAGGCTTATAACAGGGTACGTGAACTTCATCGCGGAGTCTGCTGCTCCACTCCTGATCACCACTGTACTTGCTGTGTACTTCTTTGCTCTTCTCATTCGTTCAACTTTCGTACCAATCCACACCGTGGCAAAAGTCTTGCTGGTTTACATCGCCATTAAATCGGTCCCATCATCAACTTTCCTTGCCAAAATAGATATTCCTACCGTAAGTGAAGAAATTGGCATATCTATAGACTCGTTCATGTGGTTTTTTGCTTGTGTACCCTTTGTGATTTTCCTTCCAATGTTACCTTATATTTTTACACGGTCACTGAAGGACATCATAGAGGAGGTCCTGGACATTCTACGTAGCTTCTTGGAGCTGCTTTTGAACTTTGTGTTCCCAAGCAAAGTTTATCGTCTGCTCAGCATGATATCATCGGTTCTGGGCGCGTGTTCGTTTATTCTCATCATATTTTCCCTTGCCGTTCCTTGGAATGACATCAACTTTAAACCAAACAAAGATTTGAGGGAAGTAGCAACTGGAATAAATACATTTCTTTCAAGCGTGGAGGACTTTTATAACACCTTCGAGGAAGTCACAAATAAAGTTTGCGGTGAAAGCAGAAACAACATGGCAAAAGATTTGTCAGACTCCCAAAAGGAAATAGATAAAAAGGACGACTACGGGGGAGACGCCCAAAGTATAAAAGAAGCAAAAAGTAACTTTACTAAAGTTCAAGAAGAGCTCACAAAATTAACATCATCCACCTCTACGTCACCAACTTGCAGTAGGATAAATGAAATAGACAGAATAAGCTGTACTGCATACAGAATCGCGTATTTTGCGGCAATTGCATTAATGCTCGTTCCTTTTGCTGGAGTAGCTGGTAAAATCGCACTGCAGACTGCTCGTGTTACAAGAACAGTTCTGCTTCTTTTAAAAAGGTTTATAAATATGAAGGGAAAAATAGATGCTGTGATCAGACTACTGAAATTTTTCCGAGATAAATTCCTTTCCGGTGTTATCCACACGTGGACTGTCAAATTCCAGTCGGAAAAATACATAATGGTTTTCCTTTTGCCATGTATGGGACTCGGATTGTTCTGTATTTCCCTTGGGTTTTGGCACCGTTCCAAATTCTCTGATGCCAGAATACGAGGTATAGTGTCTATTATTTCCACGGTATTTTTGTTCATTAATGGCGCTTTATGTATTTTTGCCTGGACATCAAAATGGGTGACGGAAAAAACCATGGAGGGCCTGCCACTGGTGGAGGTGGAAGTAAAGGAGCTGATAGGATGGAAGATGATCAAGTTAGCATATGTATTGTCAACGATTTCAGCCATCATACTTTGGTTGTTTTCTTCAGGTAAGTTAATTTCTAGTTGGAACCGTGGTGTAGAGGATAGGGCGTCGGGCCAGTGACCGAAAGGTTGCTGGTTCGAGCCTCAATAGGACCACGGGTCGAAAGACATGTACTGTGTTTACAAAAAAAATGTTACTTTTGGGTTACGAAATTTTTGTAGCGTTACAAATGTAAAAAATAGAACAGGTATATTGCCTGTTGCTTGTTTGACCCTAAATACTAGTTCTTGACCTTGAAGGTGACCTTGACCTATATTGGGTGGTGAGTCTCCTTTAGCTTTACTATCCCTTGAAAGTTTGAAAATTGTCTGATTTATATCAAGTTATAGCCGAATATCGTTAAGGTATGACTACCAGACAGACGGACAGACGCACGCCAGTGATCCCTATATGTACAAAGGCAGCTTACGAATAGCTTATGAATAGCTAATTGTGTGATTATGCGTATTAAATTCACATAATCCGCCCTCTTATCAGGATAGTTCACAGTTTTTGATCTTGTTAGTTATAATGCCTCTCTTTGATGATACGTAATAACAAAAAATTTGCAATAAAGAACCATACGTTGCATTCCATGTAATAGACTCAGTATTTTAGCTACAATTTTACAAAAATGATACAATGGTGAAGATATAAAACGTACACTTGCCGCTTGCTATCAGGATATTACCTACTCTTCCCGGGCATCTAATCTCATCTTCAATGGTGAATCTTTATAAATGCTCCTTAACAGAATCATTTGGTTGTTTTGCTTTTTCTTTCTTTTGCCCATTGAATCTGATTAAGGTTTTGTGTTCCACACTAACTGACTGACTGATGTAGGTTTTGTGAATGACACTGACTGACTGATTTAGGTTTTGTGATCGACACTGACTGACTGACTGACTGACTGCTTGACTGACTGATCAAGGTTTTGTGTTCCACACTGACTGAATGACTGACTGACTGACTGACTGATTCAGTTTTTTGTTCCACACTGACTGACTGACTGACTGATTGATTGATTGATTGACTGACGGACCCACTATCCCACCCATTCATTCACTCACTTACGCTCATAAGACAATAATTGGAAATACATATATGTAAATTATTTTATTCTACAGCGGACATGGTGGTAGCTCTCCTGAAATCCATTGGGCAGTCAATTGTCAAACTCTTCAAAGGGAAAATATGCCGTAAGAAGACTACAAATATGGACAATCAAAGAGAAGGCACGGATCAAAGACAAGACACGGTTCAAAGAGAAGGCACGGTTCAAAGACAAGGCACGGTGAAGAAAGCGATATCTTACACAAAGAAAGAGAGGATGAAAGCCAAAAGACTGAGGGAGTTGGAAGAAGAGGGTGGAGATGACATCTATGCAGTTATGAAAGAAGATCGAAAGAAAAAGAAAGAAAACCTGACACTCGTGCAAACCAACATCCTGTTGACACGTGTTTGGGCTATGCCGTTGTTTCCCGCCATCATGTGTGGAGCGCTTCTTGTGTATGTGAGCTTTGCCGGGAAACCTGCATTCGTTGGAGATATATCACTCAAAGAAGGAACCGTCGAAAGTGTACCACCATACAAAATGATATAAAAAACACTCTTCTGGATATTGATATTTTAAATAAACGGGACAAATGCGATCCAATAAGTTTCCTAGTGGAAAAAGTATTCAGTGCGGTGACGAGCAAACTAACCTCAGTATTCTAAGATCAGTTCGACAAAGTTTCAAAAGCCATAAAGGCCGCATTCAGCAATATTCCACAGTTAAAATTAGACAATTTGAATATCTTGTTCGTTTTGCTTCCTCTTCTTGCATCTTTCATGTTTTTCGTAGGTTTTGTGGTGACATTGCTTCCAATACCTAAGAGAAAGAAGATCGTAGTTCTGGTGACCATACAGAGATATATACTCATGTTCACTTCGTCGGCCATTACATTTTACATGACCACGGCAGAGTCACTGTTTGCACTGGTCAGCGGTGTCCCACTTGTAAATATCAATATCAAAAACGGTACCTTGGTGCAGTTGGGACAATTGGTTTCCTTCTTACTACTCTTGGCTTTCTTTGAACTAAAAATTAGTCAGCTAGTGCCAATTAGTAGATAGAAATTGTATAGAAGAGACATGGGGGTTAATTATGAGGTCTTTGAAATGTTAAACGTCTTCAAATTCATAGCATCATTTAATAAGAACAGATAAATTGCAGCATGGACCAGACATGCACATTTCGGGTACTTTACCTTCGTCAGTGATCCTCAATCTAAACAATGTAATATGACCAAATATTTAGAAAGTTACTATGTCCAAAATGTACCGAAAGACATAGCAGTTGATGGGTGGGATGTGATGCTACAGGAACCACTTTTCTCAAATTTTGAAAAAAAATGTGAATAGAAATTTTCGAATGCGTTGTAAGAAACTTAGTAATATCAGGTGGCTAACATACCTCTTATGGGTTTTTTGCCACAATATTTATTTTGATACGCTTCGGGTCAGAAGGCTTCACATAATTTACCGAGGGCATATGTAGCCAAGTTTGATCAACTTCGGTTGATCGTCTGTTTCTTCGAAGCGTTAGACAAATTCTGTTGCAAAATTTCTTGAAGTTTCTAAAACGTGGGTCCTCTGTAGCATTATTTTCCGGAACATTTTTAGACATAATAATTTTCACACTTTTTGGCTATAATACATTGTTTAGATTGAGGATCACTAATGAGGGTTAAGTACCCGAAACGTGCATGTATGGTCCATGCTACAATTCATCTGGTCTTAAATGATGCTATTGAATTTGAAGACTTTTAATATTGAAGCTGCTCACATCTAGACAAAATAGACACCTGTTGGGTTGCATTATATTGCAAAATAAAATGACTGGCAGGCGCGAAACCAAGTGTTCGCAAGTGTTCGCAAGTACGCAGGTGCTTCCGTATTGTTTTGAACAAAAGTAGAGAGAGAGAGAGAGAGAGAGAGAGAGAGAGAGAGAGAGAGCGCCATGAATGCTATTATTCTTAATTAATTATAATGTCGATAAACTCCGTACGGCGGCTTCGCCTAGCATACAAAGCAGACCGCTCATACCGCAACGCCACGGTGACAACCCTATAAAGAGTTGTTCCTATGACGTCCACATCAATACGGCCTACTCAGCACACATCGGAAGTGAAGAATTCGTTGTTATATAAATGTGATTGCACTTGGGCTCATCCGAGGCAGCGGATCCTGTCCTTCATCGACCAGCGGACTCCCAGATAGGTGTAGATGTTATATATAATGTCGGTAAATTGATTAAATAATAGGTTAAATTAATAATCTATTAGATAAATTGATTAAATAATAGGTCAAATTAATATAGGTCAAGCTATGATTCTTGTTTCATCCAAAAGTTACTGCAGTTTTAGGTTACATTGAAATATATTTGTGTAAACTTATGGAGTAAAAATTAGCAAAAAAGTGTACAAAGTGTTATCATTAATGTAGAAAATGGTCATGTAAAAGTGTAAAATCCCCCTGAACCCACACCAAGACTTCGCCCTGTACTCATTGGGAACATAAAAGCGCCAAAGAACTTAGCAATGAAGTCATTGGGAGCATAAAAGCGCCACGTACTCATTAGTGGTGTTATAGGGCCCGAAAACACATTGCCTGTAAACGTGATTCCACTTAAAAAGCACCCTGGCTACGCGCCTGATTAAGTGAGTTACTCTATTTACTTTACTAGACAATTGAACAGTTGAAATGCTGGTAGTTTCTGGATTAGCCATTCAACTGATTTGTTGAAATGGTATCATTTGAATATGACGATGCTTTATTAGACTAAGTACTACGTTTATTTTGATTTTTGTATTAATCCTCTTTATCAAGAGTTTATATTTATAATTCATGTTAATAAATGCATGCTTAATTTAATTGAATTTTTTTTCTTTTGTTATTTCATTCCAAATAACTTGTGTAAAAGACAAAACAAATTATCAAATTACCACTGTGGAGATAGCGGGTTGACATCTGATGATCAACGTAAACGACCTTTCGCGAAAGATTGCATCCTCGGTTCCCAATTGTATTTGCGCGAGGGAACTTGCATCCTCGGTTCCCAATGGTATTGCGCGGGGGAACTTGCATCCTCAGTTCTCCATCCCGCACAAACACCGTGGGGAACCAAGGATGATATCAAGTGAACAGTTGTCATAGTGCGTCGTTCGGCGTCCGTCCTTCGTAAACTTTTTACATTTGCGACATTCTCTCAAAACCGCTACAACGGGATTTCAGGAAACCTTACATTAAGTAAGCACTCAAGGTCCTCTACCGAGTTTGTATTTTTACCACAGAGGGCTCAGATTGGCTTACCCATTTTCGATTTCTCCTCTGTAACTGCTGCACATAATTTCAAAACTTTACAAGAAGCAAGTACTCAAGGTCATCTACCAAGTTTGTGTTCTTCTTGCCGATCAGTCATCAAATATTGCCGTCATGCAATGGCTCTGTTTGAATGACACATTTCTACATCTCCGAAACCGATGCACAGAATTTCACAAAACCTTACAGGACCAAGTACTCAACGCCTCCACCAAATAGGCCACTATCATTCTTTTGTCTGCAGCTAAGGTGAGCAATGTGACCTCCTTGGGCCTTTTTTCCAAGAATTTGTAAGCCTTTTGATTATGATTTTTGGCATCTGATTTCGGATTTTATGTTTGACTTTATCCACTGATATTAAACTGACTGATGTTAAACTGACTGATGATAAACTGACTGATGTTAAACTGACTGATGTTAAACTGACTCATGTTAAATTGACTCATGTTAAACTGACTCATGTTGAATTGACTCATGTTAAACTGACTCATATTAAACTGACTCGTGTTAAAGTGACTCATGTTAAACTGACTCATGTTGAACTTACCTATGTTAAATTGACTCATGTTAAACTGACTCATGTTAAACTGACTCATGTTAAACTGACTCATGTTGAATTGACCCATGTTAAACTGACTCATATTAAACTGACTCGTGTTAAAGTGACTCATGTTAAACTGACTCATGTTAAACTGACTCATGTTAAACTGACTCATGTTCGATTATCCCCTGAATCAAGTTGTATCCATCTATGTGAATGTGTTATTACCAGACGGTCTGTATGAAAGTGTGATTACCAGACGGTCTGTCTGAAAGCAAGATTACAAGACGGTCTGTCTGAAAATGGGATTACCAGACGGTCTATGAAATTGCGTTTACCAGACGGCCTGTGAGGATGTGTGATTACTAGACGGTCTATGTGAAAGTGTGATTAACAAACGGTCTATGTTAAAGTGTGATTACCAGACGGTCTATGTGAAAGTGTGATTACCAGACGGTCTATGTGAAAGTGTGATTACCAGACGGTCTATGTGAAAAAGTGATTACCAGACGGTCTATGTGAAAGTGTGATTACCAGACGGTTTCTAAGAATGTGTGATTACCAGACGGTCTATATGAAAGTGTGATTACTAGACGGTCTCTAAGAATGTGTGATTACCAGACGGTCTCTAAGAATGTGTGATAACCAGACGGTCTATATGAAAGTGTGATTACCAGACGGTTTCTAAGAATGTGTGATTACCAGACGGTATATATGAAAGTGTGATAACCAGACGGTCTCTAAGAATGTGTGATTACCAGACGGTCTCTAA
The DNA here is from genome assembly GCA_033119305.1 of Pinctada imbricata. Taxonomy (NCBI): domain Eukaryota; kingdom Metazoa; phylum Mollusca; class Bivalvia; order Pterioida; family Pteriidae; genus Pinctada; species Pinctada imbricata. The sequence goes on along the minus strand of VSWD01000002.1, from coordinate 30,798,241 downwards.
GAATGTGTGATTACCAGACGGTCTATATGAAAGTGTGATTACCAGACGGTCTATGTGAAAATATGATTACCAGACGGTCTATATGAAAGTGTATTTACCAGACGGTCTCTAAGAATGTGTGATTAGCAGACGGTCTATGTGAAAGTGTGATTACGAGACGGTCTATGTGAAAATATGATTACCAGACGGTCTATATGAAAGTGTGATTACGAGAAGGTCTATATGAAAGTGTGATTACCAGACGGTCTATGTGAAAGTGTGATTACCAGACGGTCTATGTGAAAATATGATTACCAGACGGTCTATATGAATGTGTGATTACCAGACGGTCTATATGAAAGTGTAATTACCAGACGGTCTATATGAAAGTTTGATTACCAGATGGTCTATATGAATGTGTGATTACCAGACGGTCTAGATGAATGTGTGATTACCAGACGGAGTCTAAGAATGTGCGATTACAAGACGGTCTATGTGAAAGTGTAATTACCAGACGGTCTATGTGAAAACATGATTACCAGACGGTCTATATGAAAGTGTGATTACCAGACGGTCTATGTGAAAATATGATTATGAGACGGTCGATGTGAAAGTGTGATTACCAGACGGTCTATATGAATGTGTGATTACCAGACGGTCTATGTGAAAATATGATTACGAGACGGTCGATGTGAAAGTGTGATTACCAGACGGTCTAGATGAATGTGTGATTACCAGACGGTCAATGTGAAAGTGTGATTACCAGACGGTTTGTGAAAATGTGATTACGAGACGGTCTATGTGAAAGTGTTATTACCAAACAGACGGATTCTGGATAGTGACGTGGTGTCCATTTTACTTTTCAGGAGACATGAAACGGGAAAGATTAGGTTTTTGAGGGGAATATGACTTTATGAAAGAGGGGTTAAAATTCCCGTGCAGTACTAGACTTAATATTTCCTAGAGCTCTAAAGCTTTCCGTTCAGTTTTAATTCGTACACGTGGTATGAGGGAATTAATGCAATCCGCCTAGTTTTCAATAATCTTTCCGGTTTCCCGTCAGTACAGCTTTGTCATTATTTTATATGCTTTGTCACTTTTTACTATTTTAGTATTACTTAAAGGCCGGGGTTTTCAACCGAGTGGTAATTGATATGCACATCTGAGTGATCTTAACTAGGTAGGCGTGATACAGGCGGCGTCTACTGACCAGCGATATTCCTTCGGTTGATCGTTTCTTCAAACGCATTCGATATTTCTAATCACAAAATTAACAAAAGAATGGGTCCTGTATTGCATAATCCTGCTACGTCTTTCGTTTTTTTGTTGGACATAACTTTCGCATGTATATATATACATGCAGTCTTTGGCCATATTTCTAATTTCATTGTTTGGATTGAGGATCATTGACGAGGGTTAAGTACCCGAAACGTTTATCTGTTCTTAAATGATGCTATGAATTTGAAGATATTCGATATTTGAATACTCTATGGAGGAAAATCATTGCCAAAAGCTGTCTTACTTACTAGAATGAAGGCTTATGCATTGTTATATCGAAACCTCTGTTTCCGTAATATAATCCAATTGAATTATTGCCACTTCACTTATATCTCCGAATATTGTTGATGTAGGAATTTAATTTTTCAACAAAATTACAGCAAGTACCAAATATACGGATTTTGTTCTGAGAGCTAGGCGTCTTTCAGATAAGCTTCTCAGTCAGGGATATGTTTGTGACCGACTAACATCGTCACTGAGGAAGTTCTACGGTCGATATGGGAACTCGTCATACACTATGATGTCCCACTCTCCAGAAAAGAGTTGATATTCTGTCATAGACCATTTGAATCATCCAACCAAAGATTGTACTCTATGTCTTCCGAAATGGAAGTAACCGGATGTGACAGTTCTACCGAATTGAAGCGGCAGGTTTTGCATGCAAGCAGATGCTTACTCTTCCTGGGCACCTGGTCTCACTCCCATATCGGGAGTTCGCTTTTCATGTGGTGGAGGTTTTTGTTTGTTTGCTTTGGTTCCTGTTTTATCCTGATTTTGTATGCCTTCGGTTTCTGATTTTCTGAATTATCGATTTTGTGCTATAAACAGGGATATGGTCATTATCCATATTTGTCATCTTTGATACATGAAACGGTGTACAAAATTTCAAATAATTTCATACTCTACAAATACTGAATTTTATGATAGAAAGTCGGTAAATCTCAATGTATTTCCCCTGCCTCTCCGGGGAAAGGGTAGGTCACTTCATCTTCCTATATCTCCTTGGTTTTTAGTGGGGTTTTTTTTATGGATTTTTCACATACGAGAAAAAGAAAGTTCAAAGATCAAAATAATGTCAATTTTGTTTAAAAGTGTAAGATTTTCAGTAACAACAGGTGAAGCTGGCTATAATATGTACCCTCCCTTCTTTCAAACTTGGTCCAACCCTGACATTCACAAATCACCAATAAACAAGAACAGATCATCAGATTTTAATTAAAAGAAAATTAGATGATATGTGTATCGAGGATTCTTCTTCCTTCTGTGCAAATTTCGAATTTCATGAAGAACTAGAGAATGATTTTAGAGCAAAAAAAAAAAAATATTCGAACTTGACCTGTATTTCTTGGTGTAATAGCTATATGCAAGAAATGAATTGATTATCTGTTATGGTTTTCCTTTAAATGTCCGGAAACCACAAAATTTTGAAATTTTCTAAGTTTCAAGGGACATAACTCTGCACGTAATTGAGGGACATGACCCATATTCGAACTTGACCTGTATTTCTTGGTGTAATAGCTATATGCAAGAAATGAATTGATTATCTGTTATGGTTTTCCTTTAAACGTCCGGAAACCACAAAATTTTGAAATTTTCTAAGTTTCAAGGGGCATAACTCTGCACCAAATTGAGGGACATGACCCATATTCGAACTTGACCTGCATTTTTTGGTATAAAAGCTATATGCAAGAAATGAATTGATTATCTGTAATAGTTTTCCTTAAAATGTCCGGAAACCACAGGTGGGACGCACGCACGCACGGACACACAAGTGCATCACTATATACCCCCACCATTATATGGCGGGGGTATAAAAATGCAAAAAAGTGGCGATAATATGTGCCCAATCAGTAGTTTGCAAAGATGCAAGTGAGGAATTTTAAAATGTGCATGTTCAAACGAAACCAAGCATAATGTTTGTGATACAATTGAAGTATTCTTGTTCAGCAGTAAGTACAACTGTTAATGATATTACATAATTTTAAACGATACATGTGAGAAATATACAATTAAATTTTAATATACATCTTTACAAGTCTTGATTTTTAACACTGGAAGAACAACTAATGTTACGCGTCTTCAAATTCATATCATCATTTAAGAACAGATATATTTGCAGCAGAGACCAGACATGCACGTTTCGGGTACTTAACCCTCGTCAGTGATCTTCAATCTTAACAACGTAATATGGCCAAAGAGTGTGAAAAGTATGTACAGTGAAATCTATTGTTGATCTAAGGATCAATGATACCCCCGCCTGGCATATTTTACATATAAGCAATGTAGCCTATAAGAAGTTTGAAGGTGCACAATTCAATACAAAATTGAGGAACATAACCCTTTATTTGAATTTGACCTGTATTTCTCAGGGTAAATGAGTTAAAGAAGATCCTGATGATAATCTCAACAGCACTCACAATAGAGCACAAATTAAGCATCGACGGATCCCTAGCAAGCTAGAGGTGGGACCAGGTGCCCGGGAGGAGTAAGCATCCCCTGTTGGCTAGCCGCACCCGCCGTCGATGTTTAAGCACGAAAATGAAAACAATATACAAACTTCATGCACTGTCTGACATTATGTCTATATAGAAAATGCTATGGCAACAGTGTCAGGGAAATATATTCAAAACACTTACTGTCAACCCTCAGATATATTTTAGAAATAAATATATTCCCTGTTACAGTTTTCATTTAAATGTCGGGCAAGCATAAAATATTGATTTTTTTCCAAGTTTGAAGGGGCACAACTCCACATGAAATTGAGCCATATTCAAACCTAACCTGTAATTTTTGGTATAATAGCTACATTCAAGAAATATATTATCTGTAACAGCTGTCCTTGTAATGTCCAGAAACCACAAAATTTTGAATTTGTGTAAGTTTCAAGGGATATAACTCTGCACAAAATTGAGGGGCATAACCCAAATTCAAATTTGACCTGTATTTCATGGTGTAATAGCTATATGCAAGGAATGAATTGATTATCAGTAACATTTTTCCTTTAAACGTCCGGAAACTACAAAATTTTGAATTATTCTAAGTTTCATGGGGCATAACTCTGCACATAATTGAGAGACATTACCCATATTCGGACTTGACCTGTATTTCTTAATGTAATAGCTATATGCAAGAAATGTATTGATTATCTGTTACGGTTTTCCTTTAAACGTCTGGAAACCACCAAATTTTGAATTTTTCTAATCTCAAGGGGCATAACTCTGCACAAAATTGAGGGACTTGACCCATATTCGAACTTGACCTGTATTTCTTAGTGTAAGAGCTATATGGAAGAAATGAATTGATTACCTGTAACGGTTTACCTTTAAATGTCCGGAAACCACCAATTTTTGAATTTTTTTAAGTTTCAAGGGGCATAACTCTGCATAAAATTGAGGGACATGACCCATATTCAAGCTTGACCTGTATTTCTTGGTGTAAGAGCTATATTCAAGAAATGAATTGATTATCTGTAAAGGTTTACCATTAAATGTCCGGAAACCAGAAAATTTTGAATTTTTCTAGGTTTCAAGGGGCATAACTCTGCACAAAATAGAGGGACTTGACCCATATTCGAACTTGACCTGTATTTCTTAGTGTAAGAGCTATATGCAAGAAATGAATTGATTATCTGTAACGGTTTACCTTTAAATAGCCGGAAACCAGAAAATTTTGGATTTTTCTAAGTTTCAAGGGGCATAACTCTGCTCAAAATTGAGGGACTTGACCCATATTCGAACTTGGCCTGTATTTCTTGGTGTAAAAGCTATATGCAAGAAATGAATTGATTATCTGTAATAGTTTTCCTTTAATTGTCTGGAAACCATAGGTGGGACGGACGCACGCACGCACACACGCACGGAAGGACGGACGGACAAGTGCATCACTATATACCCCCACCATTATATGGCGGGGGTATAATAATTAAAATACCGAAAGACGTATCAGGATGGGTTGGATGTGATGCTACAAGACCCACTTTTAAGAAATTCCTAGAAAAAGTTGTGAACCGAACTTTTCGAATCCTTTGTAGAAACGATCAACCGAAGTTAATCAGACTTGGCTAAATGTGCATCGGGGACTCCAGGAGTGGTCCACCAGCAGTGACACTCACCAAGTGGTGCAAATGTTACACGTCTTCAAACTCATAGCATCATTCAAGAATATATAAATTTACAGCATGGACGAGACATGCACGTTTCGGATACTTAACCCTTGTCAGTGATCCTCAATTCAAACAATGAAATATGCCCAAAGACTGTGATATTTATGTCCAAAAAATACGATATATATAGTACCTAAAGACGTAGAAGGATGGGTGGGATAAGATACTACAGGACCACTTTTGTGAAAATGTTGTGAACCAAAATTTTCGATCATTGTCAGATCAAATCCCAGTCCCTTCTCCGCTTAACTATGTAATCCGATGGCGTAGATTGGTTCATGCAATTTGGGGGATTACTAGACGATTAACCATGACTAGAGATGGTTAATTCTCAAATAAACAAAGAAATATTATATCCACATATGAAACTAAAACAACTTTTTTGTGACTTAGGTTTTGTAGATCTTGGGTGGGATTAGTGGTGGAGGTTAGCATTTAGGTTTTAAAAGTACTGCTTTTTGTAAATTCATGTATGGTTTCATGAGTATTTACTGAAATGTGAACTATTCATTTGTGACTTCATTTTTTACCTTGCAACCTACTCGTGACCTTCTCTCTAATACTTTTCTAAAGAAACTCAAATTTGACTTTCTAAATTCATGATCTTGCTTTCACATATTTTTTTTTTATTAAACAAAGACATTAAACTGTCACATTGAATACTCTCATACAAAATTAGCATTCAAGGTAAAATGCTTTGGTATGAAAACAAAGTTCTTAAAGGCCGACGGGGGACTACATAAGGGGACAGGTAAATTTTCTGTCATTTCCTCACTGACCGCTATAGGGTTAACATCTCTTATTGGTATCTGATTGGCTCCTTTTAATCCTTTTACCCCTATCAATTTTTGAGTGACAGCTTAAAACAGATGAGACTCGGGTATCTCATTAGCATAATAAAGGATTACCTGTCGGTGTGTCTTTGATGTAACACGCCGCTCGCAGACGGCGTTGTCTTCAAAGACGGTATACCACGCCTATCAAGGTTATGTCACTCAGGTATAACTATTAACAACCGGGTGGTTCCAAACGTCGGCCTTTAATACATGTATGTTGCATATGTATATAGAAATTTACGGAAGCCCGTAGGTGACAGGTATAAATTATAATTTATCTGGCGGCTGCCACTTAATTTATCTGGCGGCCGCCACATAATTTATCTGGCGGCCACCACTTATTTATCTGGCGGCCGCAAGATCAATTTTAAATCATACCTGTCACCTACGGACTTCCGACTAGTAGAAATATGAAAGCCTTGTCCCTTAGATTCAAAGAAACACTTGGATTGGAGAAGTCATGATGACAATGTTTGACATTTAAGGTATTCAACCCCTAGTGCATTTTTTAACAATAAATCACCAGAAATAAGAATTTTCAATATCTACAAAAAGAATGCTATACATACTTTTCTAGCTAAATTTAGGGATTACACTTCTCATACAATGATCTACTCCTTCACCTTGAGGATCCAGATCATGAAATCATCGGCATTTGTTGGGCAATTATGAAAATGCGCATAAATTTTAACCGGAAATTCTCTATTAGGGTGCGGGATCCTTAAAATGCATAAAAATGACAGGTCAAAGAGCTACAACTTAGATGTATCTTTTTTAGCAGCAATCCCCTTTCTTCATGTACTTTTACATGTCATGATGAAGTTTAATTGAAATCCATTGAATTGTTTTTGAGGAGTTGTGATGACAAGGTTTGACGTTTTAAACGCACAAAAAATCTAATTCCAAGGGCAATAACTCAGTCAAAATGTTAACTTTTTCAGCAGCAGTCAGAATGAATCTTTAAGAGTGATGCACATACTTTCAAATGAAAGGTGGCATTATTAGTACATGTAATGGACATTTTTCAAGTTGATGTACTTCGGACTTTGTACTTCGGACTTTGTACTTCGGACTTTGGAGCGGTGTCCGAAGTCTGAAGTCCGCAGACATGAAAAATGTCTATTAGTAACTTAGTCATTTAGTGATGGTGTACATTATGATATCATATGACCAATTGACCATTATGAGCCAATCCCTATTCCCTATTGAGGATTTCAAATCTAATCATTATAATGGAAAGCTCTGATGTACAAATTTCCCTACTTTTGCCCTGTTATTGATAAAATTCCATTTGGCTGATATAAGAAAAAGTACAGCATATGCAAGTGTGACAGGCGGAATGGAAAATGTGGCCGGTCCAGGCATTGAATCTGAGACGTTCTGCTTTCAGGACAGACACTCTTACTAATTGAGCTAACCGGCATGATACCCGAACCGTAAGTAAAATCACTCTTTTTTTTTAAATAAATAATAATGAGTATAAACACTGGAAATAAAGGCAAATATTTATTAATTAGGACAATGCTTTTAATAGTGATTGTCTCTCCTCACACAGAAATTTCATAATTAATTTATCAATATTTTCTTCACATCTTGAGACTTGTTTCTCCATGGCCACTTTAAAGTCCTCTTTTACCCCTTTATTAACACCACGAGTTACTGCCCTTTGTCTGAAAAATAAAGGAGTTTGATTTACTGTACATGAGTTTTAAGTTTGAAATAAGGCCATACCAGTTTTTTCCTTGTTAAGCTTCAGGACAAGGAATGGAAACCTATCTACCTATCTGCTAAAAAGAAACAACAGACAGACATAAATATCGAAAAAAAACATGATAATATCTAAGAGAGCAGCATCTCATGGTAGGGAAGCAAAGAAGTGGTGAAAATGATCCAGACTTTGTGTCATTAACGGCTGAAATCATCATTGCGGAAGTTCTTCGGTCGCTACGGGGATATTATAAAAGCATATGAGATCCCCCTTTCCAGAATGATCAGTGACATTCTACATTGTAATTGAATGGCTGTCGTCATCATCAAACATAAGACATAATTACCTGATCTGTACATCAAAATGTACATCGAGATAATCAACGAATTTGACAGGTTTCCATGGAGCTGCTGCGATGGGTGTTGCATGCAATCAGGAGATGCTGACTCTCCCCGGGCACCTGGTCTCACTTTGGAATGTTGTTCATACCGGGGTTCGCAACCGTTTCGATGGGAATACTCACAATTTTGCCTTGCCTTTTCGACTTTGAGACTGAATAACGGTTAGGTACTTCTTTGATGTTTATATTAAAGCAAATTTTCAGGTTACCTAATGTATGAAAGACAAAATATTGACTGTAAACTGTCTTGAAAAAAAAGCGAAAAAGCAATGGGAAAATATGGAAATATTATATACTGTTTAATTTTGCAAACATTACCATGAAAACCTATCGGCCTGCTGATGCTTAACAATGAAAAACTTGGTGTGGCCATGTCCGAGCTACAGGTTTTGAATAAGCCCTTTTCACATAACTGCGTGACTAGCATTTTGTGGACGGCAAGTACCGACTTTCATGACGTCACAGTTAAAAAGTGATTGTCCTTGACGTCATATTGAGGGAACTGTTCTTATTTTGCCGTCCAAAACAACTGGACCACAGCTATGTGAAAAAGGCTTATTAGATATAAGAGAGGCTAAGCTACAAGTTTTAGCGCAACTTGTATGTGTGACATCATTACTTTCTGAGATCTTTGATCAAATGACTTCATGATGTGACAAATAGTTTTAGCTATGGACGTGTAAACAATGCTCTACACATGGCAACAGAATGTGTAACTTCTTTGAAAATATCTACAGGTATAATTGCTCTAAATTCCAGTTTTCCTTTATGTACAGCTTATCTAGGATTCTAACTTTAACTTTTCTTTCATCAAAGTTTTACTAATTTCGATAGACATTTCTCGACGATCACACAGATTAAAATGTAGTAAACTACATGTACATCTTATACAGCCAATCCTGCCTCACATGAAATTCGTATGAAATGAGCATCATGTAAATTTCACATGAAAGTTCATATGAATTTCATATAAATTTTACATCAAATTCATGTGAATAAGAAATTCACATGAATTTCACATAAATTTACTTCAAATGAATTTTACATGAATTTTTCTTTGTGACATTCATACAAAATTGACTTTACATGCAATTCATGTCAGAAACTTCAAATGAATTTCATGAGAAAAATATCATGTAAATTTCATGTTCGTGCTCATTTCACATAAATTTCATGTGAACTTTTACGTAATTTTCATGTAAATTTCATATGAATTTCATGTGAGGCACAATTGGCTGTGTATACTACATATCTATAAGTTCCAGCCTACAACTTAACGATGTCTTCAGATTTTGACGTCAAACGATGATGTGTATATGTACGTCATACCTACACGTTTACTATATTTGTATCTAAACCTCTCTATCGATGACACAAATGTATTAAACAGCTGAAAATGTCAGAAGGACATGATTGTAAAGATTCCTAGATGAAATGATATATGAATATACTGAAATCATCAAAGTGAATTTATTGTGAAAATGTCTGGACTTTACAAGAGGCCAAAGAGGGTAAATATGGCTCATCTTTATATTTAAAGGTACAAAATCTTCACAAAAGAAACAAAACATTCAAATAAAAACACAAACTTTGGAAAACACAATTTTTCGTCCCCTTTGACCTTTGTCAAGCACAAAAACAACAATTTTTTTATCAAGGCCAAAAGAGAAAACAATTTGTTTATAGAGAGTAAGTGTCATAATTTGTGTTTTGTTACCTGCATTACATGTACGATTACATGTACAATAAATGCACTTGCTGTGTGTTGCATACCCGTCACAAAACACAAATTATGACATTTATTCTATATTCTATATATACGCACAACAATTGTCAAGTTTCATTTTTGTTTTCTGAAATCCCATTTTTTCCAGGTAAAGGGATATACGTTAAAATTTAGGTCACCGTGGATTAAGTTTACAGGCTAGAACAGCCGTTGCAGCATGTTTCTGTAGAATTTAAGCATTGTGACATCACAAATGTTTACATTCCGGAATATTGCAACATGTTCCTTTCAAAAGTTCAGAGTTCTAGGATTTTCTTCAAAAACCACTTCCCAAAGGGTAAGTGCCCACCAAAAATGTGCTTACCCAGCAAGGAAACTCACTTACCCTAACAAACATGTCAGAATATAAAGGGGATGTTAATTTTATATTGCGCATCCTAGCCATTACCATGAAAATAAATTATTATGTCCAGAAATATTGTCACACTGAAATATACAGGATGACTGCTAAAATATGATCTTGTACTACTTAGGGGTGACTATTTACTTCTGTTTTTGCTGCATATACACAGAGACTTTTTTTTTTGCTTCAAAATTCACTTACCAAAGGGTATGAAGCATTCTGTTTACCAGTTACCCGGCCTCAATTTTCACTTACCGCGGGTAACGTGTAATGGGATCCTAGAACACTGAAGTTTCATCTCAATTACATTTGTTGTGAATACACAGCCAATTGTGCCTCACATGAAATTCATATGAAATGAGCATCATGTAAATTTCACATGAAAGTTCATGTGAAATTCATATAAATTTTACATAAAATTTATGTGAAAATTAAAAATAATTATTTCCATCAGGATGATATATTGAATAACAAATTGTAAAAAATGAACAAAAGCTGATGAAAATCTTGCAGAACAAACGTCCAACAATCAAACAAGAAATTAAAAAAAAAAAGCAAACTTGAATAACAAAAAGAAACAATTTATTTTAAATTCAGTAACTTACACTGGATTGCAAGAAGGGACTCTAAGACAATATTAAATGGTTATGCTTTAGCCACTAGATTAAACAACAATCCTATTCATGTCATTTTATGTGAAGTGGATGTGATTAAAGAGATACTTCCAGTGGCGGATCCAGCCCCTTTGCCAGGGGATCAAGGGGTAAATTTTGGCAATTTTTACTGAAAATGGGCCAAAGTATAGGGTTTTTTGGAAAATTTTGGGTCAGTGCTGGGGGAGCGGAAGCCCCCTCTGCACCCCCCTGAATCCGCCACTGACTTCATAGAGTAATGGCCTATGTCCAGTTCATAAACATAGGTAATCACAGATTGCAAAGCTCACCTTGCGGCAGCATGTTATCATGGCAGCAAAATAACTCCGGCAGAAAAAGTAGGTCGAGGTCATTTTATGAATTTCAAAGTTTGACAAATGATACATCCAATGTCAAGTTTGGTACATGTAGCACTTATATTTTCCTCAATATTGACTTTAAAAGCATTTGGGGTATAAAACTATACTTCTGGTTGTTTTGATAACAGAAAATTTAAATACCACAAAGTTGGCCGAAGACGCGGGACGATACATTTTCATGACAAGTTGAATGAAACATTAAAAAGATATCGAATATCTAAAAGTATGTCAGATATGGAAGTACATAATCTATAGCTTTTCCATGATATTGTTAGTATACCCCTAACATGCCTAATACCTTAAAGCCAAAATCACTCAAGAAGAAAAAGAAGGTCAAGGTCATTTTATGAAAGTCTGACCAAAGATACATCAAATATGCTCTATGTTTGTACCTAGTTGAAATATTGTACCGCTTTATAGTTCTTTCACAACTCATCTAAACACAAAATTACATTTTCAAGGTCAAACCTCAAGGTCAAGGCAAAAAAAAAAACGATGCCTGCGTTCAGATCTTCTCACCATGCTTTATCTTTGTACTAAATTTGAAGATTGTACCCCAAATCATGCTTATAGTTCTTTCACAACTAATCTAAACACAAAATTACATTTTTCAAGGTCATGGTCAAATCTCAAGGTCAAGGTCAAAAACAATACCTGTGTTCAGATCTTCTCACCATGCTTTATCTTTGTACCAAGTTCGAAGATTGTGCCCCTTGTAATTCCTTCACAACTAATCTAAACGCAACGGCTAAAACAATTTGTTAATGCAGAGGGACAGATGGATGCACAGATGGACAGACGTAGCCGTTTCATAAGCTGGATTTGGCTTCGCAATTCGGCCAACAAAAAGAATTCAGTTTTATCTCAAACAAGACGTACATTTTGCATTAAAAAAGATCATTACTCACTGAGCTATGGCTTTGGTACTGATACACAAGATGTCCAGATTGATTTTTCCGCCTTCCTGTGATTTCAGAAAAGTCACCTCTTCTAGTATATCCACATCTATTGGTTGTTAAGTTTATTCAATATGGTGTCATATTTATCCAAGGCCTCTTTGCAGGCCTATTATTTCATAGCTCTATATATCAGCATACCCGTAGTTATATATTTGAGTTGAAAATTATGAAGCAGAATACATTGAGCCATGAAATGTGTCAGACCTGTTTACCCATTACAAGACAGTATGTCTCAGTCAGACCTGTTTACCCAATACGAGACAGTATGTCTCAGTCAGACCTGTTTACCCAATACGAGACAGTATGTCTCAGTCAGACCTGTTTACCCAATACGAGACAGTATGTCTCAGTCAGACCTGTTTACCCATTATGAGACAGTATGCCTCAGTCAGACCTGTTTACCCATTACGAGACAGTAGGTCTCAGTCAGACCTGTTTACCCATTACGAGACAGTAAGTCTCAGTCAGACCTGTTAACCCATTACGAGACAGTATGTCTCAGTCAGACCTGTTAACCCATTACGAGACAGTAGGTCTCAGTCAGACCTGTTTACCCATTACGAGACAGTAAGTCTCAGTCAGACCTGTTTACCCAATACGAGACAGAATGTCTCAGTCAGACCTGTTTACCCATTACGAGACAGTATGTCTCAGTCAGACCTGTTAACCCATTACGAGACAGTATGTCTCAGTCAGACCTGTTTACCCATTACGAGACAGTAAGTCTCAGTCAGACCTGTTTACCCATTACGAGACAGTAGGTCTCAGTCAGACCTGTTTACCCATTATGAGACAGAATGTCTCAGTCAGACCTGTTTACCCATTGCAAGACAGAATGTCTCAGTCAGACCTGTTTACCCATTACGAGCCATGAGATATGTCTCAGTCAGACCTGTTTACCCATTACAAGCCATGAAATATGTCTCAGTCAGACCTGTTTACCCATTACAAGCCATGAAATATGTCTCAGTCAGACCTGTTTACCCATTACGAGCCATGTAATATGTCTCAGTCAGACCTGTTTACCCATTACGAGCCATGTAATATGTCTCAGTCAGACCTGTTGACCCATTACGAGCCATGTAATATGTCTCAGTCAGACCTGTTGACCCATTACAAGCCATGAAATATGTCTCAGTCAGACCTGTTTACCCATTACAAGCCATGAAATATGTCTCAGTCAGACCTGTTTACCCATTACAAGCCATGAAATATGTCTCAGTCAGACCTGTTTACCCATTACGAGCCATGTAATATGTCTCAGTCAGACCTGTTTACCCATTACGAGCCATGTAATATGTCTCAGTCAGACCTGTTGACCCATTACGAGCCATGTAATATGTCTCAGTCAGACCTGTTTACCCATTACAAGCCATGAAATATGTCTCAGTCAGACCTGTTTACCCATTACAAGCCATGAAATATGTCTCAGTCGTACCTGTTTACCCATTACGAGCCATGTAATATGTCTCAGTCAGACCCGTTTACCCATTACAAGCCATGAAATATGTCTCAGTCAGACCTGTTTACCCATTAGGAGCCATGAAATATGTCTCAGTCAGACCTGTTTACCCATTACAAGCCATGAAATATGTCTCAGTCAGACCTGTTGACCCATTACGAGCCATGTAATATGTCTCAGTCAGACCTGTTTACCCATTACAAGCCATGAAATATGTCTCAGTCAGACCTGTTTACCCATTACAAGCCATGAAATATGTCTAAGTCAGACCTGTTTACCCATTACAAGCCATGAAATATGTCTCAGTCAGACCTGTTTACCCATTACGAGACAGTAGGTCTCAGTCAGACCTGTTTACCCATTACGCGCCATGAAATATGTCTCAGTCAGACCTGTTTACCCATTACAAGCCATGAAATATGTCTCAGGCAGATCTGTTTACCCATTACGAGCCAAGAAATATGTCTCAGGCAGATCTGTTTACACATTATGAGCCATGAAATATGTCTCAGTCAGACCTGTTTACCCATTACGAGCCATGAAATATGTCTCAGTCAGATCTGTTTACCCATTACGAGCCATGAAATATGTCTCAGTCAGACCTGTTTACCCATTACGAGCCATGAAATATGTCTCAGTCAGACCCGTTTACCATTACAAGCCATGAAATATGTCTCAGTCAGACCTGTTTACCCATTACGAGCCATGAAATATGTCTCAGTCAGACCTGTTTACCCATTACGAGCCATGAAATATGTCTCAGTCAGACCCGTTTACCATTACAAGCCATGAAATATGTCTCAGTCAGACCTGTTTACCCATTACGAGCCATGAAATATGTCTCAGTCAGATCTGTTTACACATTATGAGCCATGAAATATGTCTCAGTCAGACCTGTTTACACATTACGAGCCATGAAATATGTCTAAGTCAGGACCTGTTTACCCATTCCGGGAACTCGCCGTATTTTCTGGCAAGTTTGTAAGTGATTATGTAGTGCTTCTCAGTAAAATTTATTCAGTGAAATCAAAGCCAGATTAAAACATTTACCAATAACATTTTACATACAAATCAAAAATACAAAAGTCATTTTGAAAATGCTTTACATGTACTCTCTAAAACAGGACTGATCAAGGCATTCAACTGATCAGTGAAATCTATAATGGATTTCTTGTGCTCGTATTTTGACAATTCAACGCATGAAACGTACTCTTCACTTAAATTCCGTTAAAAATACAGACAAACCAGAAAAGTAAAGACTTTTGGATAGTACAAACAGCAAGGCTAGTACAAATAAGCATCTATAATTGGGTGTGTGGTGTTTTTTTTTACTGACTATCTAGCCCTAACCCCCCAACCCACAAACCCTAACCCCCATCAACTTCTAACACCCCACTCCAACCCACCAACCCCTCTACCAAACCATGTGGTCCATGCATGCATAAAATGGAAGTATTGCATCACAAATTTAATAATTCTCATAAAAGGATACTAATTACGTAATTGAAGAACAGGTTGTAAATAAAGCTGCCTTGTTTTTGTATCTTCTGTACGACATCCGACAATACGTGCTGGAATTTCGGCCAATCATATTGCAGTAGAATGATCAGGTGACCCAAAGCTAAATCATCACTTTTAGCCGAGTTTAATTTTGTCTGAAATGCATCAGAAATGAATTATTATCCAATGTGATGAATTGTACAAACTAGAATGGTAACATTCAAAAGAATGCATGTGTCACCTGCCAAACATTTTGTAAAGTGTGACAGACAAATGGACAGACAGAAAACAGATTGATAGAAGATGATCTAGGACAAGGAAAATTTAATCACATTTGTTGAGGCTTGATGTGTCGTGGACATAGGCAAATCCATCACATGAGGGTTAGATTTCCGTTTCCCTGATCACATCTGGTGATTGATTATTTTTCTCCCACTGTATTGTCATAGCAAACTGACCTGATCAGGTGGAGCTTATTTTCACCTGTTCATTGGAAGAGTTTAATTCTGACCAGGTGATATAAGTTTTACAAAATTACAGGTAATGAATATTTACTCTGATTCCTATATGCAATCCATAATCTATCTTCCCTATAATTTTATTGATTCGTCTCAGTCGCTTGACTAAATAAGATCAGCCCGGTCAGGTCACTTTGCTACGACAATAACAGCACTCAAAATGAAATTTTATGTACATGTATCCTTTTTTATATTTATCCTCTAAAGCAGAAATCATGACTGTATGACGTCACAATTGACGTTACAGTCAAAAGTACCTGAAAATGTTATCTTACCCCACAGGTGTAAGACAAGGATATCTTTTCCCAGCGTTTCCATGGATATCCCAGTCCACACTGGGAGTATATATGACTCTTTGATGGTCTTCTATGAATGATACTTTGGTTAAACCCAAGGCTTGCTTGAGCATTTTCCTTACATATTTAAGGGTTGGAGAAAAGCAATCAATCACTCCTTCATAATGGGACAGAGAAACTCTACCCTCAAATAAAATATTTGCAACGTCCATTTGGCAAGCCTCATAGTGGACTGCAAATCTTTGATACATGGGTGAGATTTCCCTGTACCTGCACTAAGCAGTCATATATTCAATTAATCTGTGAGCATTGCTATATTTCGCAGATGACACAATAAAATGCATACTGTCCGCGTGGCTCATTTTGGAAACTGGATAAACGCAATTTTGACTAGTTTGTCATGCATATCATTGAATAATAGTTCTCGCTTTGTCGTAATTTTTTTTTAACACCACAAACATGTAAACAATAAACAGACAAGGACATTTTTTGTATACAAACACAGAACATTGAAGAGCAAATGTTGGCCGACCCTTGGTCGTAGCATGGTTCGAACCAGCAATCTTCAGATTACTAGCCCGACGCCTTATCTGCTAGACCACGGCGCAGACTTTGTTGTAAATTTTGATAAATGTTACATGGTCGTAGATTTATGCAATCATATTATGCAGACAAAATCCTTTTAAGATGTGGCATTTTCAATGTTGAATTTCAGCGAGACGTCTACAAATTAACATTGATCCTATGGACAGCGTCGCAACATCATGAGAAAGATACGCATAGGAAATGGCCCGTCTAAAACTTGTTTAGTCTATAAAGTTTGACTGTGTGCACTGACTATTGCATAACTTAAACTGTAATTTACGACTACATGTAAGTGATATCTACTAAAAGTTCTCCACTTCATATTAATTTTTGTATAATATTAAAAGTAGTCAAAACTGCAATTATCCAGTTTCTGAAGTGAGCCATTCAGACAGTAAGATCAATTTGGAGCACAAAAGAAGAAATCACAGTATTTTTTCTCACTTTTGGGGGAAGGGGGTCAAGGCCAATGCATGGGGGAAAATATGCGTATGAACTACTCAAAAGGGGAATTTAAAAAAAAATTAAAATTCTTGCAAAAACTTACAGTATTAGATAGCATCAATATACATGTAACTTGAATGACTTTAAATACAAATAGGTACATTAAAGGAACCATATTCTACTATTTGGATTGTGACTTTGTTGAATTTTACACAATGTCATTATTTTGAAACGATTTTTTGCCAAAGAAAAATATATGGGGGAATTTTCTCTGAGAGGAGGGGGAAAATATATACTCCAGAGAGGGGGGAATGGGATGGAATATCCCTGAATATTTTGGGAAAGAAAAATGCTGAATCAATTCAAATTCTAAAACAATACAATTCATAAAATTCTAAAAATATTTCCTTTTATCTAAAATTCTATTAATAGTTTTTCCTCACCTTATAACATGCAATTAGTAATTCAACACAATAGGGTAATATCTCTGTCTGTGAACACACTGTTAATAAGAGGCTTCGTCTGGAGGGGTCAATATGAGATTTATCAACCTGCGATCGATTTGTCATCTGCGTGGCTGCGTCTTGGACGGATACCTCTTTTATCACATTTAACACTAGCTCACAAGCTTTCTGTAAATATAACGAGTTATTATACTGTATACAGCTTTCAATTCGTCCAGATCAAATTTCGCCAAATTTTGATAGATAAACGATTCACTCAGTATTGAATTCGCCCTCTCAAACATTCTGTTAAGAAATTCTTTATGTTAGGTTTTTTTTAACCTGGTGCCTGTTTTACAAAATTACTTACATGTACGAAAAATTTAAGGAATTTTCGTAACTCTTGATCGCCTAGTTCTTCTTATAAACTAAAAATCCTGATGTTTTGTTTCTGAATTTGTATGTAGAAATGCTATTAGTAAGGACAACATAATCTTCAGTGAAAAAGATTTCAAGCTTTTATTTGATGATGAAAGTTATGAGAGTTCCTAAAATTTTCCGTAAGTATTCTTATAAAACAGGCTCCTGGTCTTGAATTTACTCTTATGGAAATGGGCCAAAAGAAACGGAGCAATTTTTCTCTATATACAGTAGATCACAAGATGTGTTTGTGAAATGCTATGCTTTCGTCAGCAGTGTTTTACATGTACATGTACATGTATGTAGAAGATGAAGATCTAATTGTGAGGTGAAGGCCACTACACGTAGGTCAAACGATATGAATAAAATGACAGCTCGTTAAAATCAATTGCTTATTTACCAGTTATTAACTTGAAGACAGACATCTCTGAAAACACAAAATTTGATGATACATGTATCTATATGGTGACATCATATCAGAAAACATCTTAACGCATCAAGACGGAGAAATCAAACGTGACTTCATAATGAAGAAGTTTGTCTAATTATGTGTTGTCAAATGAGTTAGAGAAGATCCTGACCATAATCTTAAAAGCACTCACAATAGAGCACAAAATTGAGCATCGACGGACCTCCAGTAAAGTATCTTTGCATACAAAATCTAGGTATAGAACAGTCACAAGTTATGATAGGCAAATGGACTATTGGCATATGAGACAAAAATCTTTTATCTAAAATGTAAAATATTTTACGGTAATTGATTTGGGGGGGGGGGGTATTTTAATTTTTTGAATTTGATGCAGAAGTTTATGGGCATATACATGTACCTACTTTGCAATCATTAAATTAAACTTTATTCATTTAACAACGTTTAACAAACAAGTTACACAAACTTAATATTTTAATGTCTCACGTTGGCTCAGATATTGGCGTGAGGGGGTCCTAAAGCAGAAGGAAACCGGACTACCCGGAGAAAAACCTCCTAGGACTGGGTGGGCGACCGCCAAACCCTCCCACGTAAGACCCCTTTGCATAACCAAGATTCAATCCCGGGACCTTAGAGGTGAGAAGCAAGTGCACTACCGCTGCGATAAACCGTCCTATTTGCAATCGTTATATAAGCAGAAGGAATCAATCTGTAGTTTTTGAAGCTGAGGAGACATTATTCTATTTTTGCTATTTTCGAAAACCAGAGTTACTTCCCATTTGAGATGGTATCTGACGTAGACTGATTATGACGTCATCAAATTCTACGGACACAGTCCTAAAAGTCTGGGAAATGTCGGTGTAAAATCGACGTAACCATAACATTTTCATGACGTCACAATGGTTTTATGTCCGATACCGTCTATAAGGGGAAATAACTCTGTATTCCGCAAAGACTCAATAATGATTATGAGTACAGTTGTACCTACCATATACTTATGTAGAGAGAAGAAGCAGCATGCCATTTGTAATGAGCTTCGAACTTTCATGCTCTCTTTATTTGCCGTAGAGAAATTCTGTAAATGAGCTATAGCATCCATAAATGCACCCTGTAACAAGAGGCAAAAGTAAGTTATAAAACTCTTCAGGTAAAGTAAATAGGGAACTTTTAAATTCTATTTCATATTTAATATACATGTTAAGGCTTTACCATGGACAGATCTAAAGAGGGGATAAGGGGATCAGAATTTATGTCCCCGAATCTTTCATGTCCAAGAATAAATACATGCATAACTGTTTACACATAAACCAGCACAATATTAGTAAATTCACCCCTTTATAATTACATCATCTTATGGCTGGACTAATGCAGTAAAAGTCAATTTCATTGGTCGAAAACTTTATACAGCGTACCTAATTGGTCAGTAAAAAAATCAATAGATATGTGTATATCTACCTGATATATCAACATGTCAGTCTGAAAATGTCCCATCCACGTCCATGTCTCCATGTGCCACATCTCACATAGACTCATAAACTCTATAAAGTAAATGTATCATAAGAAAATGTATCATGAGATAATGTATCATAATCAAATAAATGTATCATAGGATTGTGTATCATTACAAAATACATGTATCATGGGATTGTGTATCATTATCAAATACATGTATCATTGGATAATGTATCATTACAAAATACATGTATCATGGTATAATAAATCATTACAAAATACATGTATCATGGGATAATATATCATTACAAAATACATGTATCATGGGATAATGTATCATTACAAAATACATGTATCATGGGATAATATATCATTATCAAATACATGTATCATTGGATAATGTATCATTACAAAATACATGTGTCATGGGATAAATGCTTCATTACAAAATACATGTATCATTGGATAATGTATCATTACAAAATACATGTATCATGGGATAATGTATCATTATCAAATACATGTATCATGGGATAATGTATCATTACAAAATACATGTATCATGGGATAAATGATTCATTACAAAATGCATGTATCATGGGATAATATATCATTATCAAATACATGTATCATGGGATAATGTATCATTAAAAAACACATGTATCATGGGATAATGTATCATTACAAAATACATGTATCATAGGATAATGTATCATTACAAAATACATGTATCATAGGATAATGTATCATTAAAAAATACATGTATCATGGGATAATGTATCATTACATAATACATATATCACGGGATAATGTATCATTATAATTTACATGTATCATAAGATAATGTATCATTATAAAATACATGTATCATGGGATAATGTGTCATTACAAAAAACATGTAACATTGAATAATGTATCGTTACAAAATACATGTACACTCAATGATACAGATTTTATTCTAATTTTTGCACGACAAAGTTATCAAAATTGGTTTATCCAATTTGGAAGTGGGTCACATGGACAGTAAAAAATTCTGACCCTAACATACCTCTTTGAAGCTCTGTCGACGAGTGAAGAAGTTCGTAACATTTGAATGCCGTACTAAAACTACTAATGATATGTTGTGAGTCAGGAACGCTACTTGTGGCTAGGAGTTTGGGTGACGTATCAGTCTGTGTCTTCAGCTTTTTACTGGGACTGTAAAAAAGATTGCAGATAAAAACCTGCCTACCTATTTCTTTGCAAAAGTGTAATATTTTCCTCAAGAATGTGGAATTTAGGTAAGTAAAGCGTAATAAAACAAAATTGACATAACTCTGTTAAAAACATTGTGTTTTCCACTCTTTGACATTGTAACAAATTTAAATCATTTACGCTATTGCATGTTAAACGTCTGCTGCAACCAAGTGTTGTTGGAGTTCAAATTCAATAGCATCATTTAAGAACAGATAATGTTCGATATCAGCACGCCCAATGTTCAAGTAATATATGTATCTATTCATTTGTTAGAGATAAGTTTTTAAAAAGTCATTCTGCTTGGAAATATGTTGGAAGCGTAAAATTGAACAGCAAAAGCGTATAGCATAATTGTGAGTCAAAAATTGAGAAAATTACGCCAAAATCGTAAAAGAAGGCAGGTCTGCAGATGAAAAACAAGTAGGTGTGTAACCTGTCATTTCGTCATTTTCAAAGTTGTTCATACATGTATATCCATAACATTCTAGTTTATAAAACGCAAATGGATGATGAATCCAAATCAGGATAGCCTGTTCTGATTTCACAGTCCTATGCAGAATAATACATCACTTCTAAAAATGTTGAAATCAATGGAAATATCAATAAATGAGCGAAATTTTGATACAAAATTATGAAATCAAGTAGCGCTCCAGGCCTTGCTAATGAATATTTTTGTACCAATCAATGAAATTCTGATCAGTCTTTTAATTTGCATAAAAAATATCGTGGACAAGGCCTGGAGTATAGACTGAGGAATTTTTAAGATTTGTGTGTAAAATATGATGATTTTCCTTTTTTATGCGTCATTCAGGGCAAATGCATCAGAACATGACTTCATACATCACACGCGTGACGTTACGAGGGTTCAAAATTATGACGCAGTATTTTCTCAAACATTCAACATTGCATAAAGTGATAATTAATTATTTGCTTATCAAAAGCATTTTTCGTCGAAATTATAGGGCAGATATGAGGGGTTATTGCACCTATTCCTTTAATTACGTTATTGCAATATGCTAAGTTTTCATTGCAATACATTACAATATGCCCAATTTTTTATCGCAATATGCAAAATTTGTATTGTGATACATGTTTATTGCAATATGAATTAGTATTGCAATATTTGCAGTATACAAAATTTGTGTTGTAGTAAAAAGCGCAATATTTAGTTTTGAATTTGACAAAGTTAAAATGAATTAAGAGTCAAAATGTTATGGTGGCATACTTCTGCCTCCTAAATGCGAGATATTTTCTGTAGATTATGTCCTCATGCGACTTACTTATGTCGACATGCAAGATAAATACATGTATGTTGATATGCAAGATAAATATGTTGATATGCAAGATAAATATGTTGACATGCAAGATGATTATGTTGACATGCAAGATGATCATGTTGACATGCAAGATAATTATGTCGCATGTTGACAAAATAATTTGCATGTTGACAAAACAAGTTGCATGTTGACATAAATAAGTTGCATGTTGACATAAATAAGTTGCATGTAGACAGATATAAGTAGCATGTTAACATAAGTAAGTCGCATGTCGACATATTCTAAAGAAAAATATCTCGCATGTAGGAGGTAGAAATATGCCACCATAAAATGTTGATTTTTAAGGTATAAGCAATAACGTTGAAAAGGTGGTCGTTTTATACAATTATGTATAGCTACATGTATATCTTTCCATATTCAACATTTTTTATCTGTTTCATTGGCCTTGCTATTAAAGTATGTGGTCCCAAACATTACAGAAGTACATGTATATCCTCATTTTTTCATGCATCATTGACTGTCAATATCACCAGATATAAAGGGGTAGGGCCACGAGACCCCTAAATCGGCCCTCAATTTTTCTCTGGAAATAAATTTCATGGGGAATACTTGATATCTCTCATGGAAATACACAAATGTTTACCGCTTTTAATAAAAAAGAAAAATTTACACCAAATATAGTGCCATTTAACTGTAATGACGTCATGAAGTGACGTCATTTTGACGTTATTGATAAAATATGGCGAAAATTGCTTGGAATTTTGTCTTTTGTGGAAGAATTCAATGTGGCCACATGCGTTAACTGAGATAAAAAGATTATGACAAAAGGATATAATGATTATCTTTCACATATTATTTTTTCATCCTAGTTAATGCATGCGGCCATTGCTAATTTTATAGAAATATGTAGTTTTTGCATAAATTTCGCGGAATATGACCAATTTAGGTGTTTTCAAAGGGCTAAAAGCTATTGATAAACGCAATGTTAACAAAAGATAGATTCGTGATTCAGTAGAGAGCGTTCCAAAATGTCAAATCACAGTTAAAAATTCTATGAAGTACAATGTTCAAAATTAGGGCCAATGTCGGGCTTCGTGGCCCTACCCCTTTGTTCAAGATGTAGTTTTGGATGGTCAGACAGCGTAAAAATAACGACAAATCTTTGATGCAAATGTATAAAATGCATACAAACCTTGATTCGGATGCTGACTCTTGCTTAAAGCCTTCGACCATAACCAGCGGTAGATGGTTAGAATTTGTGCCGATAAACGACTCTGGGTCCACGGCGCTGACGTAGGCAAATAAACAATGAAGAAACAATATAACGGCTGTATATAGGATTTGGTGGAGATTGACATCTTTTCCAGCTTGCTTGCTACGGTTGTAGAGAGTGAAAAGCTGCTTGAAGTTTGTCTCTCTGTAATAGATATGTGCACCATAGCAGGCTGTTATAGTTGTCACAAGGAATTCACTTATGCAGTGGCAGATTTAGGGGGGGGGGGGGTGCGGAGGGGCATCCCCAACAATGACCCGAAGTTTTCCAAAAACAGGTATGTTTTGGCCCATTTTCAGCAAAAATTGGCAAAATTCGCCCCTCGACCCCCGGCAAAGTGGAGGGGGGTCCCTGGATCCACCACTGTTATGAAATATTCAAGATATACATGTATCAACTACTATTCCATAGTTAGGCTTGAGGTACATGTAGGTTAAAGTTTTGGTGACTGACAGACTCTAATATTCTCTTGCTTTTTCAAATATGAGCTTACAAAGCTTAAATCGCTATATACCCCCACCATTATATGGCGGGGGTATAAAAATGTTATGATCGCTGAGTGATATAAGTCCCCTACCGGCGGCATATATTTATGTCCTGCAACTCTGCCTATGAATTACTCCTCAATTAAACATATATGAGTTTTAATTAAACTTACTGTCTGTGCAGCTGAGTTCTGAAGTTTTATCTGCTTTATCAATTCGAAAAAGAGGTCAAGCGTGACAAAAGTTGAACTCACTCTGTAACTATCCAAGACTAAGCTGAGTATCAAATTTCACTTGAATATCCTTATTTGTTGCAGAAAAAAGTCTGGAAAACTGACAAAACCTGAATTGTGCAAATGAGTTATTAAGGGGCATAACTCCTGGAAAAATAGGTCAAGCGTAACAAAATTCCAACTTGCTCTGTAACTATCAAAGACTAAGCTGAGTATCAAATTTCACCTGAATATCTCTATTTGTTGCAGGAGAAAGTTTGGAAAACTGACAAAAATTGAATTTTGCAAGTCATCAAGGGGCATAACTCCTCGAAAAATATGTCAAGCGTGACGAAAGTCAAACGTGCTCTGTAACTTTCCAAGACCAAGCTATGTATCAAATTTCACTTGAATATCTCTATTTGTTGCAGAAAAAGTCCGGAAAACTGACAAAAACTTAATTTTCCAAGTCATCAAGGGGCATAACTCCTCGAAGAATAGGTCAAGCGTGACGAAAGTGGAACTTGCTCTGTAACAATTCAAGACCAAACTGTGTATCAGATTTCATCTGCATATCTCCATCAGTTGCAGAAAAAAAGTCCGGAAAACTGACAAAAACTTAATTTTCCAAGTCATCAAGGGGCATAACTCCTCGAAGAATAGGTCAAGCGTGACGAAAGTGGAACTTGCTCTGTAACAATTCAAGACCAAACTGTGTATCAGATTTCATCTGAATATCTATATTTGTTGCAGGAAAAAGTCCGGAAAATTGACAAAAACTGAATTTTGCAAGTCATCAAGGGGCATAACTCCAGGAAAAATATGTCAAGCATGTCATAAGTCAAACTTGCTCTGTAACTATCCAAGAACAAGCTGTGTATCAAACTTCATCTGCATATCTCCATCCGTTGCAGAAAAAAAGTCCGGAAAACTGACAAAAACTTAATTTTCCAAGTCATCAAGGGGCATAACTCCTCGAAGAATAGGTCAAGCGTGACAAAAGTGGAACTTGCTCTGTAACAATTCAAGACCAAACTGTGTATCAGATTTCATCTGCATATCTCCATCCGTTGCAGAAAAAAAGTCCGGAAAACTGACAAAAACTTAATTTTCCAAGTCATCAAGGGGCATAACTCCTCGAAGAATAGGTCAAGCGTGACAAAAGTGGAACTTGCTCTGTAACAATTCAAGACCAAACTGTGTATCAGATTTCATCTGAATATCTATATTTGTTGCAGGAAAAAGTCCGGAAAATTGACAAAAACTGAATTTTGCAAGTCATCAAGGGGCATAACTCCAGGAAAAATATGTCAAGCATGACATAAGTCAAACTTGCTCTGTAACTATCCAAGAACAAGCTGTGTATCAAACTTCATCTGCATATCTCCATCCGTTGCAGAAAAAAAGTCCGGAAAACTGACAAAAACTGAATTTTGCAAGTCATCAAGGGGCATAACTCCAGGAAAAATATGTCAAGCATGACATAAGTCAAACTTGCTCTGTAACTATCCAAGAACAAGCTGTGTATCAAACTTCATCTGCATATCTCCATCCGTTGCAGAAAAAAAGTCCGGAAAACTGACAAAAACTGAATTTTCCAAGTCATCAAGGGGTATAACTCATTGAAAAATAGGTCAAGCGTGACTAAAGTCGAATTTGCTCTGTAACTATCCAGACCAAGTTGCGTATCAAATTTCATCTTAATATCTCCATCCGTTGCAGAAAAAAGTCCGGAAAACTGATATTCGGACAGACGGACAGACGGAGAAACAGACGGAGGGACAAACGGACAGACAGACCGAGAGAAAACTAAGAGTCCCCTTCGGCATTGCCGTTTTAAAATGAAATTTTAAAAACTTACCTCTGAGGACTGAAGAGCTCTTGTTGCGGTTCCCAGCCTAAGTGTTGACCTATCAGGAGAAATGTCTTAAGGAGATTTCCCCAGGGGTCTGTTACTTGACACTCCCTCTCAAAAAGCCCTGGGATGGGAATCTGTCTCTTACTGGATTTGGTCGGGGAGAGCATCTCACCTATTAATAGAACAAGCAGGTTTTATTCAGTAATTTGGGAATTGGGTTGGGGCCCGTGCGATTGGGAAAATTTACCGCGTTTGGGAAAATTTTGGGAAGTTCTTAGATCAAGTAAATGACTGCTTAGACAATCAAAAGATCAGAATTAAAAGTTAAAGTAAATGATTTTAATTACCGGTACTTAAGATCAGTATTGATTACAAAAATTATGGCAAATCAACAGTAATATGCTTCTTTTGAAACAATCAATTTCACTAATTTTGGTGATAATTCCATCTACATGTGATTGGGAAATTTTGGAGCCAAAGTTGGGAAAAAAGGTACTAAATTACATAATTTTTCATTGTGAATGGGGCCAAATAATGGCCCCAAAAAGGGGCAAAAAAATCCCTGAAAAGTTGCATGTATATATACAACAATGACAAACATACAACACAAAAAGTAAAAAGAAAACTTTTCAATAGACCATTTTTTTTTTATCTCATTGTCTGATTACTGATTCTATCAAAATTTCAGAGTAAACATCTTTCATTTTTTTGTTTGTTTTTCATTATGCCGTCACTATTAAAGATTTGATTCTATTTTGAAACAAAAAAGAGTGTCTTGGACTTGGGACATTTTTCGTCATTTTGTTCTCCACTATAAAATTCAGCAAAAGGTCTACGCCTTAAGGAAAGACAGGGTGTCTGTGCTTACAAAGCACAAATCTGTGCTAACAAAGCACAAACACTTTACACGTGGCTATTTTCGCTGGGGGAAAATTTCACAATTTTAAAATCCAGACTTTATGCTTGGGGGTAATATTTGCATTACATGTATAAACATCTCTGCTTTTGTAGAAATGCAGCAGGGATAATCCGCATAGTGGAAATTTTCACAAAGTCAGTCTATTTGTGAAATATGTGAAAATTTCCGCCATGTGAAAATTTCCACCACATGAAAATTTCTAATTTACAGTATGCTGATGAATCATGTGAATAGTCTGCAGTCTATAAAAACTTTTTTCAATGTATCGGACATATGGGAACCCACATCGGACTTACATGAACCCACATCGGACATACATTGTACGTGAACCCAGTTGGACATATGTGAACCCACATCGGACATATGTGAACCCATATCGAACATAAGAGAACCCACATAAGTCATGTGTGAACCCACATTGGACATATGTGAACCCACATCGGACATATGTGAACCCACATAGGACATGTGTGAACCCACATCCGACATGTGTGAGCCCACATCAGACATATGTGTACCCACATCAGACATGTGTGAACCCATATAGGACATGTGTAGATCCACATCGGACATATGTGAACCCACATAGGATATATATGAACCCACATAGGACATGTGAACCCACATAGGACATGTGTGAACCCACATAGGATATATGTGAACCCACATAGGACTTGTGAACCCACATAGGACATGTGTGAACCAACATCAGACATATGTGTACTCACATCAGACATGTGTACCCACATCGGACATATGTGAACCCACATAGGACATGTGTGAACCCACATCGGACATATGTGAACCCACATGAACCCACATCAGATATGTGTGAACCCACATCGGACATACCTGTACCCACATGGGACATACGTGTACCCACATCAGACATATGTGAACCCATATAGGACATGTGTGAACCCACATCAGACATGTGTGAACCCACATCGGACATATGTGTACCAACATCAGACATTTGTTAACCCACATCGGACACACGTGAACCCATATCGGACATATGTGAACCCACATCAGACATATGTGAACCCACATAGGACATATGTGTACCTACATCAGACATATGTGAACCCATATCAGACATACATGTATGTGAACCCACATCAGACATACATGTATATGAACCCACATCAGATATATGTGAACCCACATAAGACATATGTGAACCCACATCAGACATATGTGAACCCACATCAGATATATGTGAACCCACAGCAGACATATGTGAACCCACATTCGACATACGTGAAACCAAATGGGACATACATAAACCCACATCAGATATATGTGAACCCACAGCAGACATATGTGAACCCACATTCGACATACGTGAAACCAAATCGGACATACGTGAACCCACATCAGACATTTGTGAACCCACATCGGACATACGTGAACCCACATCGGACATATGTGAACCTACATCAGACATATGTGTACCCACATCAGTCATAAGTGAATCCATATTGGACATTAGGTAGCGAACAGTTTAGAAAGTGAATCGGACCAGTTGTAATTTTGCCAGACAGGTCCAACGTGTTTTGCATACACTGGTCTGACACATCTTCACATACTATCTTCACAAACCTTGTACTGTACTGGAGTGACCGCTCGGAGGATGGGTGACGTAAGAGATGTAGAAATCTATAGCCATCTTCAGCCAATGATAAAGCTTGGAGGGTGGAATTTCACCGGCTTTCTGCCTCTGTAGGACTAGTGGTAAGACGTCATAAACTGAAAAACAAGCAACAATTCTAGTGTTCTATTTTTATCTTAAGTGTATGTTTAGTTGTTATAACGGGATTTGTGTTTTAGAGAAACTATCACCATTCAGGACAGAAATACTGTATATGATGCTACCGTCTGCATAGTTCACTTCAGAAATCAGAAAACTAAAGTTTTGTCTACTTTGTCAGCAGATTCTCTGACTGAAATCTACATATATGCAGGTGGATAGATCTCGAATTCTTGTAACTAACGGTAAAAATATATGTCCATATGACTAATATTAAGCTCACAGTGATAGAAAATAGTTTAAGGCTGATGGGAACTTTCGCGCATCCGGTTAAGATTTTACAATGCGTTTCCTAAGTAGCAATAACAGGTGGTCACAGGTACAGAAAATGAGATTATTTTAGACAAATATGGTGATATTTCACAGTCAAAGGGGCATTTTGCCAAATTTGTCTATTTTGCGACATCAAGAAGCCATCTTAAAGCGTATGAAACCACAAAATCGTAAGTTCTAAAAATTTCTGTCATTTAAGTTACACGAGGAAATTCGGAGTTGTGTTTGACGGGCTTTTGGTTAAATTCCATTAAAGTTTCTATCAGCATGTTGGTTGAGGAGATACATCCTGGCTTAGATGATCGGAAATGAATAACAGAATTTGAGCTGTGCATGGTCCAAACACTTCAACAGGCTGGGTAACTTGTGAAGTGGTTGGGAAGGGGTTAAGGTAACATGAATAATTATTCCAGCATGTCAGCTCTTGAACTGTTGGCTGCTCTCAGCAGCTCTGTCCTTGACAGGGCCAAGATTTCAATGTGTTAAATTAAAGTGCATTTTGCAAATATTGCTCTGGATTTGTTATGAATATTATAATTATTTTCTGTATTTCTGTTGGTTTCCTCATGGTTATACTTATAGTTGTACATTCAAATTATTTGATAAACATGGTTTGAGTATCTTATAGTAACATGTATAAGGACTGAATAATCCTATCATCAGATCATTACTGGTAAAGACTGTGTAACTCTGTGTCTATATAAAGCCAAATGTACTGACTTGATTGGCACAATTGGGCCCACAGTGAATTGTGAGGCAGTTGGAGACTCTAAGATACAAAGCTTGATAGAATCCCTAAATGCATGTAAAATAACAACAAAAATTAAATAAATAAATAAACAAACTAAGAATGTTGCTCAGCATCTAAACTCTTGAACGTATGGAGTTTATAAATGATTCATATTATGTTCATGCAGTCTTCTGTCATGAATTTTCATGAAATGTATGGAAATTTTATTTTCGTGGCAATGTTCCTATTCAAGAAGTACATTGATTTACTAGTCATACATTATATTTGAGGAAAGGCTTCATCTATTATAGGTTTTGAAAAAAACATAACTATTTATAAGAATTAACTATTCATAATTACACATGAGATTTCAAGAAATTTTGCATGAACATGATTGAAGTAAGTGTTATAACAAAATTATTGATGTTTCAAATGAGGGGTATATATATTCAAGATGCAGTCATACATAATTGGTGAGGGTAGGCTTCTTCTTTACTAATTAAAGAGTTGTGACTTTTTATAAACTTAATATAATTATGTTTATTTTTATTTATGAGATAAAAATAGCATCTTTACAGATTTGATTCTACAAAATTTTGCATGAAAGTGAACATATTTACTACAAAATTGATGTTTTATATAAGGGGGTATATGTATTCAAGGTGCAATTAAATACAATAGGTGAGGGGAGGCTTCTATTATTGTGACTTTTTTAAAACTTAATATATCATTCCTATTATTTATGAAATAAAGTTTACATCATAACACATAGATTTGAAAAAATTTTGCATGAAAGTGAAAAATTTTATAACAAAATTGATGCTCAAAATAAGGGGGTATACATATGCAATATACAATTGCACACAAATACTCTGGGTAGGCTTCTTCTAGTAAGTATTTCTATAGACCTAAGATATAGTTCTTAATATTTATGCAAGTTAAAGTATGCCTTAACTCCTTAGGTTTTGAGAAATTGGCATGAAAGTGAACATATTTACTAAATAAATTGATGTTTTAATTAAGGGGGTATATGTATTCAAGGTGCAGTCATATACAATAGGTGAGGGGAGGCTTCTTCTATTGCAACTTTTTTTAAACATAATATATAATTCCTATTATTTATGAAATAAAGTATACATCGTTACACATAGATTTAAAGAAATTTTGCATGAAAGTGAAAAATTTTACAACAAAATTGATGTTTGAAATAAGGGGTATACATATTCAATATACAATTGTACACAAATACTCTGGGTAGGCTTCTTCTAGTAAGTCTTTTTATAGACCTAAGATATAGTTCTTAATATTATAGCAAATTAAAGTATACCTTAACACCTTAGATTTTGAGAAATTGGCAAGAAAGTGAACATATTTACTAAATAAATTGACGTTTTAATTAAGGGGGTATATGTATTCTTAGTGCAGTCATATACAATAGGTGAGGGGACTCCGAGGCTTCTTCTATTGTTACTTTTTTGAAACATAATATATAATTCCTATTATTTATGAAATAAAGTATACATCGTTACACATAGATTTAAAGAAATTTTGCATGAAAGTGAAAAATTTTATAACAAAATTGATGTTTGAAATAAGGGGGTATACATATTCAATATACAATTGTACACAAATACTCTGGGTAGGCTTCTTCTAGTAAGTCTTTTTATAGACCTTAGATATAGTTCTTAATATTAATGCAAATAAAAGTATACATTAACTTAGATTTTTAGAAATTGGCAATAAAAAGAAAAATCATTACTTTTTTTCAATGAACGTTATGGTTTAAAAATACCAAAATTTCATATTATCATGAGAAATTCCTACATTTTTTCTATTAAGAATGTATACTGAATTATTTTCCATAAAACTGATGTAAAAGAATATGTTTCAGAAAATTTATCAATAAATAAGAGTACATGTTATAACTATGTTCTGTATTTGTTGAAAATAGCCATTTTGTATTTTTAATGGGTGGCCTTGAAATGTATTTTTTAAGAAAATATGTGGATGATCTCTTAGATTAAGGTTTCAATTGCAAGATATTAAGTTGTTCTTTCAATTTTATCAAAAAAAATACAGGGTAAACAGGCTAATTTCAAAAGTATCCATCGGCCTTAAGATGGGAAATTTCCTCTGTTGATTATGGCATGACGTCGCCAATGTTTAACATTGAGTCTATGGAGAACGTCAACGACTTCACGCTAAAATTAAGATAGAAAAATCAACATCTAAAACTTTTGTCACTGAGTCTTTGCGGAATACAGAGTTATTTCCCCTTACAGACAGTATCTGACATAAAACAATTGTGACGTCATGAAAATGGTATGGTAACGTTGATTTTATACTGTCATTTCCCAGACTTTTAGGACTGTGTCCGTTGAATTTGATGATGTCATAATTAGGCTATGTCAGATACCGTCTCAAATGGGAAGTAACTTTGGTTTTCGAAAATAGCGAATACGGACATATAACTTACACTGTTAGTAATGAGAGTCTGAGATCTATCCTCCTACATAAATTCTAATTGGAAAAACATAGTGTAATCAAAGATTACGAAGCTCACCTCGTGGCAGCAAAGTTCAATTTAAACATATCTCTAAGTACATGTATATTAAGAAAATCACTCAAGTGGAAAAAAGTAGGTCAAGGTCATTTCCTGAAAGTTTGATCAAAGATACATCTAATATGCAAGTTTGGTACATGTAGCACTTATACTTTGCTCAATATTGGCCTTTAAAGGCAAAATCACTCAAGTGGAAAAAGTAGGTCAAGGTCATTTTATGAAAGTTTGATCAAAGATACATCCAATATGCAAGTTTGGTACATGTAGCACTTATACTTTGCTCAATATTGGCCTTATAAGGCAAAATCACTCAAGCGGAAAAAGTAGGTCAGATGCTGCATCCGATGCATGGGTTCACCTCAGCATCCCAAGATGAATCCCTTGTTCAAGTTTGGTTACTGTAGCATCAGTACTTTGTCAGATACTGAACTACCCCAAAAACTTTAACCAGACACTGACAAAGTCATTCAACCGGAAAATGTAGGTCAGATGCTGCATCCGATGCATGGGTTCACCTCAGCATCCCAAGATGAATCCCTTGTTCAAGTTTGGTTACTGTAGCATCAGTACTTTGTCAGATACTGAACTACCCCAAAAACTTTAACCAGACACTGACAAAGTCATTCAACCGGAAAATGTAGGTCAGATGCTGCATCCGATGCATGGGTTCACCTCAGCATCCCAAGATGAATCACTTGTGCAAGTTTGGTTACTGTAGCATCAGTACTTTGTCAGATACTGAACTACCCCAAAAACTTTAACCAGACACTGACAAAGTCATTCAACTGGAAAATGTACGTCAGATGCTGCATCCGATGTATGGGTTCACCTCAGCATCCCAAGATGAATCACTTGTGCAAGTTTGGTTACTGTAGCATCAGTACTTTGTCAGATACTGAGTTATCCCAAAAACTTTAACTGGACGTGGACGCGGACGGGGACGGGGACGCCGAGGTTATAGCATAAGCTCATCTCAACTTCATCGAGGTGAGCTAAATATGCCCACAAAGTAGACAAAACTTCAATTTTCCGATTTCTGAAGTGAGCTGCGCCACAGTAATGCATTATGATATATTGAAATTCTGTAGAAATATCCAAGTAACTAGACGCAGTGTATACTTTTTGATATCAAGTTTCAATCTATTAAAAAATAACAAAACAATGAATTAAAACTCAACTGATGATACCATGATACCAATGAAAAAAAGGTTAATTTTTAATTTGGGGTTTGTAATTTTTACAACAATCTTTAATTGATATACATGCAGGGATCACCCTAGACCGCGATTTTGCGTTATTCTCGCATTTTTTACTCAAATATCGCATTTTTACTGCGTTGTCACGCTAAACGATCGCATACCTCCTTTGAATAAATCGCACTTAAGTTAATATAATGCGACAGAACAGGAGATTCGTCTTAAATCTTCAAATTTTCAGCTGATTTTTCGAATTCCGTGAGCGGCATCACGTATGGATTTATGAACTCGGCAGGTATTGTTGACTTACACCTTGTATATACATGTACCCAATCTATTCCCTGAAATTCCCGTGTGTGACTGTCATATTGATGTTTGCACGCGGGTATTTTTTTATCCGTCGATGTAAGGATTTAGCTTTACGTTTCTCTAGCGGTTGTCAGCGGTACATGCTCTTTTGTCATTGTAATAGCAATAGAGTATGAAATATTACAATGCAGTCTTGATATTTTTTGTATAGAAAAAAGACTGGAATAGAAAAGTATATACTATACAAACACTTTTCATCAAAAGTTTTATTGCGCACGCAAGTAGACCGCTTTTTACATGTATTTGTCGTCGAAACGTGGCCAGTACTAAGCCAATAAAGTAAGTATCTTCAAGGACTTAAAAACAGTTTACAAGTAGCTATACAATTCTTCAAAATATTTACAATGCGTAAATAAAGTCTTGACGTAATGACATAAACATACTACAGTACACCCTATACTCGCAGATTAGACGCTACTGTAAAATGACTTGTCACAGCACTGAAATACTGTTAATGTGTACCATTGGAACCGATGATTTCTAAAACGACATTCACAAGACACTGTAATTTCCATTAGATGGATATTTAACCAGCGAGTGGCAATGAGACCTGGTGGATGTTGTTTTTCTGAAGTTGTGAAAGATGTCTAATCGGCTACTTATAGCATGCAGCGTTGTCTGAGAGACAAAGAATTTTAAATTTTATTTAACCTCATTTATGTCATTCAAACAAGGGAAAAAGAAAAAGTCCAGGGCGATTCTCACATTCAAATAATGTGTTGTCAGATGTTCACAGAAATTAAGAGATACCGAAGTTTTATTTTTCACTATTTTTCGAACAAATACATTCAAACTCTCGTTGAAATCGAGAAAATCTCATTGTTTTATAGCAAATTAGATTTTTATCTCATTACTCTGTAGGGCAAGGGTGATCCCTGTACATGTATAGAGTAACTTCCATAACTTCCATAATTGGGACAGCATTTGACATATATGTATACAATTCCTATAGAAATGTCGTATTTTAAGCATTCTTCACACAAACTTCTGTAAAATTTGATAATGTTCTAATACGATTACACCAGATTATTATAAGTATAAAATGGGAGGCAACTCTGTCAAAATGACTGAACTACACATACTTACCTAGCAATTTACGATAGCAGTTAATTGGATGTTGGACGTTTGACTCCATCTCCGCTGCATGCAGAGTTTCCAGTAGCTTCAGCTGAAAGTCAGGAGACCTGAGACGTGTTCAAGATACGAGAGCGCTCGTCTTTACAAAAAGTACGACCTCACATAGTAACTGAACGCGGGCGAGTGCTCGCCTCGTAATATAAGCAAAACAATATGGTGAACTCGAGTGGCCGTCAAAAATTGAAAATTCATAATACAAATTAAATGAAAATTTCAAAACAAAATACTTTCGAAACACTCAATCAAATATCTAAGTTGCATTAAATTTTAAAAAATGATGAAAAATAATGTAGAGACATAGTGTCAGGTTCTTTTGATGAAACTTTCGTTATTGCTGCCTTTCTATATCGTCTTGTGTATTTTTTGTAGTATTTTCATCAATAAAATCAAGACTTTTCATTTCATGACATTCGTCGCCATTTTGAAACAATAGATTACAGAGGCGAACTACCTCCCAGGAGTGCACACAAGTGCTAGCGAGCGCTATCCCGTCCACGTCCGTTCAGAAGCTAGCGTGCGCTAACATTTGCGAGCGCTCTCTATCTTGAACACGCTACTGGCTTTATATATGGTGAATTAACGGGGATAGTTACTGTCCAGTCTGTAAGTCTATATGTCCGTCTGTCCAAGATCATAACTCCTTAACTCTACGTCAGAATTTGATCATATTTCATGCAAATGTTTATTAGGATATACCTTTTGCATGTTTTAGGAAAAATATCGACATTAAGGTCATTGATCAAAGATCAAGGTCATGTCTAAGCTTAAAATAGTTTTTTTGTAAGCA
This sequence comes from Pinctada imbricata, assembly GCA_033119305.1. Lineage (NCBI taxonomy): Eukaryota > Metazoa > Mollusca > Bivalvia > Pterioida > Pteriidae > Pinctada > Pinctada imbricata. Next base: position 30,762,103 of record VSWD01000002.1, on the reverse strand, counting down.
CACTTTTCTAAGTAAAAATCAAGCATTTTGCAGCTCATGAAAAGGACTAGGTGAGCTAACCCCTTCTATCGGCCCTTTAATTTCGATGAAAAATGCTTTTGATAAACGAACAATTAATTATCACTTTTTGCAATGTTGAATGTTTGAGAAAATAACGCGTCATATTTTTGAGTCCTCATAATGTCATGTGCGTGATGTATGATGTCATGTTCTGACGTCATTTGCCCTGAATGACGCAAAGTAAAGAAAAATTGTCGTATTTTACATACAAATCTTCAAAATTCATCTATGATCCAGCCCTTGCCCATGATACTTTTATGCAAATGTAAAGGCCGATCAGAAATCCATCGATTGGTACAAAAATTATCATGGGCAAGGCCTGGATCAATACTTAATTTCATAACCTTCTATCGAACTTTGGCTCATTTATCAATATTTTCAATGATTTCAACGTTTTTAGACGTTTTTAGCAACATTTTATTCAGTATAGGACTGTGAAATCAAAATAAGCTTTCTTGTTTGGATTCACCATTACATTTGACATTTTAAAAACTAGAATATTTTGGATATATGATAAACTTTGAAAATAGGACCAATATGGCAAATTATTGCACCTACTTCTTTCTGTTGGCTTATACATGCATCTTACCCCATGCTCCCCCACCAAGTTTGGGAACTTTCTCATGGCTAGTAATAACAGACGACACTGCTCTAAAGTGTTACTTATTTTCTCTGCCACCGTGAGGAGCATCTGACATTGTACATGCGTGGACACCTCTGCAAAAATCTCTATAAAACAAAAGCAAAAAAAAAAAATTGGAACATGTACATTTTTGTAATTCTTAAAAAATCACTATAAACTTAAACTGATCAACAACATTTTTGTTGTATTTTTCATCAAGTAGGAGTCCCATTTGGAAACGCAACTTTCCTATCAAATAAAAACGGACCTATAGAAATGGCTTTTATGTATTCATATCGTGCATCATTAATGACTAAAATTACATGCAAAAAGTGACAGGACAATTTCTGCTTTTAAAGGTGCATACATCCAGGGAACCCCTGTCTTATCACTCCTTTCTTTCTCAGAAGATTGACAGAAGTTGTTGATAAGGGGCTGGGAAAGTAGGGTTTCCACACAATGATTAGCATCCAGGAATGTTAGTCTCCCCCCCCCCTTTTTCTTTTGCTTATCATGACTAAGTGCTCTATACAACAGTATGAAATTTCACTCTTTTTTTTTAATCTTTAATATATATATCAATACATGTATATCCATTTGTCAGTTAAGAGTTGTGACTATTCTAAACCAATTTTTTTATGCATAGACACTGGACAACACATCATTTGGTACATAACTTCATTGTTACACTATACAATTATTGACTTTTGATGAGGTTTTCTATGCAGGTGACTATACAGACTTTGTCAGGTATTGGTTGACTGAGGTTAACCAATGCCTGACCAGGTCTGTGTAGTCACGAGTAGGCAGAAATCAAAAGTCAATAACTGCTTTATTAAATTATCAGGATTTATTAACATTTGCATTGTAATCATACGCGAAGTCAAAGATCTAACACTACAAAAATCAAAGCACGCGCTGGTCACGCATGCACTAATCCCAAATAGGCCTTTGGAGTGTTAGCGGTCAACTCACTCTGAGGTACACTCTATCAAACCCACCAATCAGAAATAAGCAAAATCGGCAATAATTCCTGATCATTTAATAATGACAGGTATTGGTTGACCGAGATCAAAGGCTGAGGTTTATAACCTTTACCTGACTAGATCTAGTCATGAGAAGACCAAAATCAAAAGGTAATAATTGCTTTATTAAATTATCAGGATTTTTTTAACATACATTACACTGTACATGATGTAATGGTACACAAAGTCAACACATCTAACACTACAGAGCGCACTGGTTACTGTGACTGTACTCGGGGCCCAGACAGTGGTCTACATTATCCCGAATAGACCGCATTCGAGGTCAACTCACTCTAAGGTACATTCTATCAAACTGCGTCTCCGCCAATCAGAAATAAGCAAACTTGGCAATAATTCCTAATCATAGAAGAACATATTTGATAGCACCTTCTTGATGTGTTGTCATGTTTTTTACTGTGACAATATGGCTAAATTTTGTGATGTAAAGTCACACTAAAGTGTCTGACTGAATTACTGACAATAATAATTGCATAAAGCAATTCCCTGTAAACTGCTAAAAGCAACTGTAATTTTCGTTGCTAAATAATCTACTTGCCAAAATTCAAAATGGCTAACAAAATGACGAAAAATGTACGAGGAGGCAATCGTTGCGCACATCTTTAAAATTGTTACATCTCAATGGAATTGCGTCTTTTAACAGTGACGTTAAATGTAAAACAACGCCAAAAGATGTTGACTTGGATCGGAAAATGGCTGTCACTCAGGTTACATATAGTGTACTGTAAATTGCTTTATTTTCGTCAGTACCAATTTTCGTCAATTCTTTAAAAAGGACCTTTTCGTCAGTACGTAAATTCGTCATCCGACGGTCCCTAAAATGTACATTCGTCTGATCAAATGCCAACTTAACATTTAGATCCGCTGTCTAATCGTCAAATGCGCCGTATGCCTTTGTTACCATTGTTTGTTTAACAATCAATTAGAGATATGTACATCACCTCCCTTGCTGTGAAAACATATCAATGAATAATTAGAAGTGTGTTCATCTTCAGTTTTCATTGATTTGCAATTTTGGTATATCGTAATAGCACTATTTAACAATGTCTTAAAACTCGGAACCTTCTTCCTTTCTCCTCCACAGTCGCTTCTGGCTTATATTTAAGTTTACCAGGAGACTGATACAATTTTCCCTTACTAAAATTAATTTTTTGTCAGGGGTATTTGTATTCGTACGCAATTTCGTCAAGGAAGGCACTGACGAAAATTACGAAAATTGGTATCTTACGAATAAAAACCAATTTACAGAATATACAAACCTGTCAGGAAATTATTCTGGCCGTCGGACATGGCCTCCGTTTGTAAAATCTCCAGGATCTGGTGTATTTCTTCCCACAATCTGTCTTCATTGCTGAATACCATGAACCTACATCGATGATAACCATAAATTCAAATTTTATACGTAAAAATATTAAAGCTGAAAATGCATCAAAGATGCAAAGTGACGAGTTGCAAAACTTAAATGTGAGTATGAATATGCAGACTTAAAATATACATGAATTGTATGACTATATCATCTTGACAGATGGGAAACATCACAGGCATGTTTCAGGTTGATACACATTCATATATAATTCAGAAACCATTTTCAATTATCTGAGTCCTACACAGCCAATTGTGCCTCATATGAAATTCATGTGAAATTTACATGAACTTTAAATAAATGAAAGTTCACATGAAATTTATGTGAAACGAGCACGAACATGAAATTTACATGAATTTTTTCACATGAAATTCATGTGAAGATTTTTACATGGATGTTATGTGAATTCAGTTTCCTGTGAAGGTCACTTAGAAAAATTTATGTGAAATTCATTTGAAGGAAATTTATGTGAAATTCATGTGAAATATTTTTGACATAAATCTTATGTGAAATTTACATGAATTTTACATGAACTTTCATGTGAAATTTACATGATGCTCATTTCATATGAATTTCATGTGAGGCACAATTGGTTGTGTATGAATTTTACCTTTGATCTTTTGATCTCAAAATCAATAGGGGTCATCCTTGATTCATGGAAAACATTTCTGACAAGTTTCAAGATTTTAGGTGCAATCATTCAAAATCAGTTAAGTTGCGCCAATACGCAAAAACTGTGTCACAAGACATTTTTGAAAGAAACATTGAACCATGGAAAGATTTTTTTGCTTTTACTTTTTACTTGCATTAGTTGCTATTCCTCCATATGCCTTATGGTTACCTTTGAACTCGATATATGTGGATTTTTCTATCATATAAGGGTAGTATTTGTCAAAAAATGCATGTCACAAACTGAGGCGTATGATAAAATGGGTTGTCAATGACGCGAAAATGTATTAAATTCAAAATATTTAGCACATATTTTAATAAAAGTAATATCAGTATTTTAAAAAATCAAGTTCAGTTCATACGCTTTATAGTATTTCACTCTGAATTATACTAAACTCTATTGTCACAAGATTTACGGTGAATTACGTTACCATCTTTGGAGATCTAGGATGAGTTGAAATTAGAACTATATAATATCATAACAATACTTTTCTAAATTGTAATAGACCAAACTTTGATAGTTTTTCATTGAATGTTTTACATTCGTTACATTTTAGGAAAAAAATCCTTTCATTTCTTATTTTCTGAAAAATTCACTTATTTTGTGAATTACGTTACGCAGCTTTTACTGTGATAAGAATCGCAGAGTGCATTACTATGGTCATGTCGTAATCGGGTGCTTATGCCTTTACATAAAGACAATCACAATTTGATTAAAGCTCCCTTGCGTACGGAGGACAGATAATAAACACAGAAAAAAAAACATGACGGTGAATTACGTTACGGTGAATTACGTTACGTAGTAGATACTAAATTCAGAGTAATATCCATTCCTGAGGTGTCTAGATGGGATTTATCGTAATTATTTTACTTTCAGACATGCTAGCTAATGATTAAACTTAGTTTGTGGGCAGAAACACTATTTAAAATGTCAAATATATACAATTGACCATTTTTTAGCCAGTAGGCATTCTTTTTAATCACAATATTCTTCATTTTGCACATTATTTTATAAAGTTTGTAGTTGAAACATTTGAATGTATCTCATACGTATGTGTATTGAGAAAAATAGTCATCAGATAATGCTGAAGTTTCCAAAACAAGCGAGAATTCCTGCCATAACGTAATTCACGCTGCGTAACGTAATTCACTTTTGGGTATCTTAATTGATTACAGAGGACAGTGATTGCACAGAGTAATGCTGAATCACACAGATGTACACAAAAAATGATATGGAAGATAGAATCAGCTTTAAAATACGAAAGAAATACACTAATATAAAGTAGCTATATGTACAAAAACACTTTGCTTTTCTTGTCTGTAAGATGTTCTATTTGAAGTATGTTAAAACATGCCAGATGATTCAAGTTTGTGATATATTTTGATCTAGCATAGATTCAGATCCTGTTTGAAGGTCTACAGAGCAATTGATCGGCAAGGAATTGTTAAGTTAACCATAATTATTTCATGGAAAATAAAACTTTAAAATATTTTTTTGTGAATTACGTTACGGCACTTTTGGTTTAAAAAACTCTGAAAATTGGAAGCTAAACATGATTATTTTGGGGTCCTCTGTTAAAGTTTTTATCATATCAATTCAAATCATCATTTAAAAAGAATTGGGATGGTGGTTTTCAAAATATGTCTGTGTAAAAACGAATTTGAGAAGCTAAATTCATGTGAATACTCTTAATCATAAAACATTGCATGACAATATTTGATGCCATTTGGCTGTAATATGCAATATTTTTTTATTTCTTCAAGTACGATTTACTGTTCTATGATCGTGTCCTCTTGATATAAAATGCTATCAGAGATAAAACAAGTGAAATCTTGCTTAAAAGGTGACGTAATTCCTCGATTCGTGAATTACGTTACGAGGTACTTTCATTGTTTGTCTTTATCTTATAGCCATTCCCTCCGAGTTATTGTAGATTTTGCAGTTTATATGTTTTTACTATCAACAAAAAGCAAAATCTGGAGAATCTGTTTTACTCTGCTATCCCTTAAAATCAAACTATCATAATTAAAAAAGATCAATAACTTAAACTTCGTAATTAATTAGCACGAATAGGTTTGAGGTATTATAAATTAGCTGCTCTCCTTCATGAATATATGAGAATCAATACTAAATGTATTCGTTGACCAACACAATGACTACAGTTACTAATAAAGCAAATTATTGAACACTTACGGCGCTTTTCATTGTCAGAAAATTTTATTATTAACGTATGCCCTCATATGTAACGTAATTCACATACAATTACACAGCAGTCTACATCTTATTAAATTTCTGGCTAAAATGCTGGTGAAAATTTTTTCTATAGCCTTTTCCAAAACACATATATATCAAGCTTCAAAACTGACATGGTTTTGAAATATTCCTGATCTTAAAGTTTGCGGCCGTTTTGAACTTGCAATTGGCGCAACTTAACTGATTTTGAATGAATACAGGCTCAAATATAGTCCCGAAACCATTTTCAATCATCAGAGTCCTATGACCTTTACCTTTGGATGCCAAAATCACTAGGGGTCATCCTTGATTCATGGAAAGCATTTATGGCAAGTTTCATGATTATAGGTGCAATACAGGCTCTAATATGGTCCAGAAACCATTTTCATTCATCTGAGTTCTGTGACTTTGACCTTTGACCTTTTAACCCAAAAATCAAAAAGGTCATCCTTGATTCATTGGAAACATTTCTGGCAAGTTTCATGATCATAGGTGCAATACATCCTCTTATATAATCCGGAAATCATTTTCAAACATCAGAGTACTATGACCTTGACCTTTGACCTTTTGACCCCAAAATCAATAGGGGTCATCCTTGACTCATGATGAGTATGTAAATGAAGTTTCATTGCACTAGCATGTATCCTACTTGACTTATAGTCCGGAAACCAATTGTTGATGCACACCCGTCCGCCTGCCCGTCTCACATCAAAAAATGTTATGATCGCTGAGCGATATAAGTCCCCTACCGGCGGCATATATTTATGTCCTGCAACTTTGCCTATGAATTACTCTTCAATTAAACATGAGTTTTAATAAAACTTACTGTCTGTGTAGCTCAGTTCTGAGGTTTTATCTGCTTTATCGATTCGAAAAAGAGGTCAAGCGTGACAAAAGTTGAACTTGCTCTGTAACTATGCAAGACTAAGCTGAGTGTCAAATTTTACCTGAATATCACTATTTGTTGCAGAAAAAAGTCTGGAAAACTGACAAAACTGAATTGTGCAAGTCATCAAGGGGCATAACTCCTCGAAAAATAGGTCAAGCGTGACAAAAGTCGAATTTGCCCTGTAACTATCGAAGACTAAGCTGAGTATCAAATTTCACCTGAATATCTTTCTCTGTTGCAGGAAAAAATCCGGAAAACTGACAAAAATTGAATTTTCCAAGTCATCAAGGGACATAACTCCTCGAAAAATAGGTCAAGCGTGACGAAAGTTAAACTTGCTCTGTAACTATCCAAGACCAAGCTATGTATCAAATTTTCACCTGAATATTTCTATATGTCGCAGACAAAAGTCCGGAAAACCGACAAAAACTGAATTTTCCTAGTCATCAAGGGACATAACTCCTCGAAAAAAGGTTAAGGGTGACAAATGTCAAACTTGCTCTGTAACTATCCAAGACCAAGCTGTGTATCAAATTTCATCTGAATATCTCCATCCGTTGCAGAAAAAAGTCCGGAAAACTGACAAAAACTGAATTTTCAAAGTCATCAAGGGGCATAACTCCACGAAAAATAGGTCAAGCGTGACGAAAGTCAAACTTGCTCTGTAACTATCCAAGACCAAGCTGTGTATCAAATTTCATCTCAATATCTCCATCCGTTGCAGAAAAAAGTCCGGAAAACTGATATTCGGACAGACGGACAGACAGACGGACAGACTGACGGACGGACGGACAGACAGACCGAGAGGAAACTAAGAGTCCCCTTCGGCGTTGCCGGTAGGGGACTAATTAAAAGCCCAGTTTTGCAACTCGGCTAAAAATTCTGTTTGTTGTTCAATTGACATGACGAATTCAAATAAACAAGAGGCCAAAGGGGACCCCATCGCTCATCTGAGGACCAAACAAAAGAATAATAGTGGACACTTGGTGGACACCCTTGAATACTTGCTTTTTTTTTAGGTTTCGTGAAATTATGAGCATCAGTTTTGGAGATGTCAAAAATGAATATGCCAACCAGCGATCATATTTGTTGACCGTGCAGCACGAAAAACACAACCTTTCAAAAACACCAAAGGCATGTTAACAATACATAGACAAAGACATTTATGTATACAAACACAGAACAAGGTAGAGGACCTTGAGTACTTGCTTCCTGTAAGAATTCCTGAAATTCTGTGCCATGGTTGCAAAAAAGTCAAAAAGGCATCAGCCAATCAGAGCCCTTGGTGGCCATACTTGTTGACCGATTGGCACGAAAAACACAAACTTGGTAGAGAACTTTGAATATTTGCTTCCTGTAAGGTTTCTTGCGTGAAATTCTCAGCAGCAGTTGCACAGGAGAAGTCGAAATGCATCAGCCAATCAGAGCCCTTGGTGGCCATATTTGTTGACCGATCAGCACGAAAAACATAAACTTGGTAGAGGACTTTGAATACTTGCTTCCTGTGAGGTTTCATGAAATTTTGTGAGGCGGCTGCAGAGAAGAAGTTGAAAATGTGTCAACCAATCAGAGCCCTCGGCAGCCATATTTGTGACCGATTGGCACAAAAAACACAAATTTGGTAGAGGACCTTGAGTACTTGCTTCCTGTAAGATTTAATGAAATGAAATGTGCAGCAGTTACAGAGGAGAAGCCGAAAATGTGTCAGCCAATCAGAGCCCTTGTTGGCTATATTTGTTGACAAACTTGGTAGAGGACTTTTAGTTCTTGATTCCTGTAAGATTTTGTAAAATTCTTTGCAGCGGTTGCAGAGGAGATGTTGAAAATGTTAAAAGTTTACGCTGAACGCCGCAACGGATGGACAATGGACGGTGCGCTATGACAATGGCTCACGTGAGCTTCACTCAGGTGAGCTCAAAAGCCCTATCACTAATACTTGAAGAAATATTTTATTTTTTAAAGAACTTCTTAACAAGAGATGGACAGACGGATGGACAGACAGGATGACTCCTATATATCCCAGAGCTCATTTGCAGGAGATACATGTATAATTATCCTATACTTACATCTCCTCCAATAGTTTAGCAGCTTCTTTGACATTTTTTCCAACTTTTTCCAAAGTGTAAGCCTCAAACTGAAAATCACACAAAAAATATAAGGTGCATAACTAGACTGTAGAACTATCATAATGTAGGAAAAAATTACATTTCTATCGTTTATAGTTTCAGAGGAATTTTGTGAAAAAGGGAAAATGACCACAACCTTTATCGAAGACCCTGGGGGTCAAGAGCTCAAAGAAAATTTGATGAGCCCACTCGGCCACAGAACAATCACAATGCAAAAAGAATTACATTTCTATCATTTATAGTTTTAGAGGAGATGTGTCCACAAGAATTGTTTACGGACTCCGGACAAACAGACGGACAGACAACGGACGAAGGGCGATCGCATAAGATGTAACTTCATAATCTGGGTGACATATGTACAAGGAAAATCTACCAGAAGTCTCTGACGAGACTGTAGCTCTCCTGGTTGTTTTTTTTTTACTCATTGACATGTGAATAAGATACATACACATCAATATCAATTTCCATTTTTCAAGACCATAGGGAGCAGGCATTCTAACAAATTAAAAGTAGCACAAGAAAACAAATTATCGAATAGACTGCAACTAGAATATCACTCATATAATTCATAATATCCAAGATAAAGTATTTAAAATAAAGAATGTCACACCCACCATTTCCAAGATCCCAGGGGGGAGGGGCAGGGACTGCTAGCTCAAATGAACTATCAATGACATAACAAAACTACAGATCCATCTTATTGCATTAAGAATTACAACAACTCTCATTCATTAATAGCTTTGAAGAGTTGAGAGCACAACTATATAAAAAAATGACCACACCTATTTTTTAAGACCCTGGGGATCAGGGGCTCAAACAAACAAAATATCAGATGCACAACAAGAACACAGACCAATCATATTGCAAAAAGAATGAAGCCTCAATCATTATAGTGTCAGAGGAGTTGCGAGCACAACATTACAATTTACAAACAGTTATATACTTGGATAAAATGACCACACCCATTTCCTAAGACCCTGGGGGTCAGGGGCTCAAACAAAATATCAGGTGCACAACAAGACTACAGACCCATCATATTGCAAAAAGAGTGAAGTCTCTATCATTTATAGTGTCAGACAAGTTGCGAGCACAAGATTACATAGAATTATATAGGAGAAAATGACCACACCCATTTTCTAAGACCCTGGGGGTCAGGGGCTCAGACAAAATATCAGGTGCACAACTAGACTACAGACCCATCATATTGCAAAAAGAGTGAAGTCTCTATCATTTATAGTGTCAGAGGAGTTGCGAGCACAAGATTACATAGAATTATATAGGAGAAAATGACCACACCCATTTTCTAAGACCCTGGGGGTCAGGGGCTCAAACAAAATATCAGGTGCACAACTAGACCACAGACCCATCATATTGCAAAAAGAATCATGTCTCTAGCATTTATAGTGTAAGAGGAGTTGCGAGCACAAGATTTCATAAATTTTCATGACCACGCCCATTTTCTAAGACCCTGGGGGTCAGGGGCTGAAACCAAATGTCAGGTGCACAACTAGACCACATACCAAGTAAGATGCAAAAAGAATTAGCTTTCTATCTCTGATGGTTTCAGAGGAGTTGCGAGCACAAGAATTGTTTACGGATGAACGGACGGACGGACGGACGGACGGACGGACGCCGGACGACGGGGTATCGCATAAGCTGGACTGGTCAGAGACCAGTAGAGCTAAAAACTACCTGGTACTGTCCAAACAGCTCACTTTGGAAACCAAATAAATAGAGCTGAAACGGATACCCAAAAATGCTATTCGAATATTCGTGACACGTATTTGATTTGTATTTGAATATTCGTTATTACTTGTAAGGACTTTAAGAGCGTCCTCAAAATTATGTTTTTGACAAATGGTTAGGGTTAGGGTTAGGGTTTGACCGAAGGATTTCTTAAAAAAAAATCTGGTACGATAAAGATTCTGGTAAAGAGTTAGGTTTGGAGTAAACAAATAGTACCCTGAAACACTCGTTAACGCATGAAGGTAATCCCGATCCTCATCAGCAATTCACCAGACTTGATAGTATTGTACGTGAAATCTTCATGAACGTGACAACGTGGAAATCTAAGTATTCTTACGGAGACAGTACGTTGTACGCATGTTAAAAGTTAGCTTGAAAATATTATCAGATGAAATATATGTTATAGAAAGACATTGAAGCGTCTTTATCATTTATCTATATGCAAATGACACACAACAGCCCCATGCATTCTTAAAATAATATGCAATGTACTGACCAGTTGTACAAACGTTAGTGGGTATTGATATCCGTTTTCGTCTCTGAAGGAAAAACTTGTGTTATACAATGCTTTATATTTCCTTCTTTTCTGTATAATTACGGGACTATATATATTATACTAACGAATATTCGAATACCAAATTTCCATTCAAATATTCCCTGAAAACTATTCATTCACGAATATTAGTTTCAGCTCTACAAATAAACAAGATTTGATGACTTAATTTGTCATGTAAAATTTACAATAAAATTGATATCATCATGTTCATTGAACATGTTAAATAGTTCTCACTTAGTCATAACTTTTGGTATATGTTATATATCGTCATCATAGGTTTACACAATCATATTATACAGACAAAATACTTTTTAGACCAGATGGGGATTTTCAATGTTCTTTTTCAGCCTGACATCGCCGAGTTTAACATCTAGCCTATGGAAATGTCATGACGTCACAGGAAAAGTTAGCATGAGAAATGGCACATCTAAAACTTATTTCCTTTTTTTATAGGTAATCTATGTAAAAAAAAAAAAATATTTAAAGATTATTTAATTTCTGTTTGAACATTGTTGAAGAGGTAGGTAACTTCAAGAATCCACATCGTAACTTTGCTTATTTGCATCATAACTTTTCTTTGCTTTGTAACTTGCTTCTTTGTAACTTAATTTCTTCATTATTTCGCTTTTTCACAAAACGAAGTTGCGAAGAATAAAAGTTACAAAGAAGCAAAGTTACGAAGAAGCAAAGTTACAAAGACACAAAGTTAATAATGAAGTAATAAATGAAAGTTAAAAATGAAGTAATAAATGAAGTTGCAAAGAAGTGATTTCGCAAAGAAGTGAAGATAGGAAAATGTGAGTTACGAAAAAGCAAAGTTAGGAAGTGAGGAAGTAGTGAGCTAGGTTACAAAGAAGCTGAGTTACAAAGATACAAGGTAATAGAGAAGTGAAGTTGTCAAGAATCGAATATGAATACAGGGATTTTTCAGGGTATTTTACTTTGGGTCCAGGGTCCGGTAAAATTGGGAAAAACCGCAGCGTTTTAATGAAATTGGGAATTTCCAACAGTTTAATTTGATTCTTAATGGAATAAATCCTTACACAGAGATATAACTCCTTCTTATTCAAAGTGTCTTCAATAAAATAAACAAAGTACCAGTAAAACCATCTATACTTTAGATTGTACTTCAAAGTACATAATGATAATCTTCTAGGATCAGGAACAGGCATCTGTTCAGAGTCAGACGAGCTACTTTAATGATCATGATCAATCAGGATTCAGATTCAAAGTCAGTGTTTGATGGGAGACAGTCCCACTGTCCGAGTTGCCCTATTCTGCTACTGAACATGAACTACTTTCTGTTACATTATTTCTTTTATAGTCACTATCCAAAATTTTATTTTGAAGAACTTCTCTATCCTCTACAAAGAAGATGTACTTCCTTTTATCATTTTTTGGTATCAAATTTGCTGTTGTAAGACGACATGGTCATGGGTTCCCAATACTGGAGATAAGATTTGATGATTAAAACGTAAACCTATACCGGATACAGGATTTCTGACCAGTTTACACATAGATTGTCAATGTCGTATTTCTGCAATGTATTTCAGTCGTCATTATTTTGCTCTTTATTGAAGAACACTTCAAAAAAATTATGAGGTTCAAATTGGGAAATTTCAACCATAAATTGGGAAAATACAGGCCATTTTGGCGTTGGGAATGGGTCCGATAATCGGACCCAAAAACGGACTTGAAAAATCCCTGGAATAAAACCTGTATTTGTGAAACACGAATGCCCCCGTTGGCATCTTTGTCAGTAAAACAGATGAAAAGTACATGTAGTTTCACATTTGAGGTCAAGGTCACAAGGTCAAATTGAGTATCCATGGAAAAGTCTTGCCACATGGAATTCATATGTGAAATATGAAAGCCCTATCACTTTCCATTCAAAAGTTATGGCTAATGTTTAAATTTTTTATATTAGGTCAAACTCAAGGTCAAGGTCACAACGTCGAAAATTTTGGTATCCATAGAAAGGTCTTGTCACAAGGAATACACATGTGAAAGATGAAAGCCCTATCACTAACCATTCAAAAGTTATGCCCAAGGTTAAAGTTTTTCAAAAGTAGGTCAAACTCTAAGGTCAAGGTCACAAGGTCAAAAATTTTGGTACCCATTGAAAGGTCTTGTCACAAGGAATGCACATGTGAAATATAAAAGCCCTATCAATGATAATCACTAAGTCTTACCATTCAAAAGTTATGTCCAAGCTTAAAGTTTTTTTTAAAAGTAGGTCAAACTCAAACTTTCAAAGGTCAAGGTCACAAGGTCAAAAATTTTGGTACACATGGAATGGTCTTGTCACAAGGAATGCACATGTGAAATATGAAAGCCCTATCACTTACCATTCAAAAGTTATGCCCAAGGTTAAAGTTTTTCAAAAGTAGGTCAAACTCCAAGGTCAAGGTCACAAGGTCAAAAATTTTGGTACCCATGGAAAGGTCTTGTCACAAGGATTTCACATGTGAAATATTAAAGCTCTGTCACTTACCATTCAAAAGTTATGCCCAAGGTTAAAGTTTTTGCAGACAACCAGAGAAATAGTTGGACAGACCAAAACTATAATATGCCCCCGTAATTGAAGATAAACATACTTTTTTTTACATAGGTACATAGCTCGCCTATACAGGTTTTTGTCAGAAACCAGTTTAAGTTTTTGAAAAGTAGGTCAAAGTTCAAGTTCAATGTCACTAGGTCAAAGGTCATGGTCTCAAATGAAAGGTCTTGTCACAAGGTATCTACATGTGAAATATCAAAGCGCTACCCCTTACAGTTCAAGAGATATAGCCCAGGTAAACGGACGACGACGACAACGACTCTGAGGGTATGGCATTAGATCTCCGGACTTTTTTGTCCCGGTGAGCTAAAATGCAAAGTTGCAAAAAAGTGAACTTGCAAAGAAACCACATTACAAAAAAGTGAAGTTGCAAAGAAGCTAAATTGCGAAGTTGTGAAGAAGCACAGTTATGAAGAAGTGAAATTGCGAAGAAGGGAAGTTGCAAAGATGCGATGTTACAAAGAAGCCAAGAAGCGAAGTTAGCAAGATGTGACGTTACAAAAAAGCAAAGTCGAGAAGTCATGAGGAAGCAAAGAAGCGAAGTTGCAATGACGAAGCGAAATTATGAAGAAGCTTAGTTACGAAGACACAAAATTACAAAGAAGTGAACTTGCAAAGTCACAAAGAGGCAAATTAAGTTACAAAGAAGCGAAGGCATGAAGTGGTGAAGTTATGAAGAAGCGAAGTTACAAATCAAATAACATTTATTCAAAGTAGGACATGTCAACAATACAAACATTAGCTCTCGTGAGCTATTACAAAGAATCAAAGTTGGAAAGAAGCAAAGTAACAAAGAAGAAAAGTAATGATGAGAGGAAGCAAAATTACGATGTGAAGTTGCTTCGACTCTTTGCGTGGTACCGAACCCCTTAACTTTACTCTTCACACCATACTTTCTGATTTTTGGTGTCTTTAATTTTGAAACGCTAAGAAGCGATGTCCCCAAAAGAATACCATAATCGATTGGTTTGTGTTTTGAACAGGTTATGTTACGACTTTGCAAATTTTGGGTACGAAGTGACCAAGGTACGAGTTACATATGGCACGAACGGGGTAAAAACCCCGAATCCCGCAACAATCTACCTGAATAGTAAAATTTCTGGGAAAAAGAGATCTTGCAGTAATCATCCATGCTTTTGCTGCATATTGATCAGTTTTCATGCAAGATCTTGCTCTCAGTACAAGCCATTCTTCGTCTGAACAACCGGTGCTCTGTTTCATGACTGCCGCCATTTTTGTTGTTGTTCGTTCGGATAAACAGTTTCATCAGCGAGAGGTACGACATTTCACGAAAGGTATCGAAGGAAGATCAAAAGGTTAGTCGCCATTTTGGTTGATTCTCGGAATTCAACGCAGTTTCATTTTTACGGTGTTGAAGACAAGGAAGTTATTTTTGACTAGATAAAAATAGGTAGGGTAAAACTTGAAATATCCAACTTTCGATTTATATGAATGATTACGGACGATTACTCTTAACAACGAATTCTTCGTTTTACTAAACGACAACGTAAAAGTTAGACAACTTGTTCAATTTCAACTTTGTGGGGGGCGAAAGATATCGCGAAAAACAGATTTTTCACATTCTGTCCTGTGCCCACGTTGACATCATCACGATTCTTGTAGATCTATCTAGTTTATCCCCATATCCTGCCCAGTACTCCCAAGATTAGTTAAAGTGCAACGAAGACGCTATTTTCTGATTCGAGGGGGTGGACAGGGTGAAAGGTGGTGGGAGGGAGGAGGTAAGGGAAGAGTGATAAGGAAGGGGAGGGAGGAGGGGATGGGAGGGTGAGGTAAGGGGGGTGGGAGTGTTCGTCGAAATCGATAGTCCTACCTTAAATTGGACATATTTTATTGACCGACAACTTCTTTCCTTTTCTTGTGACATGCTACAACATAGAACCGACATTATGGCTATTAATGATGAACCAATTGTCGCTGACAATCGATTGTCCATAACTAAAACTCTTTCGGTTCTGAATATCAATTTCAATTTCTTACAATCGATTGTCGCTAACAGTAACAGGAAGGTGTTTTGCGTTGAGGAATTTATTTTCCTCTTTTCACATGTCACATAAACCGCTACTTGTTGTCTTACCTGTAGACAGGCAGGCACTTTGAAATTGATTGCTCTATATTTTGTTTTCAGCAAAGTCTTTTTGAATTTTGTGCCCCAAAATAAAATTTTCTGTCTTTTGTGTTCTATTTTTCGTGGAATATTGTTTTTCAAATTTAAATCGATCGTTTTACACTTCCCAATTAACGATTCCTAAAGGCCTTCCGATGTACAACACTAATCGCTATTTTAGTTCGACTCCTGACTAACACCGTTTCACCACCTAGCCAAGCTCTAGAAATACGTCAATCTATAGATAGTTTTGGAGATGCTTTTTTAATCAATTAGGAATCGTTCTTCTCTATAATTGCTGAAAATAGCATGATGATAGGAGACATGATGGGGCCAATTAGATGAAAAATTTTGTCATGATTTGAATTCTCCATTTATAAATCTACAGACAAAATTTAAATAAAATCCTCCAAAGTACTTGAAATTGAAAAGGATGAATGTCTGGAAACTGTTACCGTCTTGAAACTGTTCTGACACCAGTACATTATGGTCCATTTTCAGTAAAAAATTGGGAAAAGTTTTACCCTTGACCCTCTGCAAAGGGGCACTGGATCCACCACTGATATAGTTACAGTGCAATGAAGACGCTATTTTCTTATTCGGTCATTTTCCTGTCTTCGTTGCAGCCAATTCCTGCATATTAATATGACAAGTATATGTCAGTTTTTCCTTAAAGTACCAGGACTTTTAATTGAAGAGAAGTATTTCATGGGGAGGGGGGGAGGGAGGAGGGGGGAAAGGGGGTTGGAGGTGGAGGTAAGGATGGCGGGAGAGGGGGGAGAGTGGTACCTTCCTTTCTGCCCCCATTATACATACCGGTACAGAAATACAGCCTTGTGATATACGATACATATGGATTTCTTTAATCTGCAATAAGACTACAGGGCACACGCGATCGTCAAACATCAGAAATTGGGGACGAACCATTTATTCATTGATTTAATCATGATTATTGATATTTCAATTAAACAATGTTTATTTAAATGTTAAAATATGAAATTCACTATAGGATTTCAAATGTGGACATTTTCTCTGACTTTTGGGAAATGTTGGCAATTTTAAATTGAATTTTATATTTTCTTTATAGTACTACATGCAGGGCTTTCAATTACATGTAGCCTAATTTGTGACCCATATTCGGCCCCAGTCCCAATGCAAAACAGAACCTTTTCAAGTGTAGGATTTCAAATGTGGAAATTTTCTCTGACTTTTGGGAAATGTTGGCAATTTTAAATTGAATTATATATTTTTAGCTCACCTGAGCCAAAGGCTCTAGTGAGCTATTGTCATAGCGATCCGTCCGGCGTCCGTCGTCTGTCGTCCGTCGTGTGTCGTCTGTCTGTCGTAGACTTTTCACATTTTCGACTTCTTCTCAAGAATGGCTGAAGGGATTTTGATGAAACTTGGTAGGTATAAAGTACTAATGGTCCCCTACAAGTGTTGTTGTTTTTCGTCCGGATCCCTCAACAGGTGGCGCCACCACAGGCAAAAGTAGGTCAGGGGGGTACCCTCCTTTGACAAACTTCCTCTTCAGAACGGAAGCACGTATCGACAAACCGAAAGCATCAGGATGATCTAGAGAGATGTCTTAAGAAGTGTTGTTATTTTTGGTTCCACTCCGAACTCAAATTTTTGACGCTTTTTTGACGTCTCTTCGGACTTAGTCAGAAATGCAAATTTTTGCACTATTTCTTTAAATAACTCAATAAGTGTATGATTTTACACACTCATTTACTGCATATTTATCATATCTAACTTAATCATTGCTTTGATATGAATTTTATGCTTAAATTTTATTTTTTTGATTTTTTATGAATTTTTTCTTATGTAAAAAGGAAGGGGGGGGGGTGATTTTCATACATTTTCTGCTTCTTTTCTATAACCACTCTTCAGATTGTCATGACATTTTGTAGATATGAGGTACTCATGCATGGTACCCTTCAAGTGAAAGAATTTTGTCAAGATATCCACTTTTGGATTTTTAAGGAATATTTTTAAGATTGTACATAGGTATAGTGTATGTTTTCCATGCCCAATGGACCCATGGGGAGTACTGGCTCCAAACCCCGGCGGGACCCCAACAAAAATTTTTCTTCCCTTATTAGCTCACCTGAGCCAAAGGCTCTAGTGAGCTATTGTCATAGCGATCCGTCCGGCGTCCGTCGTCCGTCGTCTGTCGTCTGTCGTCGTGTGTCGTCTGTCGTCTGTCTGTCGTAAACTTTTCACATTTTCGACTTCTTCTCAAGAATGGCTAAAGGGATTTTGATGAAACTTGGTAGGTATAAAGTACTAATGGTCCCCTACAAGTGTTGTTGTTTTTCGTCCGGATCCCTTAACAGGTGGCGCCACCACAGGCAAAAGTAGGTCACGGGGGGGTACCCTCCTTTGACAAACTTCTTCTTCAGAACGGAAGCACGTATCGACAAACCGAAAGCATCAGGATGATCTAGAGAGATGTCTTAAGAAGTGTTGTTATTTTTGGTTCCACTCCGAACTCAAATTTTTGACGCTTTTTTGACGTCTCTTCGGACTTAGTCAGAAATGCAAATTTTTGCACTATTTCTTTAAATAACTCAATAAGTGTATGATTTTACACACTCATTTACTGCATATTTATCATATCTAACTTCCTTTTTTTCTTAGATTGTCATGAAACTTGGTAGGTATGAGGTACTCATGGTTCCCTACAAGTGAAAGAATTTTGTCAAGATATCCTCTTTTGGATTTTTACGGAAAAACATTCATAGGTACAATGTAGGTTTTCCATGCCCAATGAACCCAAGAGTAGTGGTTCAAACCCTGGCAGGACCCCACTTTTGCAGTTTTTTTTCTCCTTTTTTTATATTTATCGTTAGAACAGAAAGTGTGAAAGAATTCTGTCAAAATATCAACTTTTAGATTTTTCATGATTTTTTAAACAGACAAGCTAGTTTGGCTTTGTGTACTTATTTTCGTACGTCGAAATAACTCAGGCACATATGCAATCAAATATATACTCTGAATTTATTTTTGAGATGTTGACTTTTTCCATACATGCATATTATATAACAATTTCCCTATATAATGATTATTTTCTCCGCTTTATTTTTGTATCTATGGTAAACAAAGTCGCCATATATCTTGTGTTACAGATTTGATTGGTTAATTCCTCCACGCCCATTTAATAGTCACGGTGGGTAATCTCGCAACGCAGAACACTAGGTTTATCTAAAATTTCGTGTATTACAAATTATTTTTCACAAAAAGGGGAATGTGATGCAGTGTAAGGATGCCTTAGATACGAGTTTTATCGAAAGTAAGAGAGGTAATATCCTTTTATAAAGCCGAAAAACTATCGGTATGATTGGTGTAGATGAAAGTGAAAGTAGAACGCCGATCGTGTTTGTGCAATATAAAAAGCTATAATATCCACCTTATTTTGGATACAACTCATAGTTAGGACGTTGTTACACTGCATCACATTTCCCTTTTTGTAATAAATTATCTATTTTGCGCAAAAATATAGAAAAATAAATTGTTCTGCGTTGCGAGATTACCCACCGTGTTAGTACTGTACACGTGATACATTTCAGGAGATTAATAGATGATCTATCGTGCAAACAAAATAGTACTGCCGGTATTTAATAGATTTTATTTAATGTGCATATACTGGGAACACTTTCATGCTTGTTATTATTCATGTACTTGGAACAATTCCATACTTGTCATCATTTATAAACTTAGCTCGAATTTCCTTTGTCTTAGACTCTCTTAGATGAATTGTATACGGACTGATTTCTTGAAGAAACATCTAATGAGTAATCCCTTCCCGAAGATTTTGAGAATGTATAGGACATTTGATATATCTGAAATTCTTGAAAACAAATGAGTAATTAATTTCTTCCCGAGGATTTTGAGAATGTATAGGACATTTGATATATCTGAAATTCTTGAAAACAAATAGTTCAGTTCAGAGTTCTTGAAATCTTTCAATGAAATGTTGGACCACAGGAAGCTGTTGTTTTAAAAGAGGAAATAAATTATGATTCACAACCTTAAGCCACTGTGTTCGACATCTTGTATGTATACAACATTTCTAAAGATGAAAACAAGAGGCTTTGAAGGTCGTGAATAATAAGACATTTGGGAATTTTTATCTGTCCAAATAATAGATAGAACATGAGTTTTTATCGGACCAAATGATTTTTTATCAGCAAATCCGATGCAGCTGATACTTTCATGAACTCTGTCAGCTAATAATTTGTCCGTGTAACAGTCCTATCACGAGGCGAAACATAGTTAACAGTAAATAACGATGTGGTAGGTCTGCTAGTTGGACAAGCTTTACAGTATCATGGGCCTATTAATTTGTTTCCCTAAAAGCAGCATACACCAGAGTATTAAGTTTATTTCATTGTTTTATTCTTTTTGTCTGTTTCTTCATCACTTGCTGCACATTAATGTGGAATTTTACAAAATGATTTTTTTGATGTTGAATAATTGAACTATACACTAGCTGGGCATATGACTTTGGATCACATTATCCGTCTATTCAAATCAGTAAAAAAGATAATGTTTTGAAATGTGACTATTTCTTCTTCTTTGTACTTTTAAAGGCTGTAAAAAAAAATCTTGTCTGCATCCGGCAAAAATCTTTTTGGAAAGAATGTAGGCTCAAATCGTGATACTGGCACTATCAATTTTACGTCTTATTCTTATTCAATGTCAGTATGTCAATTAGAGCATCCATGGGTATCAGGTGAGCGTTGTGCCCTCCTGGGGCTCTCGTCTTTATAGTACTACATGCAGGGCTCTCAATTAGCCTAATTTGGGACCCATACTTGGCCCCAGTCCCAATGCAAAACAGAACCTTTTTTCCCAATTTATTGACCATTTTTCCCAAATTTACACCTCATGGGAAATTCAACAAAATTAGTTAAAGTGAAAAGGTATTCTTGAACTTATATATTTTCCCAATTTATGAGAAAATGCCGTTATTTTTCCCCATTTTAATGGACTCGGGGCCCCAGTCCCAAAAAATGGATGTGAGAGCCCTGACATATATATTATTATGGAACATTTGCACAATTTAATTTCTATTTAATGATTTATTATTGAATGTGAAAATCTAACATTATTGACAAACTTTAATCACATGTACTACAGGAGCACTTTTGCCCTGCTCAAGCAACACCTCCCCCCCCCCCTTTTTAGCTCACCTGAGCCATAGGCTCAAGTGAGCTATTGTCATAGTGTTGCGTCCGTCGTCCGTCGTCGTCTGTCGTGTGTCGTCTGTCTGTCGTAAACTTTTCACATTTTAAACTTCTTCTCAAGAACGGCTGAAGGGATTTTGATGAAACTTGGTAGGTATGAAGTACTAATGGTCCCCTACAAGTGTTGTTGTTTTTCGTCCGGATCTGTCAACAGGTGGCGCCACCACAGCCAAAAGTAGGTCACGGGGGGTACCCTCCTTTGACAAACTTCTTCTTCAGAACCGAAGCATGTATCGACAAACCGAAAGCATCAGGATGATCTAGAGAGATGTCTTAAGAAGTGTTGTTTTTTTTGGTTCCACTTCGAAGTCAAATTTTTGACGCGTTTTTGACGTCTTTTCGGACTTTGTCAGAAATGCAAATTTTTGCACTATTTCTTTAAATAACTCAATAAGTGTATGATTTTGCACACTCATTTACTACATATTTATCATATTTAACTTACTTAATGCTTTGATATGTATTTTATGTTGAAAATTTATTTTTTTGATTTTTTATGAATTTTTTCTTATGTAAAAAGGAAGGGGGGGGGGGGTTGATTTTCATACATTTTCTGCTTCTTTCTATAACCACTCTTCAGATTGTCATGACAATTTGTAGGTATGAGGTACTCATGCATGGTACCCTACAAGTGAAAGAATTTTGTCAAGATATCCACTTTTGGATTTTTAAGGAATATTTTTTAAGATTGTACATAGGTATAATGTATGTTTTCCATGCCAAATGGACCCATGGGGAGTAGCTTCAAACCCCGGCGGGACCCCAACAATTTTTTTTTTCCCTTTTTCAGTTTTTTTTTCTCTTTTATTTTTATATTTATCGCTAGAAATGAAACTGTGAAAGAATTTTGTCAAAATATCAACTTTTAGATTTTTAATGATTTTTTAAATAAGACAAGCTATAGCTAGTTTGGCTTTGTGTACTTATTTTCATACTTCGAATTAACTTGGCCACATACGCTATCAAATATACGTTGAATTTATTTTTAAGATGTTGACTTTTTGTGTCGCCTGCGAAGCACAGCGACACTTAGGGATCACTTTGTCATGTTGTTCGTCTGTCCGTCCATCCGTCCCTCTGCTGTCCGTCTGTCTGTCACACTTGGGTGTCACACCCCATAACTTTTGATTGGTAAGTGATAGGGCTTTGATATTTCACATGTGTATTCCTTGTGACAAGACCTTTATACACATATCATAATTATTGACCTTTGACCTTGACCTAGATATTTGACCTACTTTTCTAAAAATCTAATATTGGCTATATCTCTTGATTGATTAGTGATAGGGCTTTGATATTTCACATGTGTATTCCTTGTGATTAGACCTTTCTACACATATAATGTTTGACCTTGTGACCTTGATCTAGATATTTGACCTACTTTTCTACAAATCTAATATTGGCTATATCTCTTGATTGGCAAGTGATAGGGCTTTGATATTTCACATGTGTAATCTTTGTGACAAGACCTTTCTACGCAAACCATATTTTTTGACCTCGTGACCTTGACCTAGATATTTGACCTACTTTTCAAAAAATCTAAGATTGGCTATATCTTTTGATTGGTAAGTGATAGGGCTTTGATATTTCACATGTGTATTTCTTGTGACAAGCCCTTTTTTCACATACTATATTTTTTAACCTTATGACCTTGACCTAGATATTTGACCTACTTTTAAAAAAAAACCAAGATTGGCTATATCTATTGATTGGCAAGTGATAGGGCTTTGATATTTCTCTTGTGTATTCCTTTTGACAATACCTTTCTACACATACCATAATTTTGACCTCATGACCTTGACCTAGATATTTGACCTACTTTTCAAAAAAATTAAGATTTGCTATATCTTTTGATTGGTAAGTGATAGAGCTTTGATATTTCATATGTGTATTCCTTCTTGTGACAAGGCCTTTCTACACATATCATAACTTTTGACCTCATGACCAAGACCTAGATATTTGACCTACTTTTCAAAAAATCTTAGATTGGCTATTTCTTTTGATTGCTGAGTGATAGGCTTTGATATTTCACATGTGCATTCCATGTGACAAGACCTTTCTTCACATACCATCATTTTTAGCTCACCTCGACGAAGTTGAGTGAGCTTATGCTATAACCCCACGTGTCCGCGTCCGCGTCCGGTTAAGAAGTTTGGGGTAGCTCAGTATCTGACAAAGTACTAACGCTACAGTAACCAAACTGGCACAAGTGATTCATCTTTGGATGCTGAGGTGAACCCATGCATCGTATGCAGCATCTGACCTACATTTTCCGCTTGAGTGACTTGGTTAAGAAGTTTGGGGTAGCTCAGTATCTGACAAAGTACTGATGCTACAGTAACCAAACTTGCACAAGTGATTCATTTTTGGATGCTGAGGTAAACCCATGCATCGGATGCAGCATCTGACCTACATTTTCCGCTTGAGTGACTTGGTTAAGAAGTTTGGGGTAGCTCAGTATCTGACAAAGTACTGATGCTACAGTAACCAAACTTGCACAAGTGATTCATCTTTGGATGCTGAGGTGAACCCATGCATTGGATGCAGCATCTGACCTACATTTTCCGCTTGAGTGATTTGGATAAGAAGTTTGGGGTAGCTCAGTATCTGACAAAGTACTAATGCTACAGTAACCAAACTTGCACAAGTGATTCATCTTTGGATGCCGAGATGGACCCATGCATCGGATGCAGCATCTGACCTACTTTTTCCACTTGAGTGATTTCGCTTTTAAAAGCCAATATTGAGCAGAGTATAAGTGCTACATGTACCAAACTTGCATATTGGATGTATCTTTGATCAAACTTTCATAAAATGACCTTGACCTACTTTTTCCACTTGAGTGATTTTGCCTTTAAAAGCCAATATTGAGCAAAGTATAAGTGCTAGATGTTCCAAACTTGCATATTAGATGTATCTTTGATCAAACTTTCATAAAATGACCTTGACCTACTTTTTCCGCTTGAGTGATTTTGCTCTTAAAAGCCAATATTGAGCAAAGTATAACTGCTACATGTACCAAACTTGCATATTGGATGTATCTTTGATCAAACTTTCATAAAATGACCTTGACCTACTTTTTCTGCTTGAGTGGTTTTGCCTTTAAAAGCCAATATACATGTACTAAGAAATATGTTTGAATTGAATTTTGCTGTCACGAGGTGAGCTTCGTAATCTGTGATTACCTATGTTTTACCTCGTGCACTTGCCCTATATATTTGACCTACTTTTCAACAAATCTATGATTTGCTATATCTTTTGAGTGGTAAGTGATAGGGCTTTGATATTTCACATTTGTATTCCTTATGAAAAGACCTTTCTAAACATTCCATAATTTTTAACCTAGTGACCTTGCCCTTGATATTTGACCTAATTTCAATAAAAAAAAAATCCGCTACGCAGGCGACACAAGCATTCCTTGGATTGCTTTTTTTTCATACATGCATATTTCAGAACAATTTCCCTATTTAATGATTATTTTCTCTGTCTTATTTCTGTATCTATGGTAAACATAGTCGCCATATATCTTGTGTTACAGATTTGATTGGTTCAATACCTCCTTGCCCCTTTAGTAGGGGTAACTACAGGAAATAAAAAGGTGCACACTAAAAATTTTGACTGACTTGAAATGCCCGGAAGTCTGTAAAATTGGTCTTTTTTGATTGCGAATCTTTGGCACGCATAAAAATGTAAAGAAAAAAGGGGGGGGGGGTCATGCATGTCCTTTTTTCGCAAATTTCACTTTTTTTACAGGAACTCTGCGTCCTCATCGAAAATGTTCCGAATTTTGCATATTTTCAAACCTATCTGTAGATTGCATAAAAGACAAGATCAAGTTCGAAGTTAAATTTATCACGACTATTGATTCAATATGCTAAAAATACATTTCCAAGCACCGCATTTCAGCATATTTACCGAAAATAATTTGTCCAAGTGGCTTCACTGGGTCATGAGGTTTGATACACCGTACACTGCTGTTTGGAAAATAAATTGGCTCAATTTCTGCACAACTCACTTGAATTAATATTGTCCGCTAACAACTTGTCTGTGTTAATTGGATTAACACGATTTTGACTGTACGTTACATGTATTAAGATGAAATCAATACTATTCAAAAGCTCTCATTCATAGATTTCTGTATAATTTAATATGAATAAAGGCAAAACCGAAAAGTCTTTGTTTTTTATGCTTCCGGAATCAAAGATATGGGGGCATATAGTTTTTGGCCTGTCCGTCTGTCTGTTTGTCCTGAAAAACTTTACATTGGGCATAACTTTTGATAGGAAGGTGATAGAGCTTTCATATTTCACATGTGTATTCCTTGTGACAATACCTTTCCATTGATACCAAAATTTTTGACCTCGTGACCTTGACCTTGACCTTTGACCTACTTTTCAAAAACTTTAACATTGGGCATAACTTTTGAATGGTTAGTGATAGGGCTTTCATATTGTACATGTGTATTCTTTGTGACAAGATCTTTCCATTGATACCAACATTACTCTGACCCTGACCTCTCACATACTTAACAGAAAATGGTGTTTATACCAACAAAGATGCCACCGCAGGGCATTCGTGTTTCACAAACACAGGCTTTATTATTTTCTGGCATACTAGCCATTAATAATGAAAGGTTTGGTGTTCAATTTTAAATAAACTTAATTTATGAAATCATTTCATTGTTTTATTCTGTTTCTGTTGCACATTTATGTGGAATTTTACAAAATGATTTTATTTTTGATGTTGCATAATCGAACTATACTAGCTGGGCATATGACTTTGGATCGCATAATCCATCTTTTCAAATCAGTAAAAAAGTTGTTGTTTTGAAATGTGACTATTTTCTCTTGTTTGTACTTTTAAAGGTTGTCTAAAAAAAAAACTTGTCTGCATCCGGCAAAAATCTTGTTAGAAAGGTTGTGGGCTAAAATCCTGGTACTGGCACTATCAGTATTCAATGTCAGTATGTCAATTAGAGCGTGCATGGGTATCAGGTGAGCGTTGTGCCCCCTGGGGCTCTTGTTTGCTCTCCCCCTTCTATCTGACCCATTGAACAGAACATGACATTCAATCAATCAACATGTTTAAACCACTCTTGTACATGTCAAGTTCTGAAGTAGAGTTTTGATTCAGTTACTGATAACATTAATTGATCGTACAGATACATTCTGTAACCGTATATGCAGACCTGCACAGTGCATATTTTTGGATATCATTTAAATAGATTATACCGGTATCTTTGGAAACTAGCCAGATAAGAGGAAGTATACTGGGATCTATTTTTAGGTTGGGTTATTTCCAACTACATGTACATGACAAAGGCTTAGGAATTTTGATGTCAGGCAAGGGAAGCTAGTTCAAAGAAAGTGTAAATTTTCACTGTTTTTATTTCCTGTCAATCCTGAACAAGTATAATACTGGACTTAGGTTATATACCACCAAATACTGAAGGCATCAGTGAAGAAAGTAGTAAGTTCTAAATGATTTTTCAGTCTTTCCGAAAAGTTTTTTTTTTCAGCCACTAGCCTGAAGATAAATATTAATAGTTTATTGTATAGTTTCTTAAACAATTTCTTCGAGCCCAGCAAAAACTTTGGTAGCCTCAGGTGTCGGGCTTGTGAGCTTTTGAAAAGACTGATCTTTTAAAAGACTTGTGCTAATTAAACTTGATAAACATGATTGATACAGATTAAAGAATGAATGTAGGTGATTCGCTATGCTTTGTTTAAACTGGTATTGTTAAAAAAAAATTATTTTTAATAACATGAATAATGTGCACTGACAGACTCAGGGAAGGTGGAATAAAAGATGTTTGTTTTTCGGCAATATGTTTTTAAATCTCAATGATTATCAATCATGCTACAGTAATTCTCATTCATTGTTTTTGAAATGCTCCTTTTCAGCGATCAGTGATTAATATTTGTTTTAAATCAAGTTAATCTTGATATTGAAGAATGAACATGAGTGATTATTTTATGCATGTCATGTAGAAGTGAGGGTGGGGGTATTTTTTATACAAATAATATGCATGATATGAGGGACATATTTCGAAAAATTCCTAAAAATTGGTTACTTTTGTTGATGATTAATGTCATGATTTGTAAAATACAAAATTGTATATTTGAATGAATAGTTTTTGTACCTTCATCATTAATTAGACAAATTAGGGCATGTATGTTGTAATGGGAGATGGAATATTAATAAAAGAAATAATTTTTAGCTCACCTCGACGAAGTTGAGATGAGCTTATCAGGCCTTGAAACTCGTGAAAATCTTTGGTTGTCATTCGGGCAACCTGCTTTGAATATCAGGTTGCCCGACACCATTTTTACTTGCCCGAAATCATTGAACTGAAAAACTAAGGTGTCATTCTATAATTCCACTAATTTGAACATTTTACATAAATTCAATTTCTTTTTCAACAAATTCCTCCTTTAAATCATCAGAGTCATATTCAGATGCATCTGTTTCTAAGTCTTCCTCTTGCTCTGTTAACACATTCTCTCCTTGCGTAAAAGAAAAAGCTAAATTCATTTGGAGATGAGATCAGGTGACCGGAGACAGTAAGCATCTCCTGCTTCTCAGCAAAACCCGTCTCACTCCCTAAATGACTGCTATGTGCCAAAACAGAAATCAAATCAAACACTGCCAAATATTCCGGGGAAGTTACTTTGTATAAGAGAATGGACCTTATTGTTTTCTTTTTAGGTGGCTCAACACCTTGAATATATTTCTACATCACTGTAAAAATACCGATTTATCATGCAGGAAATTAACAGCCGGATTATAAAATTCGGGCTAATAACGGACCGTCGTACGAAAACTTTAAACCGATCGTGAAGTCTGCTATCTGAAAACTCCTAGTTTGTCTGATTCTGACTTAAAACAAAGATGATTTAAAATGTTTATTCATAATTTCATCGAAGTAAGCATACATTGAATGTCTGAAAATAGGTCGTCAGTCGGACGAATTGGTCTCAATTCTAGGTCGTCCAACAGGTAAGTAGGTTGTTTTTGACGATCGGACGACCGCGAATTTCGAGCCCTGCTTATGCTATAACCCCGGTGTCCGCGTCCCCGTCCGCGTCCGCGTCCGGTTAAAGTTTTTGGGCAACTCAGTATCTGACAAAGTACTGATGCTACAGTAACCAAACTTGCACAAGTGATTCATCTTGGGATGCTGAGGTGAACCCATGCATCGGATGCAGCATCTGACCTACATTTTCCGGTTGAATGACTTTGTCAATGTCTGGTTAAAGTTTTTGGGGTAACTCAGTATCTGACAAAGTACTGATGCTACAGTAACCAAACTTGCACAAGTGATTCATCTTGGGATACTGAGGTGAACCCATGCATCGGATGCAGCATCTGACCTACATTTTCCGGTTGAATGACTTTGTCATATCTGGTTAAAGTTTTTGGGGTAGTTCAGTATCTGACAAAGTACTGATGCTACAGTAACCAAACTTGCACAAGTGATTCATCTTGGGATGCTGAGGTGAAGCCATGCATCAGATGCAGCATCTGACCTACATTTTTCGCTTGAGTGATTTTGCCTTATAAGGCCAATATTGAGCAAAGTATAAGTGCTACATGTACCAAACTTGCATATTGGATGTATCTTTGATCAAACTTTCATAAAATGATTCCACTTGAGTGATTTTGCTTTAAAAGGCCAATATTGAGCAATGTATAAGTGCTACATGTACCAAACTTGCATATTGGATGTATCTTTGATCAAACTTTCATAAAATGACCTTGACCTACTTTTTCCGCTTGAGTGATTTTGCCTTTAAAGGCCAATATTGAGCAAAGTATAAGTGCTACATGTACCAAACTTGCATATTGAATGTATCTTTGATCAAACCTTCATAAAATGACCTTGACCTACTTTTTCCGCTTGAGTGATTTTGCCTTTAAAGGCTAATATTGAGCAAAGTTAAAGTGCTACATGTACCAAACTTGCATATTAGATGTATCTTTGATCAAACTTTCATAAAATGACCTTGACCTACTTTTTCTGCTTGAGTGATTTTGCCTTATAAGGCCAATATTGAGCAAAGTATAAGTGCTACATGTACCAAACTTGCATATTGGATGTATCTTTAATCAAATTTTCATAAAATGACCTTGACCTACTTTTTCTACTTGAGTGATTTTGCCTTTGAAGGCCAATATTGAGCAAAGAATAAGTGCTACATGAACCAAACTTGCATATTGGATGTATCTTTGAGCAAAACTTTCTTAAAATGACCTTGACCTACTTTTTTCCATTTGAGTGATTTTCTTAATATACATGTACTTAGAGATATGTTTAAATTGAACTTTGCTGCCGCGAGGTGAGCTTCGTAATCTTTGATTACACTATGTATTTTTTGGCAGTATGCATGATATGTGTATTGAAATAAATCTCAATGATTATTACTTGTCATTCATCTAATTCTGTCTCTTGAATTGCTCCTTTCAGTGAGAGAGTTTAAAACTACCGACCAGAAGAAAATGTCGGATAGCGACAGCGATCTACCGGACTTGGTTGAATCGTCAGATGAGGAACCAACCAACAAAAAGAAAAAACACACAAGTTGTAAGTATTTTCGACTTTTACAAATATCGCCCTTTTTCCCCCTTCACCCCTGGGTTGTTTCGCTCCTTTTCCCCTTCCCCCCGGGTGGATTTGCCCCTCAAGGTGGGTCGTTTTGCCCCTCAAGGTGGATCGTTTCGCCCCTCAAGGTGGGTCGTTTCGCCCCTCAAATGTGAGTCGTTTTTTCAAAGATCGCTGGATTTCCTATTTGTGGTGATCTTCTGTTGTTTTTGTTGACATTGCGTGGATTTTAAGAAAATTCTGTACACATCTTTATGATTATGTATCTGTAGGCAAAACTGAAAAGAAGAAAATTTCTTATTAAAAATGTCCTGTAGTCATGGTGGTTTCTTGAACTGTTTGGTACACACTTATCTTGGCTACGATTATAATATAAAATTACCCTTAAAATCTCCCGCCAGTGCTTAGATAAGGCATGTAATGGTCATATAGTGATAGGGTTGTGCTGATATTGCGAACGTTGGCAAAATCATCGCAAGACCCTTCCGATTACAAGGATCAATTTGATAATCAACTATAATCGGGACATTAAAACATTATAGGAATAAAATATTTACATTATTAAATTGTATTTTTGCTAGAGAATCAATTCATACGTTGTACTATTTATTTAGGTCATTACCATAATTACTGATATATCTTTTACTTCGGTCAGTATGCATACTCGTATGAAATATTTTTCTTAGTTTCCATCAAATTTTCTGTTGGTAAAAGTAAGTTATGGTCGAATCATGAAATATTTTACAGTTTTGCAGTATGTTATGAGAATCTGATTATAATCGATAGTCAATTGAAAGGCTTATAATATCTGATTAATCGATAATGTTTACTCCTTCCAATTCCCAACACTATATAAAGACTGTGTGTTTATTTTAGAAGGAAGAAGAAATGCTCATTTAAAAGCAGAACGGTTTTTCCTACGCAATCTGTCTGAAATCCTTAAGGGATTCCTTCCTGTACTATTCAACATTTCTTTATTTAGATTTTTACTGTTAGCCAAATCTTAATCATATGTGTAAAGAGCTCTGAATAGATTCCTTTGTTGAAAGTGTTAGGAAAAAAAAATAGCTCAATAACAGTTCATGTCTTTAATATGCTAGATTACCCCTAATTAATCATGAAATTAAATTACATTCTAAGCATAACTTGATAAGCATGTTAAATGTTGAAAAAGAAATTTCTCTATTGAACAATTTTGCTACATAGATCTGTATTTTTGAAGCTATTTGAAAAAAAATCTGTTTAATTGTAGCTGACCATGCCAAAGTATGGCTGGAGAAATCGGGGAAGTTTTTAGACCGTCAGGAGTATTCTATACGATGTTGAAAAAGAAATTTCTCTATTGAACAATTTTGCTGCATAGATGTGTATTTTTGAAGCTATTTGAAAAAAAAATCTGTTTAATTGTAGCTGACCATGCCAAAGTATGGCTGGAGAAATCGGGGAAGTTTTTAGACCGTCAGGAGAATTCTATACGGGTTTTTGCCTTAGGACCATTCCTGTTTGGGATCAGTACGTTTCTACCTTCTTCATGGATGAAACGCTTAAAGGATGCCAAATTGCTACGGAATGACGAAAGGTAAAATTCTACTGATACTAAAACTTTCACGGAAATTATTGTTTACTTAGGGATTTGCAGACCTGCCTACTTGTACGATTTTTTTTTTTTTTTTTTTTTAAACTTTATTTATTTTACAACGTTTAACAAACAAGTTACACAACTTATATACATGTCTCACGTTGGCTCAGATGTTAGCGTGAGGGGGTCCAAGGAGCAGGAGGAAACCGGAGTACGATTTTGCGTATTTTTTTAGCTTGCCGGGACGAATGTCCGGAGAGCTATTGTCATACCCCCGGCGTCGGCGTC
Source organism: Pinctada imbricata (assembly GCA_033119305.1). NCBI lineage: Eukaryota > Metazoa > Mollusca > Bivalvia > Pterioida > Pteriidae > Pinctada > Pinctada imbricata. The sequence goes on along the minus strand of VSWD01000002.1, from coordinate 30,730,387 downwards.
GGCGTCTGCGTCTGCGTGCACAAAAACTTTAACCTTGCTTATAACTTTTAAACCAATACAGATTGGGCTTTCATATTTCACATGTGCATTCCTTGTGACAAGACCTTTCCATGGATACCAAAATTTTTGACCTTGTGACCTTGACCTTGGAGATTGACCTTCTTTTGAAAAACTTTAACCTTGGCCATATTTTTGGAATGGTAAGTGATAGGGCTTTGATATTTCACATGTGTATTCCTTGTGACAAGACCTTTCCATGGATACCAAAATTTTTGACCTTGTGACCTCGACCTTGGAGATTGACCTACTTTTGAAAAACTTTAACCTTGGCCATATTTTTGGAATGGTAAGTGATAGGGCTTTGATATTTCACATGTGTATTCCTTGTGACAAGACCTTTCCATGGATACCAAAATTTTTGACCTTGTGACCTTGACCTTGGAGATTGACCTACTTTTGAAAAACTTTAACCTTGGCCATATTTTTGGAATGGTAAGTGATAGGGCTTTGATATTTCACATGTGTATTCCTTGTGACAAGACCTTTCCATGGATACCAAAATTTTTGACCTTGTGACCTCGACCTTGGAGATTGACCTACTTTTGAAAAACTTTAACCTTGGTCATATTTTTGGAATGGTAAGTGATATGGCTTTGATATTTCACATGTGTATTCCTTGTGACAAGACGTTTCCATGGATACCAAAATTTTTGACCTTGTGACCTTGACCTTGGAGATGATTGACCTACTTTTGAAAAACTTTAACCTTGGCCATATTTTTGGAATGGTAAGTGATAGGGCTTTGATATTTCACATGTGTATTCCTTGTGACAAGACCTTTCCATGGATACCAAAATTTTTGACCTTGTGACCTTGACCTTGGAGATGATTGACCTACTTTTGAAAAACTTTAACCTTGGCCATATTTTTTGAATGGTTAGTGATAGGGCTTTGATATTTCACATGTGCATTCCTTGTAATAAGACCTTTTTTATTGTTGTTGTTGCAATTTACATATGGTTGCCACCGGCGAGCTATGTTGTCATTCTGACAAGTCTGGTTACGATTTGCAATCTTTTAATCGCGCCCTACGCTTTTGCTTTTCCATTTTACTCCTAAAATGTAGTTTCTTCTTTATCCCTTTCGAGTAAACTGACGTGTTCGATTTTTGAACGCTTGATTGAATAAATGTCTTCCATATTGTATAGAGAAGCACATACATGTAAATTCTTAAAATTTGTAACAATTGACGAAGTGGCCAAAAGACGATTTTCTCTCTCAGAATTGTATAAGTGCTTTATAGTAGGCTTTACTCTCCAAAGTTACACATTAGTAAACAAAATACCTGCCTACCTGTTTCTCATCATAAGGGACATATTTTGTTCAAGAAAGTGTAATTTCGGGGACTAAAGCGTAATATAAACCGCTTATGCAATTCTGAGAAAGAAAACCGTCTTTTGGCTGCTTCGACAATTGTTATACATTGTAAGAATTTATGTGCTTATCTATACAATATAGAAGACATTTGTTCAATGAAGCGCTCAAAAATCGCAGAGGTCACTTTGCTAAATAGTACGTTTCAGGCGTCAAATGGAATAGCAAAAGCGTAGTGCGTTATTAAAGGTCGGAAATCGTAAAAAATATACCAAAAAGGCCCCATTCCCAAAAGTGGGTGTGATAGCCCTGCCCCTATTATTTAGTCAAAAGAAAAATAAGAAGAGCTTTTCAAATAACGTAAAACAAATCTCTGCTATTTTCATGTATGTATCTGCCAATGGAAAAATCATGTGGCTTACACAAATTCCTGATTAGTGAAAATTTAATGGGATTTTTTTATGGTTACAGGGAGAGGTCTTTAGCTGGGCTGGACTGGGATGAATGGTCCATGGTGGACATTGTAGAAACAGTTGTGTCCGTCATGCAGAGAAAACTGGTGAGTAGTTTTACCTTTTTGGTTAGCTGTGATCTTTTTGTGCCTGTTTACTTTAAAATTGATTTGATGTAAATCCTATCACCGTTGGTGTCCAAGTCTTTTTACACCGTTACAAATAAAGGGGGAGAGGATCGGAATGCAGTTCTGCATACTCCGATACCTGCTCATAAAATCTATGCATTCTATACTTGCAGATAATTCAGTGTTTCAGAAAAGTTGCTGATTGCTGGCAATCTCTGCTGGGTTTTGTCAATGTCCTTTGGAATTTTGGGCAATTTTAATAGACAATTTTCACATTACCATATTTGACTTGTATTTTACACATCCTAAGACCTGACATGCCAACATTTGACATAACTTTTAACTGTGATGTCACATCTGGATTATGACATCACAATTAGAAATAACGTCAAAAGTAGTGATGTCGTGTCTTGGAGTGTCTAAAATGTAAGTCTAACGGTAATATGAAGAAGGTCTATTGTATTATATAGAAAAACAACCTAAATTATTGAAAATGTCCGGTGGTTTCTCAGACTATTTCTTAAACACTGAGATGGGTCTGTTTCCATGAAAAGGGATCTTCATTTCTGATTCGCTTGCAAGGCATAGCAACAGTTTGACTACTTTGACCACTTCGACATACTGTAAACGACTTTATATTTGTGTGACCTTATTTTCGCGACAACTTGACGACAGATTAAGTCACGTGACTTTTAAGTCGAGTGAGCTTATGCTATACCCCCGCGCGTACGCGTCTGGTTAAGAAGTTTGGGGTAGCTCAGTATTTGGCAAAGTACTGATGCTACAGTCACCAAACTTGCACAAGTGATTTATCTTGGGATGCTGAGGTGAACCCATGCAATGGATGCTGAATCTGACCTACATTTTCCGCTTGAGTGACTTGGTTAAGAAGTTTGTGGTAGCTCAGAGTGAATTGGTTAAGAAGTTTGGGGTAGCTCAGTATCTGACAAAGCGCTGATGCTACAGTAACCAAACATGCACAAGTGATTCATCTTGTGATGCTGAGATGGACCCATGCATTGGATGCAGCATCTGACCTACTTTTCTGCTTGAGTGATTTTGCTTGTAAAAGCCAATATTGAGCAAAGTATAAGTGCTACATGTACCAAACTTGCATATTGGATGTAACTTTGATCAAACTTTCATAAAACGACCTTGACCAACTTTTTCCGCTTTAGTGATTTTGCCTTGAAAAGCCAATATTGAGCAAAGTATAGGTTCTACATTTATCAACTTGCATATTGGATGTATCTTTGATCAAACTTTCATTAAATGACCTTGACCTACTTTTTTTCCACTTGAGTGAATTTACTTTTTAAAGCCAATATACATGTACTTTGAAATGTGTTTGAATTGAATTTTGCTGCCGCAAGATGAGCTGCGTAATCCGTGATTACCTACTTTTTTATACATGTATCTTTTTTCCCAATTTATTGACAAATTTTTCCCATTTTGAAACCCCATGGGAAATTTGTAAAAAGAAAACTGAGTTAAAAATGAAAAAATTTCAAGTGAAAAGGTATCCTAACCTACTTATATTTTTTCCCAATTTTTGAGAAAATGCTGCTATTTTTCCCAATTTCAATGGGAAAAATTCCTAAAAATTGGATGTAAGAGCCCTGTTCAGGAAGACATTTAGAACAAATCTCAGCTGGCGGAAGAAAAAAATGTAATGTGACAGACGAGGTAGCTAAGCTAGATCTAATTTGGGGTCAATATCAATATATTTGGCCCCACTCCCAATGCAAAATATTATCTTTTTTCCTAATTTAGGCTCTTAAAATTCCCAATTAACTGAACTCCAAATTCTCTGTGATCTTTGTTTGACATACGCTGCCATCCATAAACAAACAATGGCATCATTCTAAATTCTTTGTAATTTTATCTTAATTTTTTCTATTCTGAACTTCAAAAATCCAATATGATTGCCTTCAATTAACTCGAATATATGAATTGTGATGACAAAAATGCATATAGAAACTTTTTTCATCACCACAATTTTCTTTCAAAAATAATGAAAATTCAAAAATTGTAAATAGTTGCGTGAAATTTGTTACAAATGATTTCTATTACTAGGTTCATCTTCAAAATCTAACAGCAATGGATTCAAAATTGTTCATTTTCTAAAAGCAACATGCACAGAAATTATAGTGTATACTAATTTACAGGGTTTTTTTCCCCCTTGTATTTGGGCCGGATTTCGGCCCCTTCCCAATGCCAATTTTCCTCTATTTTTCCCCAAAAATAATTCATAAATTCCCATAAGAGGAATTATGAAAAAACCACTTGAGAAAATAGGACTCAAAACCTGGAAGTCATAGCACAAAATTTCCTATTTCTAAGTGCATCTTTAAGTTCTTCTCATCCCTTGTTCAGTTCAAGCAAATCAATTGATGAGCAGTTTTAATAAATGGTACTTTAGGGTTATACTGTGGTGAGAATTTGTATAAAAATTCTCCCAATTTCAGCGAAGTGTCACAAATTTTCCCAAATGGGACAGGCACAGGCATCTTCCCCAAAATACCCCCCCCCCCCTGAATTTACTGATGGCAGTGTATATTAAACCATCATTAGAGAGTCTTGCCTTGATAAAGGATTAAAATGAATATTCTTGATATTTCATTGCAGTTGTAAAATTCCCAATCTAGCTCAAAATACCGCTGATTTTCCCAATCTTAAAGTCCCCAGCCCAATTCCAAAAATATCCTATGACAGTCCTGCCTAGATAGTATTATGAATTCATAAATATACACTACCCAACTTTAATAAGTACCCACCTAATACGTTTTTTCCATTGTTTTGAAAAGCTGAAGATTATCCATTCTGTTATCAATTCAAGTAATTTTTCAGCTAAATCTTTGTGTTATTAATATTTTTTGCAGTTTTCCCCCAAAAATGTCCATTTTTCACATGAAGAAATTCTAAAACTATTCTTAAAAATTTTCTATTTTTGTGTAAAGATAAATGATGCAAGTGATATATTGAAGATTTTCATGCATTTAAAAGCTCAGAAGTGAAAATAATGGGGCAAGCTTTTCATGAAATTTCTAATGTTTATACTAACTGCCTACTTATTTATGTAGTATATAAGTATAACATACTCGTTATAAGATTATAAATATCGCCCTTCAACATTGTTACTGTAAGTGTAAGGAAGGAATAATGAAATTCTATCACCCTTGGTCAGCGAGTGAAATATCATCCCTTTACAGCTGCTAAGTAGCTGTCCTTGTTGCCTAGCAACACTTTAGATCAGTACATTAATTTTTTCCCATATTAATTTACAAATATGTTATTGGTTTTTTGTTTGTGTAGGTATGATATGAGAGGTAGGAAGATCATTTTTACCCACAGATAATATTGGAATCTTTACCTTGAAGACGCTTCTGAAGAGATCAGAAGAGATTGGTTTTTTTTCATGAGTTTTGATTTATGGGGAAAAGATTGATGATTTTACCTGTGTAAGTATGAATTTTATAACTTGTGGATGTAATTTGCTGCAGTGAAACGTAAGTCCTTAGTCTAAGACAAATATTCTTATCTTTTTTTTTTATTTGAATTTTTATGTTTTCTAAATTATATTTTTTGTCTGAATGATTCAATTGATTGAAACAGTATGAGATTCGACATTTAAGACAAATATCAAATTTCAATATAATCAAATTTAATCTACAATGATATACTTTGTGCTTGATGTAATGTAACTCTTTCCTGAGATTTTTTTTTTTCATGAAGCATTATTTTGAGATGATTTTTATTCTGTGCATTTTTTTTTTCTTAATCTTAATACAACATTTTGAGTAGATAAGGTTGATAGCAAAAAAAAAAAAAAAATTAAATAGAAAAGAAATAAATAAAAAAAGTGCCTTCTGCTTGAGTGCAGTGCTCATGTAATAACTTAAAGATTGAAATTGGGTCAATCTATATAGAGAATAATTGTCTTTATTTGTGTTTTGTTAGAGGTATGCAACACACAGAAAGTGCGTTTATCGTACATGTAATGCGCATTTCATGCGATGAATGCACTTGCTGTGTGTTGCATACCCGTAACAAAACACAAATTATGACATTTATTCTATATATATACACAATAGTTGTCTGTTTCATTGTTTTCTAAAATCGCATTTTTCTTGGTAACAAGATGACGTTAATATTCATGTCACCGCGGGCTCAGTTTGCAAGTTGGAACAGCTGTCGCGGCATTTTTCTTTAGATCTTATGCATTGTGCTTCACGAGCATTTTTATGGGAAATATAAGCACGTTCCTTTCGATAGTTTCATCTGAGAGGATTTCATTGGTTGTGCATATATATGCTTTTGGAATCAAATATTTTTCTGAACTATCATATACGTAAATTATAACAGTTTTACCTTGCCTACGTGATAGCAAAGTGATTCTTTTGGATTGTAGCCTGTCCATCTGTCTGTCTGTCACCTATTTTGTGTCACACCCAATATCTTTAGTTAACTTATGTCATACCATGATCTTAACTAAGAAAACTGACCTGCTTTTTAAAAAGCTTCAAAATCGATCTTGGAGCTCTGGATTTGTTAAAGATAAGGCTTTCATATACTTTTGGTAAGACCTTTTTCGTTGGCGCCAAGAGTTTTGACCTTTGACCTTTTGACCTAGTCCTTGGAATTTTATATTCTGTAAAATTCATCTATATCCCATAAATGTTTCACATACATTTTACTTAATAAATATCTTGTTTGTTTTTTTGATTGCTACCCAAATTTTACATGTGTTTTTGTGAAATCTTGGCCTTATGACCTTGACTTCGTCCTGACTTATTTTCTATTCATCCAAAAAAAAAAAAAAAACCCAAGTGAATTCCTTTCCGTTTACTGTCATGACTATAGAATCAGTAATATTAGTGTAGCGAACAAAAATAAACACTGTGAATCATAGCATTCGATTTGGCTTTCGTAAATTTCTTTGCCAAACGTGTGTCATATGTCAGTCTTCTGTTCTGAAGACATTTTCGTCTTAACTAGTAAAATTATAGGCCGTTAAAGGAAATATGATTCAGCCTCTTCGTCAGAAAAAGTAGTAGCTTCGTCACTGAGGCTTTATTTGGTTTCAAATGTCAAATGTCAAACACTGGTATTAGAAAAGAAACAGAGAAATTATTTGAAAGTAAATGTAGAGTATATAAGAATCACAGTTTTCATGAAGACTTTTTGAACTGCCAGCCAAAAGATAATTTCTGCTGGATATTTGTATACTAGTATTCTGTACTACGTTTTTTTCCAGCTTAGATCGGCAAAATTTCTATTTCTAGTATCCTCTTTATTCAATAATTTTATTTTATGACATTGATGTGCTTGAAAAATGACCTTCTTTATTTGCTTAACAATGGCATTGAGACCTTGACACTCAGACAAGCTTGAGGCATGACCCTCTTTGCTTGCTAAACAGTTTGACCTTATGACCTTGACAGGCTTAAGTTAGAGCCCTCTTTAGTTGCTTTACAATGACCTTATGACCTTGACACTAAGACAGGCTTGAGGCATGACCCTCTTTGCTTGCTAAAAGTTTTGACCTTATGACCTTGACAGGCTTAAGTTATAACCCTTTTTTTCTTGCTTAACAATGACCTTATGACCTTGACACTGATGACAGGCTTGAGGCATTACCCTCTTTGCTTAACATTTTAAACTTATGACCTTGATAGGCTTGAGGCATAACCCACTTTATTTGCTTCATATTATTTTGACCTTATGACATTGGCAGGCTTAAGGCATGACCTCCTCCGCTTGCTTAAAATTTTGATCTCATGATTTTTACATGATTTAGTGATTACACTTCATATTATTTTGACCTTATGACCTTGGCAGGCTTAAGGTATGACCTTTTTTTTTGCTTTGTGACCTTGACTAGATGACCTCAAATGCCACCGTCTGATCACTAGCAAATTTGAGACCCCCTAGGCTATACACATAAGATCTATGTATCTATTCAAAGGTATTAATCTTCAACAAGTATATCCTATTTCATATCACCATTTCCATTATTCGGATGCTGAGGGAAGTGACAATATGACGTACATGCAGAGATTTGCATCTGTAATTTGTATCAATAACGAGTTCTCGATACTGATTAACGTCGTTTAATTTTGAAATAAGATACTAATACATACCTCTCAGCAGGTACATAAATATGTAGTGAAAATGACGGTATAATAATTTCTTTCAGAGAAGAAGACTATATCTGGTATCTTGTCTGGATTTAATTAAGTCTATTGAGGAGGAGAAAGGTGCGGTATTGACAAAGGAAATCCTTAGAGAGGCAGAAAAATATGAAAATATAATAAAGCTGTGGTACGTATCATGATATTGTATTGGATTTAATTTGATTTAGATTTGATGCGAAGGATGAAAGCTCTAATAAATATAATTTTCAGGACATGATTGCACCATGAGTGAAAAAATGACCATATATATATGGAAATATTTTCTATAATTCAAATTTTTAGATGTTTTACATATTATTTGAGATGTTAAAGTCATTAAATAAACAAGATGTGCCCCAGTAGGACTACCAATGCCTGATTATCACTCGGCACTTTTTCTTTAGACCTACAAAAGAAAAGAGAGTTCTTTTAAAACTAGTACTGGGCATTGCAGCTGAATACCGTATTACGATATATTGCAGTGTGCCAAATTTCAATCGTGATATATTGCAATACTTTAGGGTTTGATATTTTAGGAATAAGATAAAAAAAAAAATTCTGTGATGTCGTCATATGCATGATGAGTTTTGTGCTATCAGAGTGCTTGACCTCCTCACTACAATGATTGCAAAGAGCAATATTGCTTTTAGTGAAAAAAAAACAACTTTTTTAATCATTCATTATCAACAGACTTGAACCGGTATTTCGGAAAAACATATCGTGATACGTATTTGGGATGAAAATATTGCAATATAAGGTTAAACCGGTTTTATCGCACCGCACCATTCTGAACGGATGTGATCACTAAAATATCCAGGCTTGTAAGGGGGATACTGATTATTGAAAATTTGGCATGAAAATTCATGAAAATTTAGATGAAAATTCAGATGAAAATGCATGAAATTCATGAAAATTTAGATGAAAATGCATGAAAATTCATGAAAATTTAGATGAAAATTCAGATGAAAATGCATGAAAATTCATGAAAATTTAGATGAAAATTCATGAAAATTTAGATGAAAATTCATGAAAATTTAGATGAAAATTCAGATAAAAATTCATGAAAATTCAAATGATCTAAGGATCAAACAACCTGGAAGAGCAAAAATTCTAGTTCTTTGTTAAATATTTTGAAAATTTAAAAAATATGTCTTATGTGCAATTTTTTTTTCTTTTGCCATCAGAATGAAGTGCTGAATTTTACATCCCATTTCCTCCAATTTGAAATGAAATATTAGTGGATGAATATTTCATATGCAAGGGATGAATTTATATTAAAAAAAAATACCCATTTATAAATTAACCTATCATTTGCAGAAACAACATGTTAAATTTTACGATGTCACAAACAACTGTAAAGGGGAGTCTTTGAATAAATCACTAAAAAATGATTCACTTTCTTGCAAAATATGGTTTAAAATACAAACATGGATGTCAAAGCAGTGATTGGGATAGGCAATCAGGTGAATGTGACAATGGCCCCATATCCTGGAACATCAATGCGCCATTTGCAAAAAGAATGTGCCATTGTTGAAAATGAATGTGCCATGAGCAATTTGAAATAAAAAACCAAAATGGCAAAAATCATATACTAAGTATATAGATCTGCATAACCGGCCGCTACAAAAGTCTAGACAGACTTTTCTATAGGAAATACATGTAGGGTGACATATTTGACCCAGACAGTCACAAAAGATTGTTTAAAGATTTGTTGCATACTTTGAGACTGAATTTATAATTCAAAATTATCCCCCCCCCCAAAAAAAACCGCACACGAACTCTGCTGTACATTCACATTGTTGTATACTACAGTACATACAAATTGAAAATTTATGACAAAACTTATCTTACATATCATACATGTAATATGAAATGTGGGTTTTGTGAACATTTGCATGAACTGGTGATGTACATTTGTTCATACATGTACATATAAAGGGAATGTTGCAATAGGAAACGTCATGGTGTTTGAATAAATGACACTTTCAAATTAGCGTGTGGTGTTACTGTGTATCAATTGATACAAAGAGTAAACAAATTAAATTTCATGCAGAAGTTTAAATTGTTGAAAGTCGGAAGTGATTATGGCAAAGTCATCACCACGTTGAATACAAGAACAGAAGGTTTACAGAATTTATTTAAGAATTGAATGCGCCACATTGGCGCACTCAGTGAAATTTTAATGTGCCATTTTAATATTGAATGTGACTATGGCGCAGGGCGCATGCTTATCCTAATCGCTGTCAAAGCAATCATATTTTACTTTTATTGAATTTTACACAGTTTTACCTGAAAATTTTAAACTTTGAAAAAATTATATGGGTGGGGGGAGGGGATTTTTCTGACAGGAGGGGAAAAATATATACTCCAAGGAAGGGGGATTACTATCTGTGCGGCTCTTTTCGGAAACTGGACAAACACATTTGACTCTTCCGATTGCGGGAAAAAAAATGCTAAATTTCGTGATGTCACAATGCTTTGACCTCTGACGAACAAGCTTCGAACCTCGGTCAAACATCGAAATTGCATTGTGACGTCATGGAATTTCTCAAATTTTTCCTGCGTTCGAAAGGGTCACTTTTGACTACTTTATCATGCAAAAATTTATGAAATTAATTACATCCAATAGATCTCGCTTAGTCGTAAATATTGGTATAAGTTATAGGATAGTCGATCAGTGCACACAATAAAACTTTATAGACAAAACAAGTTTTAGATGGGCCATTTCACATGCTAATTTTTTCCATGACGTTGTGACGCTCTCCATAGGCTCAATGTTAAACTTTGTGATGTCATGCTGAAATTTTACAATGAAAACGACCCATCTAAAATTTATTTTGCCTGTACAGTATAATATGATTGCATACACCCTCGGCCATGTAAAATATACCAACATTTACAACTAAGCGAGATCTATTCAATGATATTGATTTCATTTTAAAATTTTGCATGACAAACTTATCAAAATTGCGTTTATCCAGTTTCTGAGGTGAGCCGGGCAGGCAGTAGAGCTAAATCATGCTGCATTTTAACGTCATTTTAGAGCTTCTCATACTGATCATCTTATAGAGTTCATGAAAAGTATCGCTTTTATTGGATTTGCCGATAAAAAAATATTTGGTGCGATAAAATTCAAGCTGTGTCTATTAATTGGACCGATAAAAATTCCCAAATGTCTGACATTTCATTGGAAGATTTCAAGAACTTTGGTCTTACATTTCTTGACATTTGAAAGGAAAAAAAAAACATGTGAAGTCTTGCTATATTAGACATGTTAATGTAGAAAATAAACTTTAATATGTCTGAAGTGGAAAAAGAGAGCTATAAATTACCAGTCGATATCATATTTTCAGTTTTTTGTTTAGGCAGTAATGTCATATTGAAAATTCATGCCATATCTTATTCATCACGTTATATCTAATAATATCAAAGAACATGTATAATTATAAGTAATAAATCACTTTTGAGCTGTCAAATTGTAGTGTACGAAATACGGAGATCATTATATTTTTTTTCTTCAGGTCCAAATGTAAGAAGAATCCAACCTGTGGAAAATATGAAAAAGAGACGAAGTTTGCCGTTATATACGTGGCCAAGCTTTGTAAGAAAATAGGTGTTGTCATAGAAAATTTGATTTGTTGAATCATTCTTTTTTGTGAAAATTAACCAATGGGAATACATGCTCAAATTCCAAATTTAGATTTTATTATCGAGTTATAAAATCGATATTGCACATACTGTACCAGTACAAATACCCTAAAATAGATTCAGATGCAAAATGCCGTCAGTTGCGCATGAATTATTTTTAGAAGAAAAGATTTTTATTGTTTTTTTTTTGCATGCATAATGGTAGAAATTGAGAAGAATTTGAATATTAGTAACAAGAGAGACAAAATTTTTTTTTTTTTTTTGCTTGTTCAAGAATTTACTATTTATAAATGATTTTAGTATTTTTTTTTCAATTAATTTTTAATTTTTTGAAAATTCAATTAATTTCTTTTTTTTTTTCTTCAGATTCTGTATTAGTTTTGAGATTAGCTGAAGAGGGTAAAGATTACGCCGAGGATTTCAAGCGTAACTTACGTCCAAAGGTTAGTTAAATTTCCAAACCTCGTTAAAGAAATTAACGTTAATTATTAAGGAATTATTAGCTTCTGACGTTATGTTTGCGGACGGTAAATGCTGATTTTACGGTGGCAAACTGAGTTTTTCTAGCAACGCGTTGGCGGAGCCAGAAAAACTGATGTTTGCACATTAAAATCAGCATTTACCGTCTGCAAAAATAACAACAGAAGCTAGTTATTCCCATTCTAAATTATAGATGCAATCTATATTTTTTTTTAATATAAAGCAAAATGTGACGTTAGCAACGTCAAAGCTTAGTATGTTCTTGTTTTACAGCTGTAACTAAGGAGCAAACTACCAATGAAATTCGACGTTATAGCGACATTGCATTAGAATGTTGTTTTAAAATACCTTGCTCTTATATCTTACATCCCTTGTACTATGATATCACTATTATAGTTTGTTGAACTTTTGAATATCTTCAATGCTCAACAGTAACTGTTTGTGATATGTACAATAAGTCTCGGCAAAATTTCAGATACTCTTCAAAATGGGAAGTAACATTGTATATCGAAAAAATGGAAGGGAACCCCTGAAATCTCTTCATACGTCTGAGCCATTTCTGCAGAGAACGCAAGTTCTATAGATGCAATTGACCCTTCCGAACGCGAGAAAAATTTGAGAAATTCCATGACAGTCACAATGCAATTTCGATGTTTGACCGAGGTTCGAAGCTTGTTTGTCCGAGGTAAACACATGGTAAAAGCATTGTGACGTCACGAAATTTTGCATTTTTTCCCGCAATCGGAAGGGTCAATTGTCAAAAGTATGCTATTAAATGTACCTTGATTGGCAGGTTATTGATTATCTGACATGAACTGTAAAGGTGCTTCTTTTCGATGGGGGAAATTTTTGCGAAATATCGTTTGAACAGTACACTATGCAGTGTGCAAAATTAATGGTGGCCCGATGGCCATTTTCTACAGTAAATTTGATCGGTCTATAGTAATTGAAAAGTCATAGACCAACTTGTCTGTAGGAATTTTCAGCATCAAAGTCACACAAAATTTTTAAGATTAATAAGAATTTCTATGGATTTTGAATCATCGTCTATGATTCTATTTTTGAAAAAAAGTAAATTATTTTATCCAGTAAAATGCATAAAAGATTAGATTTTTTGGGGTTATTTTTATTTTGGTCTACAGTAAATTGCAGCGGTCTATAGGATTTAAAAATTACTGTAACAGAATGTCTGTAAGACTTCAATTGTCAATCTCACTAACTGTTTTAAAAACGTTTTTTTGGTTTTTTTTTTTTGGGGGGGGGGGGGGGGGTTAATTTCGGCAAAATCAGGAGTATTTCCCTTAGTCTTTAACACTGGTAGTAATTTTCATGCAGGGTTTATTTTCATGATGAAGAGACAATTGCGTAAAGTGTGAAAATTATCCCCACGCGAAAATTTCCACATTGACAGTGCATGAATGTATGATGTTATATTGCAGTCTGGATGTGATCCGTCAAAGTTTAAGAACGCAGGAAATGAGCAGTATCAGTGTGGTAACTTTGAGACGGCTGCCGATTATTATGCCAAAGCTGCGTTAGCGGAGTAAGTTTATATTGTATCTACTGTATGAGTTCTAATTTTAGCGCAAACAAATTCTATCGAAAAGAAGGGAAAAATGAATTTACGCAAATTGGAATACTTGAGTAATTAGTGCTTTTGACTTATTTTCTGTTATATTCTATAAGAGTTCAATAATCTAGCAAAGTCTTGAATACCACATTTATCAGATAAAAGATATGACCTTTCCTTACCTTGATTTTATACACACATACATGTACATCACATCATTTGGCAAAATTTTCCATTTTGACGTCACATCTGATCGCACCGTCTTGAAGCACCTTGATGTGTTGTCATGCCTTCCATTTTGGCGTCACGATGAAAATATTGCAAAAATTTGTGATGTCTGATGTTTGACTGTCTCACGAGTTTATTGGAAAATCATCTATTAGCACAGTTGTAAAAGTGCTTGCTCAGCTAAAATATTAATCCCACTAATAAATGTCAGTATTTCAATATGTTATTTGCCATCACCAGTTATTTTTTATTTTTTTTAGTGTCATTGACAGTTGATACTGATTTGCCAAATATCCGTTATAGTCCTAATAGATAGTTTTCCTATGACGTTACAGAGCCAAATTTACCTCCCTTCGTTAGCTATATTTTATGGCAAGCCAGTGATATTTCTTCATAATCTTACCTATTTCTTGGCTTGCATTCACAGCAATCTATTTTTTTCACACTGAAAATTACAATTTTAGAATAAGTATACTCTTAGTATTTGCAAAGGGAAAAACAAAATTTAATTCCATATTTCATAATTCTGAAATTTTCAACATGAAATGGTTGAATTATGAAGAAAATTTGCTAGTTTACCATACAATATGGCTGCCGACGGAAGATACATTTACTCTTGCAAAATGTGACGAATGGAAAACCTTCTATTCATATACTTTCACCATGGTTTGTGAACCAAAAAATTGTTGTCCTGGAATTGATAGATTTTAACAGAAAGCATAAAAAAATTTCTCTTTCAACTACTTTATCATTCAAATTTTGATCATGGTCATTCATAGTTTACTATGATAGATACATGTACTTTTGCTTCACCCTTGAGGTATCAAAAGTTTGCAAAATTTTGCAAGCCTCGGGTTTTACATTATTTTGAGACCCCTTGGTTGGAACTGATATACATGCATCTTTAATAGCAAACTATGAAAAAGTATCAAAATATTTTCTCACATCAGAAAAATTTGATGAATTTTGACTTTTATTCACTTGTATGACAGGGCTCTCACACCCCCATCTTTGGGACTGGGGCTGAGGCTTTTGAAATTGGGAAAAATAGCGACGTTTTTTCAAACGTTGGGAATGAATTTAAATAGATTTGGATTTTTTTTCTTGAAAGTAGCTTTTTTTCTCATTCATTTTCAAATTTTCTATGAGGTGTCAAATTTGGAAAAATCAGTAACTAAAATTGGAAAAGAAGATACTATTTTACATTCGGAATGGGCTGAATATTGGCCCCAAACAGGCTGATCAAGAGCCCTATACGATGATATACATGTATGAACATACAAAGTCTAAATTTATGTCCTCCGAAAGTCTATTTTTAAGATTGATTAATGATGTTTAATTCTAAGATTCACAGAATTTTTGCGCTGTTACATTTTATGAGCTTTTCATTGCAGTCCTTTGAATCATATATACTTTGGTAATCGAGGACAGTCCTATTTTAAACTGAAGAAATTTTCCGAGGCTTTAGCAGACGGTAGAAGAGCTGTTACCCTAAAACCAGACTGGTGCAAGGTAAGCTAGGTGGCAACATTATTATTATGTACAGTTTACTTTCGATTACTCAAACTCAATTAACTTGAATTTCCGGTTAACTCTAACTGTTTTCAACAGTCCTGATTTTCTTCCATCAGTTTCTATGAGTTTTCACTCCTGATAACTGGATTATCAATGACTCGAACTTTTCGTTAAGTCGAACTAATTTTCAGGTCCCATTATTCATTTTACCTTGAAAATGTATCTCAATATGTCGAATCACAAGTAAAAGAATTTTTTTAACAAATCTCATAAATCGAAGGGAGGTCGGTTGACAGATAATTAACACCTTTTTGCACTGGCATTGCATATACACATATTTAAAGTAGTCTGATCTTGGAAAGAAGACAACCCATACAATGGTGGAGAAAGGGGAATTAATCTTCTGGAAAATTGATTGCTGATCATGTATTCAATAAGTCGAACTCCTGATAAATCGGAACAATTTCTGATGGTCCCTTGAAGTTCCGCTTGACGAGAGTAGACTGTATATGATAGCTACATGTACATACATGTACACAGCCAATTGTGCCTCATATGAAATTCATGTGATATTTACATGAACTTTACATGAAAATTCACATGAAATTTATGTGAAACAAGCACGAACATGAAATTTACATGAAATTTTTCACAAGAAATCCATGTGAAGATTTTTACATGGATGTTATATGAATTCAGTTTCATGTAAAGTTCACTTAGAAAAATTTATGTGAAGGAAATTTATGTGAAATTCATGTGAAATATTTTTCACATAAATCTTATGTGAAATCTATATGAATTTTACATGAACTTTCTTGTGAAATTTACATGATGCTCATTTCATATGAATTTCATGTGAGGCACAATTGGCTGTGTACAGAACAGTTTCATATTTTTACAATTCGTAAAAATTCTACCCATGAAATACACAATCATGTAATAGCAAATTCTATGCCTAAACTTTCCGAAATATGACACCCTAATTTCTAATTACATGTAATTTTTTTACCATCACAGGGCCATTATAGATATGCTCAAGCTTTTTACCAACTTGATAAATTGGACTTGGCCATATCTGTGAATAGAAAAGGTCTCCAAATCTGCCAAAACTTGAAAGGAAAAAATACGTCGGACAATAATTTACTGGATCTAGAGCAACAGGGCAAGAAGTTCCTACAGGAGCGAGAGGCTAAAATACGAGAAGAAAAAGTACGGAAAATTCTCGAAGACACGGACTTGGCGAGTCAATTCCTGGAGGAGGACCTTCCACAAGAAATACGTAACCTGCCGAGCAAAAAACGTGTGATTAAGCTTACTGAAGCTCTAAGAGCATTAGGGTAAGTATGTGTAGATGAGAAATACGTAATCTGCTGAGCAAAAAATGTGTGATTAAGCTGACAGTTGCTCTTAGAGCATAAGGGTAAGCACATGTAGAAAAACGTCGTTTATAATTTGGAAATTTTTGTCGTTTTGTAAGAGTATTATCAACACATTCTGAATGTGTGAATGAATTTATGCAGGTTATTTGATATTCATGATAATGTAACTGTTCTACATATATCTCGATAGCAGGATCATTTCATTTTCTTTTTATGGGTATACATGTACCAATGTTGGAGCCATGGTCTAGCGGTAAAGGCATCGGGCTGGTAACCTAAAGGTTGCTGGTTCTAGCCTCATTAAGACTGTGGTCAGGCCAATTTAATTATAAGTACATATAAACTGTACATGCCTTATTCATTTCAAAGTTTTAGTACAGAATGTGTTTAATGTTTTAAAAAGTGTTAGAAAATTGTGACAAGAAATTTTTGATAGATCTCTATTTTACGAAAAATTGTTGTCAGTTAAATAGTTCATTAAAGTACATGTACTTTTTTAGCAATTTAATGATGGAGAAAAAAATTGTTTCAACATTATAGATGACATGATGACCTTATGTTTTAGCTTCTATCGGATATTCAGTCAGTACTGACAACATGGACAAAAGCCTCTAAACGTTTACAGACAAACTCTAAAAGTACAGACAGAGAGGTTTTATATGAGGCAAATAAATCAATTCAACGTGGATAGTTTTAGTTTCTATTGTATGGATTAAAATCGGTCAAATCACATGTAGTTCGAAGGAGAGAAAAAATTTCATACAATGTATTATGAAACGAGTTGTGCGTTTTATATCCCCAAGTCTTTGGGAGGGGATATAAAACGCACGAGTTTCATGATACATCGTATGAAATGAAAATTCATTTGAGATTCTTTTTATCACATGATATTGCCTAAAAATGTGTATTTCTAACGTGAAATCAACGTTTCCGAGAACTATAGAGGCGAAACACGCCGTGATCTAGAAGTCGTCTGCTACGCCATGAGAAGTAGTGTCCCCATCGTATAGATATTCTGTGCATAAGAGAAAAGTATTTCAGTTTTGAAAAGTATTTTAATGCAAGAATTAATTCAATAACAACAATTTTAGTCATTGATATTGACTCCGGGTCTGAATTTAACAGTTGACCGATATTTGAAAGGTCAAATTTGTCAAGGTTTATGTGATTAGGTTCCAAGTTTGACCAATCGCATTCAAGCAGAGCGATATGTAACCTAGCTGTAAGACCTATCCATTAGTCTCTCGACTCTCCAGGTAACGTGTTATCATATCATATAGTTATGAAATGGCTTTATGAAACTGCATAAAGGGTGTATCATGTGATAAAATAAGATATTTAATGGGTGTCAGGAGGATTGCATCAAATTCATTGTTTTGTTTTTTTTTCAAAAGGGTTTCCTCTTGAAGAAACATTGGAAATCTGGTATTACATCAATTTATTTTACTGTTTGCCTTAACAAGTCAAAAAAATGCTGCAGGGAAGTTATTTGTCCCCTTTCAGTCAGTTCTCATATAAAACCTATCTGTCAGTACTTTTGAGCTAGTCTATAATTGTTGAATTTTTTTTCAATTATATTTTTTTCCACAGTGATTTTCCCAGCAGTAACGGACTTAGTGACGTACCTGACCTGATTTCCAGTGATTCCTCCAGCGAAGACGAGGACGATATTATCGTTAAAAGGGTAATTTACGTTACTATTACTGTAATTAGTGGAGTCAGTGCTGTTACCTCTGCACATATTTAAAAAAAAACTATGCTTAATCATTTATTATCGTTAAAAGGGTAATTTACGTTACTATTACTGTAATTAGCAGAGTCCGTGCTGTTACCCCTGCACATATTTAAAAAAAAAACTATGCTAAATCATTTAACTTGTATACATGTAGGTTATAATGAAAATTATTTGAGTGCGCTAATTCACAATACTTGATTTTCCAGTTGATTCATTGGGCGGACAGACACCAGACATCACGAAATTTGGCGATATTTTCATTGTGACGTCAAAATAGAAAAGATGATAACGTATAAAGTCAGTGCTATCAAATATGATGTCATAATTAAATATTTTTGCCCAAATGATGTGATGTCTGTTACATGGAAAATTATTTTCTTGCTGCTATTCTATAATATGCCAAAAACAGAAAACGAAATGACGCCCTTTTTATGTCGCCTGCAACGCAAGAGCGACATACATGTATACGGATCACTTTGTCTGTGGCCTGTCTGTCTGTCCATCTGTCTGGTAGTCACACTTTAACATATTTGGCTGTAACTTACTTGATGTACATCAGACATCTTTCAAACCTACAGGGATGGTGAAACATGACAAGACTCAGCATTCAGTGTAGGCCAAGGTCACTATCATGGTCAAGGTCATGTACTTAGGGTCAAACATGCAACAGGCGACATACCTGTTTTGAACAGTGCTTTTTCTTTTAATTTCAGACAAATACTAAACCAGTAAAAGAGCAGAAAGCAGAACCAAAAAAGGCAGAGGAAAAGTCAAAGGGTATTAAACCGGACATAAAGAAAAAAGAGCCGGTGGTTAGAACCACAGCCAAAGATAACCAATACCAGACTCCACCGACACCAATAAGTCAGACTGCAGCGGAGCGGAGCAACGGCAAAAATAGCAACAAGAACGCCACACAGAAGGATAGCAACACACAGCAACCAGGCAACAAACAGCAACCCAATACACAAAAACTCAATACACAAGGAGCCAACTCACAACCATCCAATTCACAAGGAGCCAATACACAACAGGTAGGAAGATTATATGGTACCTGTACCTACACAACATATAGTGTAGGAAGGGTTTTCCTATTCCAGAAAGCTACGATGGAAATGCATATCTCCCCTTGAAAATTTGGACAATACATATCATTTTACATAAAAGAATAACGTAAAGAACTTTTTTCTCAGCATTCTTGCTATATACAGTACATATACATTGTACATGTAGAGCGAGGGACCATATTTCGCCGTTGACCAAATGTACAAAAATACGGCGAAATATGGTCATTTGCTCTACATGTACAATGTATATTGTATAGCCTGATGTACATGTGTATATGAAAAATGATATATAAAACATGAATCCAAGGAAAACACCGCGTGGGATTGAAATGTATGGTGTTGAGATTCCTTACATAGTTTTTTTGGTATTTTCTCATTTTCTAAATTAAACTTTGCAAAACTGATTGGCCATTGCTGTAGGGCAACACCTAATAAATCAATCTATATCATCCAGGTATATGAAAAGTTCATAGTTTTCGCAATCACTTCAATAGTTTGTCGACGACAGAAAATAATTCCTTCTGACGAACTCTTGAAGTGTTTGCAAAAACTACAAACTTTTCTGATATATAAACGATATGGACTTACTTATTAGACATTTCTCTACTGCAACGTCTCATTAGTTTTGTGCGGTATCACTTAAATGATGAGAAAACATCGAAATTATCCGTAAAGAATCTCAACATCGTATGTTTCGATCCCACGCGGTGGAAAAGGTTCTTTAGATACTTTTAAAATCTGTTATTGTTTTATTATCTACATTGTATTTAGTCTTGTATTACATGTCTGTAAGTGTTTGTCAGGCTTTCAGATGAATGAACGAACAAATTGACTTCATATTCTAGATAACTGTAAATGTGGTTATTTTCGCTGGGGGAAAATTTCCCACTTATAACATCAAGATGTTAAGCTTGGGGGAAATATTTGCTATATAAAACATGATTAACGTGTCTGCCTTTAGAAGAATGCAGCTCAGTTATTTTGCATTTATTCATGAAAAACGAAAAATTACCCCCACACAAAAATTTCCACATTTAAAGTATGTTTAAGAGACGGCCGTCTTTTGAAATGAAAAAAAAATAATAAACAATATTCAAATAAGCATCTTGCATGAAGATTAAGAAAAATGTTTGATTCGACTTACTGCAATTTCAGAAAAAGGAAAAATATAATTTTACTGCAATTTAAGAAAAAGGGAAAAAATTATTTTACTGTAATTTCAGAAAAAGGGAAAAAATAATTTTACTGCAATTTCAAAAAAAGGAAAAAATAATTTTACTGAAATTTCAGAAAAAGGGAAAAAATAAGAAAGGTGGCAAATCTGGAAGCCCTGCCCCTGCAGTAAATCAGCCAGAGGTCAATAAGCAGGACAAGTCTTGGAGCCCTGCACCAGTTGGAGGTCAACAAAAGGTCAATAAACAGGACATGCCAAAGGTCAGTGTTGTTTTTAGAGTCATTGTACAATAAGCTGCACTTTATGATTTTTGGCTGGATTGCAAAGGAAAAATCTAATTCCGGTCTATTAACTGACGATGTCTATCTGTCCGTCTGTCGTCAACATTTTGGTTAAAGTTTCTGGTTGAAGTAAAATTTAAGGAACTGCATGCAGTAGAAACATATTATTATACGTGTAGCTTGCCCATTACAAGGCCTTTCAAATTATGTCAATATTTGACTTCGTGACCTTGGACTTTGATCTACTTTTAAAAGTCATATACTTTTGGGCAAAATTCTCTTCACCATGAGAGTTAGAATCAGGTTGCGTTATTGTGTATGTAGATCCTTGTGACACAGATTTTCATTTGATACCATGACCTTTGAAGTTGTGACCCTGACTTGATACCATTCTCTTTGAATTTGTGACCTTGACGTTAAATGTTGACCTTCTATTAAAGAAAATACATGTAAGTCATGTATCTGCTCAAAAATGATGCTAATGAATTTGAAGGCGTTAAACACTTGTAATGTCGGGTCTTAGGATAAGTAAAATGCAAGTCAACTGCGGTAATGTGAAAATCGTCTATTGAGTTTTGTAAATGAACATGTTTACTAAATTGATTTTAACAGCATGCTCATTTGATTTTAAACATTATTTTTCGTAGAAAAATCCTGCAAAAACTGTGTCATCCGATACACCTGAAGCTAAGGAATTTTCTCGCATCTTAAAGGAGGGAATGGAGTTACAGTGTAACGGATTATATAAAAACGCACTAACCAGCTATAACAAAGCGTTGGAAATGACAGACAAAGCACATGTTAAGGTATGTAAATTAAAAGACTAATGCAAGTTGTGGTTCACGCAGAGGAAATTGACAGTTTAAAGGCAAACGAAGTGCGACTGTGCATAAGATTTAAAGACTTTGAAATACATGTAGTTGTAACATGCAAAACCTACATGTATGTGTATTTATATACATGTATGTCCGCTGACTTGTGATACCAGTGCGGTTCGAACCAGCAACCTTTAGGTCACTGGCCGAACATCTTACCCACTAGTCTATGGCGCAGACCTGAAGACAAAATGTTGCCCTTGCCCTTGCCCGAGCCATACTTTAAGAAGTGATATTTGACGTTTATACTTATTGCACACCTAAATATCTATTTTTATTTTTAGGCCCTTGGTTTAGCCGATGAGCAGGATTTTGTGTCCTTGAAGTACGCCTACGGTGTGGCCGCTATATCAACTGGAACTTATAAGGTAGTCATTAATATACATGTACAGTGCTAAATTTTGGCCAATATTCGACCCCATTCCCAATCCAAAGTAGTTTTTTTTTTCCGAATTAGGCCCTTAAAATTCCCAAATCTTTGTGTTATTTCATACATATTCTACCGTCTACATCTATCCACAGAAAATATTGCCTTCTTAAATGGTTAAAATGAATTTTCTTTTGATATTTCATCTAAGTTGTAAAATTCCCAATTTTGCTCAAAATGTTACTGCCTTTCCCTATTTGAATGGCCCCGATCCCATTCCCAAAATACCCTGCAAAAGTCCTGTGTGTATTCAATCATCTAAAATTTCAAAATAGAAGTACAGAAAGAACCTGAGACTTGTGTATTTTAACAGAACATACTGGAGGGTATAGAGAAGTTTAATGACATTGTGGAGAACCATCAGGGGGTACGATTTCCCATGGTGTACTACGGTCTCGGCAAAGCTTATGTGTCACTGAAAAGGTATGTAACAGATGTCATTCTGTCGTTATACCTCTAAAAAGAATTTTAAAAAAGTAATAGACCCTTACGATAAGGTTCACTCAGGTCACTTTTGTGTCTACATACATGTATGGTATTTTATCCACTCAAAACAATGAAAAAACGTCACGAGGCAGCAGTGCATGCCATGGTTTAGAGCTGTATGACGTCATTCCATTGTCGTAAGTGGAAAAACGTGTAGAGCTGTATGACGTCATTCCATTGTCGTAAGTGGAAAAACGTTTCGCTTAAAGACAAAAGTGATCTATGTGAACCCTATCGTGAAAGGGTCAATTACAGTAAATAAAAAGGATAAAGTATTACATTTAGTCATTCAGTCTATTCGCTGTTTTTGAAGACCAGAGTTACTTCCCATCTGAGATGGTATCTGACGTAGACTGATTATGATGTCATCAAATTCTATGGAAACAGTCCAAAAAGTCTGGGAAATGACGATATACATGTAAACTCGACGTTACCATACCATTTTCATGACGTCACAATGGTTTTACGTCGGATACCGTCTGTAAGGGGGAAAAACTGTATTACGCAAAGACTATAAGAAACATTTTTGGCCGGATTGCAAAGCAATTCCGGTCTATAGATTGACGATGTCCGTCCGTCCGTCCGTCTGTCTGTCTGTCCGTCTGTCCGTCTGTCCGTCTGCCGTCAACATTTTGGTTAAAGTTTCTGGTTGAGGCAAAATCTAAGGAACTATATGCAGTAGAAACTTTATATCATACGTGAAGGTCGCCCATGACAAGACCTTTCAATTTATGCCGTAACATTTGACCTAGTGACCTTGACCTTGGGCTTTGACCTAGTTAAAGATTTTGGTTAAAGTTCCTGGTTTAAGCAAAATCTAAGGAACTGTACGCAGTAGAAACCTTATATTATACATATAGGTTGCCCATGACAAGACCTTTCAATTTATGCCATAACATTGGACCTAGTGACCTTGACCTTGGACTTTGACCTAGTGAAAGATTTTGGTTAAAGTTTCTGGTTTAAGCAAAATCTAAGGAACTGTATGCAGTAGAAACCTTATATTATACATTTAGGTTGCCCATGATGAGACCTTTCAATTTATGCCGTAACATTTGACCCAGTGACCTTGACCTTGAACTTTGACCTAGTTAAAGATTTTGGTTAAAGTTTCTGGTTTAAGCAAAATCTAAGGAACTGTAAGCAGAAGAAACTTTATATTATACATGTAGGTTGCCCATGATGAGACCTTTCAATTTATGCCGTAACATTTGACCCAGTGACCTTGACCTTGAACTTTGACCTAGTTAAAGATTTTGCTTAAAGTTCTTGGTTTAAGCAAAATCTAAGGAACTGTATGCAGTAGAAACCTTATATTATACATTTAGATTGCCCATGACGAGACCTTTCAATTTATGCCGTAACATTGGACCTAGAGACCTTGACCTTGGACTTTGACCTAGTTAAATATTTTGGTTAAAGTTTCTGGTTTAAGCAAAATCTAAGGAACTGTATGCAGTAGAAACCTTATATTATACATTTAGGTTGCCCATGATGAGACCTTTCAATTTATGCCGTAACATTGGACCTAGTGACCTTGACCTTGGACTTTGACCTAGTTAAAGATTTTGGTTAAAGTTTCTGGTTTAAGCAAAATCTAAGGAACTGTATGCAATAGAAACTTTATATCATACATGTAGGTTGCCCATGATGAGACCTTTCAATTTATGCCGTAACATTTGACCCAGTGACCCAGTGACCTTGAACTTTGACCTAGTTAAAGATTTTGATTAAAGTTCTTGGTTTAAGCAAAATCTAAGGAACTGTATGCAGTAGAAACCTTATATTATACATTTAGGTTGCCCATGATGAGACCTTTCAATTTATGCCGTAACATTGGACCTAGTGACCTTGACCTTGGACTTTGACCTAGTTAAAGACTTTGGTTAAAGTTCCTGGTTTAAGCAAAATCTAAGGAACTGTTTACAGTAGAAACTTTATATTATACATGTAGGTTGCCTCTGACAAGACCTCTCAATGTATGCTGTAATATTTGACTTAGTGACCTAGACCCAGTTGGTGACAAAAACTTACTTTGCAATCCGGCCATACCGTCTTTAGCGGTGTTTAATTTTTTTCAATGTATTG
Source organism: Pinctada imbricata (assembly GCA_033119305.1). Lineage (NCBI taxonomy): Eukaryota > Metazoa > Mollusca > Bivalvia > Pterioida > Pteriidae > Pinctada > Pinctada imbricata. The sequence continues at coordinate 30,705,304 of VSWD01000002.1, read as the reverse complement.
GACATATGTGAACCCACATTGGATTTTAGGTAACAAACAGTTGAGGAAGTGAATCGGACCAGTTGTAGTTTTGATGGACAGGTCCAACGGTTCGATGTGTTTTGCAAACACTGCATCATAGTAGAATTTTGATCGGTAGAAATGCAAATGGAATTGTAGGATTACGACGAGATTTTGTGCGATTTTGATTTGTACAATTGATACATTTACATTCAGTTGCTAAATTAAATGATGATTGTTTTAGAAGCAGAAATAGAATAGGACAGAATTAGCACTACCTTTTTTTCATCCAATCAAATTTCTCGATACATGCATGTACATGTAGGTTTTCCCAAGCCGAGGAGCCTTTGAAACAAGGTCTGCGAATGGTGGAAACGTTTGGTAGTCCCTCAATGGTGATAACATGGCCTGGTACCAATACCAAGATGGAGGAAAGTGTACCAGAAAATCTAAGGGTAGGTCAGGGGGAGGCAACTCTGCAATATATTGCGATAGAAAAGGGGGGGGGTTAACAGACCTGCCTACTTTTACGATTTTGGCGTAATTATTACGTTGTTTGACCAAATATTACGCTCTTCGCTTTAGCTGCTCAATTTTATGCCTCGAACATACTTCCAAGAATGTACATAAATTGTTGTCAGTTGATTATTGCACGGCCCATATTACACTTTACTCCCCTAAATTTCACTTTCGTGACCAAAATATTACATGGGTAGGCAGGTCACCGTTAAACAAAATGAAGTTGAGATTTGTTCAAATTTGTTGAACATTTACATGTATACAATTTATTTCGAAAAAAAATTACAAAGAAAAATCTTTCTACATTGTAGTTATTGATTTTTATTACCAATTTGTCAGAATCTGAATACTTTAAGGAAAGAGGCTTAAAAAAGCCAGAGTGCAAATTGACATTATTTTCTATATACATGTATTTAGCAATCGTTGCTGTAAGTTATACATGTACATGTATCTTGCATAATCATAACATTCAGGGTTTTCACTTAGGTGGTGATTTAGAAATTTTTAGCAAATCTTTTGAGCATTTTGTACAAGCAAATACAGGGTCATAATAAAGGAGCTTTAACGATAAGACGTAAAATCTGCCCTGAAAAGTGGAAATTTCAAAATGGGAAATTTGAAGAAATTTTTCAGTAGAAATATCAATTAACTAAATAAATGCATATCTGAATCTAATGTCTTATCTCTGGGCTGCCACCTATTGGAGTCTCTTTGACTATTAAGTTTCATTCGGCTTGCATATTCATGCTTTCTACTACTGAGTTTTCATGAAAGATTCAATTTTTCATTTTCAGAATTTGCTCAAAAACCTCATACAGGAGACAAAGTTCCCTCCCACTCCGGACGCTATGTGTCGTTACCATGACGATTCGGAAGAAGACAGAACCGTCATCTATACAGACGATCCAGCTTTTAAGGTTCGTGCAAAACCATATCATATTTCTTAACCATTTTATAACATACATGTAAATGGAAAATAATCCCTTTTCTGATTTATCTACATATATACAATGTATATATATACATGTAGATGATTTTGAAACTTCATGTAAGAAAATAATTTCTTACTATTGCCTCAGTACATGTAAATACACTGGTTTAGCTCCCCTCGAAAACAATAATGTATAACAAGAAATTTTCGCGAGTATCAAATTTTGCGATTTTATGGTCAAATAGGGTGTATTTATTTTCGTGAGTACAATTTTTCACGATTCCTGAATTACAAACAAATACATGTACATACATGTATGATTTCACTGTTTGCACCTAAATTTTAGTTACTGTTATCATAAGAATACACTCTATTTACTTCTCATCATGTTTAATAGGGATATGTGAAGAATGACACGTACAATAAGAACAGAATGTAAATGATAAGCCAATACCTTAACAAAAACAATTTTTCACAAGAACATTTTTTCGCAATTCCAAATCACTCACAAATATTGCGAAAATTAGTCTCTCCCGAAAGTTTCACTTTGCCCGTAGGGAGCTAAACCATTGTTTTTACGTCAGAACAGTATTACTACATGTAAAGATAAGTTAATTATATGATACCTATCATGGTAAAAGGAGAATAATTTGGTTTACGCAGACAATTGTTTCTCTCATGAAATTCATATGAAATGAGCATCGCGTAACTTTCACATGAAAGTTCATATGAAATTCATATTAAATTTGACATGAGATTTATGTGAAAAATATTTCATATGAATTTCACAGAAATTTACTTCACATGAATTTCACATGAATTTTTCTTTGTGACCTCCATGCATAATTGAATTCACATAAAATTCATGTCAGAAACTTCACATAAGTTTCATATACATGTAAATTTCATGTTCATGCTCATTTCACATAAATTTCATGTGAACTTTTATGTAAAATTCATGTAAATTTCACATGGATTTCATATAAGGCACAATTAACTGTGTATAGGCCAATTGACCCTTCCGATTGTGGGAAAAAAATGCAAAATTTCGTAAGGTTACAATGCTTTTATTTTGGACAAACAAGCTTCGAACCTTGGTCAAACATTGAAATTGCATTGTGACGTCATGGAATTTCTCAAATTTTCCCGCGTTCATAAAGGTCAATTGGAGTAGGAAAGTTTGTGAATCCTCGTTCATATTCACATATTAACTTTTTCAGGGTTTTGTGAGGATGATATGCCAATCTCACTGTGTTATAGAATTCCATGCCACCTGTTGGAGAGCGTACAAACTAAAATATGGGGACAGAACTCTTGATAAGGTAAAAAAAAAACTCACATTTACAAAATACCATTCTTACCTTTTTAGATATCGATGACAGGTAAAAATCAAAATTTGGCACATTATCAGGTTATAGAGAAATAATGGAGGAAGTCAAAACTTTATGTACATGTAGTTTTGAGATGCTTTCTTAATTGGTTTTTTAATAAGCTAATATGTTAGAGTGAGAGGGGAGGGGGGATGAGAGAGACAGAAAGAGAGAGAGAAAAAGAATCAATTTTGTGTGAAAAAGAAACTAGAGAGAGAGAGAATAGAATCTACTTAATGTGAAAAACAAAGGAGAGGTGAGAGATAGAGAAAGAGAGAGAAAGAAAGAGAGAAAATAAAATCTTTTTTGGGGGAAGAAACTTAAATGATCTTATTAATGAATTGTTACAGGATATCCTGGACAAGCCCTGTCCTACCCCTGACTGTGGAATGTATATAATCAAGATCACCATTGTCAGACAAGACGCTCATCACAAAGAGGTAAGTCATGCACATTTTATTAACGTATATTTTGTTTTGAAAACAAGAAACAGATCTGCCCACTGTTATGATTTTGGCACAAGTTTGACGACTTTTGACCTAAAATTAGGCTTTTTCTGCTTAGTTTTGCGCCAAAAACATACATGTACCTCGAATTTATGCATTTTCAAAATTGACCATGAATCTTCAAGTGATCATTGAAAACCTGATTTGGAGTAAAAGAAAATCATTAATTTTCTCTACCAGATTGAGTCCGATAAAGATTACAAAGCTCAGACAGGGAGCAAAAAGAAAGCGCCCATGAAAACTCCAATAACCAACATTGAAAGACTGCAGAAAAAGCAGGAAAAAAGAGAACTGAAGAAGCAGCGTAAGCATCAACAGAAAGAAGAAAGCACGGATCTTATCGAGGACGTCACAGAGATGATCGAGGAAAGGGACGAAAAAGGGGAGAAAACTACGACATTACAGGGAGCTACTGGGCCTGGTATGTCGTTCTGTATTTTCCATTTGTTCCTTTTTGACAAACCTTTGTTGAGTCTTGGCCTGAATGATATGAGATGAAAAAACTAAAAAAGAACTACATGTACTCTCGAAAGAAAATTTATATTTTTAGCTCTTTTTCCCCAACTTTTATGCCGGTTTCAAGGTTATAATACAGTCTAACCTGTAGAAGCCGTCACCTTTGTTAAACAGTCACCTCCTCTTAACGGTCACTCTGAATCCCTCCCGACCGTTTTTACTATGATATTGTACCCTAATAAGCAGTCACCTCAGTAACGCGGTCAGCGGTTACCCCTTTCACTGCCCAAGTCGCCGATTCGACTCTAATTAAGCGGTCGGTGGCTTGGACTTCAAAATTCAACAGTACTGTCCGCCGTAATTGCCCCCAAATTACTTGTACAAACATTGCATCCAAGGCCTACAGCGATCAGCGGTAATTGATTGAACTGTTTGTATGTAATCGGGTACTTAATAACTCGTCAACAGGTATAAAACTATCACAACAACAACAAATGAATCAAAACGGAACGTTTTAACTTATTAAATGAGCGTTCAGACGCAATAAAATAATTCAAAAGTGCAAGACCAATCACCTATTGCGATCGAACTAGGTGGTTGAGGACTCAAGGTCCCGAATCTTAAAACGGAAGGCTGCAATTTGTAGAGGAACGGCTGAACGTAATGTTGCGGGAGACCGAAAAAGAAAAAAGCAAAAGTCCGACAACGTTACTGAAAGTGGGTCAAAATATACTTGTTCTTGGAAAATTTGGGGTCCGTGCTGGAGGGGGAGGGGACGCCCGACGACCCTGCCTCTCCTCTTAAATCCGCCAACCATTGCATTTTTTTTTTTCAAAAGACGGGTCCTATTATTCGCAAAATACTTCGATACTACCTTTAAAGCATCTATTGAATGGCTCTCAGCGTTTATAAAGCGTAATAAAATCGTATGCGGTACCACCAGGGACGTATATCCCTGGTACCACGAGGGCTGAAAGGGTTGCACGACGATGGCAATGATGTAATTGAAGACTGGATTGAAAAATTAAGTGATTCTCTTGTGAATTGAAGACAGACAGACAACAGGAACTTTCTAAAATCATACGTTCATTTTGCATTTGACCGTTTTTTATTCATCATTTTATGATGACACTTCATACATTTATTTCATGTGCCAACAATTTCAAAAGACGAAAGATTTTCATTACTAAATGCACGTCAGCAATGATAAAAAAAGTGAAATGACATTATTCACGTACTAATGCATGTATCTGTTCAATACAATACATGAAACAGAAAATTCCCGTTTGTATTATGAACAAGTGTACTTTAGCATGGTTATTTAAGAACCTTTATTAAAGGCCGACGGGGGACTATATAAGGGGACAGGTAAATTTTCTGTCATTTCCTCACTGGCTGCAATAGGGTTAACATCTCTGATTGGTTCCCTTTAATCCTTTTACCCCTATCAATTTTTTATTGACAGCTTAAAACAGATGAGACACGGATATCTAATTAGCATAATAAAGGATTACCTGTCGGTTTGTCTTTGATGTAACACGCCGCTCGCAGACGGCGTTGTCTTCAAAGACGGTATGCCACGCCTATCAAGCTTATGTCACTCAGGTATAACTATTAACGACCGGTGGTTCCCAACGTCGGCCTTTAAAAAGTCACCTCTGTTAAGAGGTCACTTTCGTGGTATCCCTTTGGTGACTGCTTTATACAGGTTAGACTGTATATACTAACCAAGTACGTGTATAGAATAATTTTGTATATGAAAGCGCCATTTATCATGTGATAGTATTTAGCACTCTTTCCCTAATGGTCAGGGTTAGGGTTTACTCGAGTATCCATAGAATTTTATGGCAAAATGATAAGAAGTTTATGTCAGCTATACCGGCCAAGTAAAATTCTATCTCTGTTTATGAAAAGACCAAATACTGTATGTGTACTTACATGTATTTTAGCGCAACCAACTTTTAGTGGAAACAGAGTAGAATTGGGTCAATTAACATATTAGCGTAATCATGAATTAAGGCTTTGACTTATTTCCCAAATTAATCTATAAGAGATTCATGATTTAGTGTATTCATGAATTAGCGTAGTCTTATCAGCGCAAACTCCGCTAAAATATGAATCCTGCTAAAATATATATCCCACTAAAACAAGTACACATACAGTACATGTACATGTATATACAATGTATGTACGTCACTGATTTAAGGACTGAATAAATGCCGATGTTGAATTAATTTTGCAGGAAATACGATCGTGACAGACGCTAGTAAGGAAGAAACAGAGGAAAGCTTGGCTAAAGCTGAAGTATCTCTATTGAAGAAGGAGGACGACAAATTACAAAAGTACAAGGTACATGTAATACAGATAGATACATCACAGAAAAGAGGATTTTCCTTTTAAGAACCCTTGATTATCTCATTAACGTCTTGTAGCGTTCTTTTTCATTTTGATTTTGTAGTAAAGATGCATTTGTTCTCTATTGTGGTGTAACAATGAAAAAGGCGCAGAAAGTATTAAGCTTTGAAATTTATTGCTCCATTTTGTCATGGATGAAAAAAAAAAATTCGGCAAGAAGTGTAAAGGAAGGTTCTTAGATACTAAGTGATCAAATACAGAGGTAAACATTCCTGCTTTATTGGAATGCTGCCATTTATCTTCTTACATTTTAATTTCATCAAATATTTCTTCTAAGGGAATCGTATGTACATGTATATGTCAAACGGTGCAGATACAATACACGTAAAATTCACAGTTTCATGATTTTCCCATCTTTATAATTTTGAATCCTTATTTTTGTGTTGCCTGCAAAGCATAGCAACACTTAGTGATCACTTTGTCCGTTGTCTGTCTGTCTGTCTCAGTCTTCATGAAAACTTTTTTGACCACTAGCCAGCTGGGCTAGTTGAGTGCCAAAATCTACTAGCCACCCAAAATTTTCTCTAGCCATTGAAAAAAAAATAAAAACGCTATAAAGACCCATCGCTTCTTCAGCTAGGTCCGTTGAGTAGGCAAAAACTCACACAAATATAGAGTATACATAAAATCGAACAAAGTTAAACCACCACCCGATCATTTCTCTGGCGGATGTCAGCTACGTCATTATCAATAGACTCAATTTTACAATGAATGCATGATATTGTTTGTATAGATATAATTTCAAATACGCTTTTGTCTGCAGAAAATGGACGGAGAAAAAAAAAGAACTTATTTGAATCATACTCGCTAAAAGGCCGGCCCTTGCTTGCGGCGCTTGGCCAATAGTTATAAAATTTTCGTAAGAATTTCTTCATCTCAGCAGGGATGTATATATTTTATATACGTCCCTGATCTCAGTGTTCAGTCGAGATTTTTGAAATTGTAAGATATTTAATTGAACATGTTATACTCAGTACCGTAGAATAACCCGTCAAGCCGCGCTGAAATCAATGCACCGTTGTTACGGGAATATTTATCTTGTATCTTAGGACAATATTTTAATAAACATATTTTACAGGAAAACCTTATTATATTTCATTTGAAACATGTTCATTAACATATACATTTCATACTTAACCAGCGATAAAAGTTGAGACGCAACGTGTACTTTTGTGGAAAGAAGGCGGCGATATTACCCCAAGTATAAGATGAGAAATTGCCAGCCGTCAGCCCTTAATCAGAACACTGCATTTCATTAAAAGTCACTAGCCAGTCGGGCTAGTTCAGCATCAAATTTTGGTAGCCCGAGGAAATATTTGGTAGCCAGGGCGGTCGGGCTAGTGAGTTTTCACGAAGACTGCTGTCTGTCACACTTGGATGTCACACCCTTTAAAAAAGATTCCTGAGTGTCGCTATGTTTCGCAGGCAACACATGAATTCCTTGGAATGATTTTGATCATTTCACATTTTATTTTGTAAAGGGAACCAGTAAGAAGAGTAAGAATAAAAAGAAGAAAGAAAAAGCAACAAAATCTCAGGTCATACAACTGGACGTTAATTTTACTGGAGATCGGGAGAAAAACCTGCTGACTGAGCACTCTGCCATAGACACCGACCATGTGTAAGTGACATTTATTCATAATAAAAGGGAGGGATGGAGAAACGGAAAAAGGCACCATCATTAATATTTGGAATTTTTGCAGTATGCAGGGATAATTTTGGACTGCGATTTTTACAAATCTTCCGTAGAAACTCTTGATTGTGAGAGATTCTCTTATAGAAAATGGTTAAAAATGTACAGCTCTCTCAATAATTTATACCACTTGGTGAGTGTCACAGTTGATGGACCAGGAGTCCCCGAGGGCAAATGTAGCCAAGTTCAAAGTTGGTTGATCGTTTTTTTTTCAAAAGCTAGAATTATCCTGGAGTAAGGAAGGTGTACTGAACATGATTATACTTTCCCATTTCATTTTCATTTAACACATGTAATTCATTGCATTTCATATACATGTATATTCTAATCTGTTCAATTAGCAAAAATTTATACTTGACAAAGTAAAGAAAACTGATTATTTCAGCAGTTAAATCACCAATTTGATACATGTGTAATTATGTTGCAAAAAAAATCAGGTTATTAATGTACATGTACAATGTATATACATGCTCGTTTATTTAACCAGAAATTTCCTCTCTTCAACATTATTTCAGCACGGAGGTGGTAGACAGGAATTTTTCCGTGCCGTCCGGTTTGAAAAAGAAAGTAGATAAGTTCGAAGACGAGTTCAGGAAGCAAGGAGATCAGCATATGACAGAATCGGAGGAGTTAGATGAAATCACCCAGAATTTATTCCTGTGAGTAAAATAGACATGAGTGAAATGTTAATTTTAGAATTCCTGAAGGTTTTTTGACAGAGTCTTTTCGGAAGGCAGAGTTTTTTCCCATATGAGACAGTACATGTATCTGAAAAAAAAAACATCATGAAATTAGTATGGTCAAATTTTTACCATTATTTCCCTTAAAATTTGATGACGCCACAATTAGTCAAGTCAGATACCAGTTATCAAAAATTCAAAATTCATGTAATCACATTTTTAAACGACAAACTTATCAATAATGAACTTACATTATCTTTTAGGTTATTTGAAGATATGCTGAATGGACATGGGCCACTCCATGTTGAGGACACAAAGCTCACTTCCTTGTGTGACGATTTTCCGCAGGACGCGAAAGACAAAATTCAGGAAGCTGGAGGTCTGAGCAAATTCTTAAAACAGTCTTTCCGATTTGGAGTGATCGATGAAGTAGTGTGCTTAATGAAGGATGCCATTAAAGCGCAAGAAATTTCAAAAGCTCGGCAAAATGCTCGACAGGGATTACAGACAGTTGAAGCACCGAAGCCTCTGGTAAATCCGTGGAAAGTGAGTACAGGAGCTAAGGCACCAATTTCTTTGAAGACTTCTTCTACCGATTTTCCGTCACTGAAAAATCCGCCAACTGTGAATTTAAGCGAGTCTTTCGCTGAAAAATTAGGGAGAAGTACGCCGTCAAAAGGAATTTCGGAATTGGATACTTTTGATGACTTTAGTTTGACACCAGCAAAGACTGGAGGTGTCGCAGGTTTGGACGATGATTTCAACATCAGTGTGCCGAAAACGAGGAGTAAGATGGATGACTTGGACGATATACCGGTATATAAATCAAAGAAGAAAAAAGAAAAGAAGAAGAAATCATATAACATGGATGATATTGACTCGTTTTCTGACTCGGAAGAGGAAAGCAATTATGACGGAAGTGTGATATCTGACAGGGAAAGCTTTAGTTCGGAATTATCAAGTTCAAGATCAAATTTCTTGCAAGGACAAGGTCAAAATTTGTCCGTCAAATCTGGTGATAATGTTGCCATGACGATGAGTAGAAGCAGTTCAAAATCTGACGTTAGTGAAAAGTCTGACTTATCTGACCTTGCTAAACCTAACAAACTCGTTGAAAATAGTTCGTCCCCTTCTGTAGCGAGAGATCGAGGGTTTGGACCTATCGGATCACCTGCTATGTTAGATTCTAAAGCAACATTTGAAAATACATGTAGCGGAATATCACAACCAAAACCTTTAAAAATTCCGCCTGGACTTGCAACCCGTCAGCAGTTACTGGTTTCTACGTCAGATTCTTCATCTAAACACGCTGACGGTGAGAGTTTGAACTCGTTAGTGAACGAAGTCGTCAACAGGATTTATCTCGGCAAAAACGTATCGCAAGACGAGAGAATGAAAACGTACAATCAAGTGTTGAGAGACGTGATAAGTGAATATCAACGAACAGGAAGCCTTCCTACGGCAGATTTTGTTTTATCACAGACAGCAGCTAACACTAAACCAGGAACTTCTGGTTTTGATTTAAGTGCTATAGACCAGGGCAGAAATAAAATAGCCAATGCCGACCAGTATATGAAATCGTTTTATCAGAAGAATACTATAGATCCATATAGTGCTTATAAAAAACCTGCCGTGACTATTAATAATTCTTCATCTAGCGTTTTTCCTCCTGCTTCAAGTTCTACCAACACTTATTCTTTTCCGTCTATACACTCTAATGAACCTATACCCCCTGTTCCCCCACCCCCTCCTCTAACATTACCGGTCCCTGCTACAACTTCTCTGACAGGACAGTTTCCGTCAATTCACTCCGACCCTTCGTTTCCATTCCCTTCCAAGTCGTCTGGTAATATTTGGTCAACTAACGATGCGTCCTCCATACCCAATGCATTTAGTTTATCAACTCCTCAGCATGAACCTTCAATGAAATTACCGGAGAAAACAAGTCCGTTTTTCTCCAATCTTTCCATCGGAACGTCGTTAACTCAGGAGGACAAACCGTTGACTTTGAGCGGATATTCTGATGCGTTGCTGCGGAAACACCAATCTGTGCAGGTGGCGCCACTGTGTGTAAGCCGAGAGGTAATGACAGATCCGTACGAGCCGTATAAGGAGGACATAGCACGTATGTTAGAGGAGAGAAACGTCATGGAAACGCAACTCAAACTGGCTCAGAAACAAATACAGGAACTGTCGGAAATACTGACATCACGTGACCAGCGGAACCAGGTTAGTATGTAACCATAGTAACCAAACTCTAGTAACCAAACTCTAGTAACCAAACTCTACCAACCAAACTCTAGTAACCAAACTCTAGTAACCAAACTCTATTAACCAAACTCTAGTAACCAAACTCTAGTAACCAAACTCTAGTAACCAAACTCTAGTAACCAAACTCTAGTAACCAAACTCTAGTAACCAAACTCTAGTAACCAAACTCTAGTAACCAAACTCTAGTAACCAAACTCTAGTAACCAAACTCTAGTAACCAAACCATAGTAACCAAACTCTAGTAACCAAACCATAGTAACCAAACTCTAGTAACCAAACTCTAGTAACCAAACTCTAGTAACCAAACTCTAGTAACCAAACTCTAGTAACCAAACTCTAGTAACCAAACTCTAGTAACCAAACTCTAGTAACCAAACTCTAGTAACCAAACTCTAGTAACCAAACCATAGTAACCAAACTCTAGTAACCAAACTCTAGTAACCAAACTCTAGTAACCAAACTCTAGTAACCAAACTCTAGTAACCAAACTCTAGTAACCAAACTCTAGTAACCAAACTCTAGTAACCAAACTCTAGTAACCAAACTCTCTGTCTTTACAAAATCCAGATTAGTATGCAGTGTTTACGAAACAGTCTAAGAAATCACAGGACATTAGTATGCAGTTTTTACGAAACAGTCTAAGAAACCACAGGACATTATTTTTGCAGTTTTTCCTATAAACATGTACACGTTCTGGTAATATGTTTGAAATTTCCCCAAATCCACTGGAGTTGCCGGTAATCTGGCATTTTTCATAACACTGGTATGTAACCACACTTATTTGTCTTCACAAAAGCTAACCAGCCTGACATCCAAAGCTACTGTAATTTTTGCCTGGGCAGTAGACATGGTAGAAATCATCTAAAAATACTGTATCATTTCCTGGTTCTTTCCTGATTTTATTACAAAAAAAAAACCTTTTCACATAGAGAATGCATTGTTTATATAGATAAGTTAAAGAAGGTCCTGACGATAATCTCAACAGCACTCACAATAGAGCACCAAATTGAGCATTGACGGACCCCTAGCAAGCTAGAGGTGGGATCAGGTGCGCGGGAGGAGTAAGCATCCCCTGTTTGGCTAGCCGCACCCACCGTGGATGTACACGCACGAAAATGAAAACAATATTTAAAATGTATGCACTATCTGAGGTTATGTCTATATAGAAAGTGCTATGGCGATCACGTCGGGGGAAATTATGCAAAACACTTAATGTCAAACCCCTCGCGGGGAACTTTTTTATGAGCTCCACACGGCAAAGGGCATAAGTGTGACACAAATGAGTTAAAGAAGATCCTGACGATAATTGTTCCTGAAGATCAGTGTATTTTTCAGATACTAGCAGGGGTCTAGAATTCCCATATCCCGTTTCCTTGGGCAAGTGAAAAGTTAGGTCGGGAAAGTGCAAAGTATGTGTTCACTTGCCCATGGTCAAGGAGATTAGGCGCCAGAAATTTAATTCTTAGTTTTAGGGATCCGCCGACCCTCATTTTACCACAATTGGAAAAAAAAAATGAACTGATTGTACTTTTTTTTCCGCTCATCTGAATTACTGGTTATTACTTTTCATTCTCACTTAATTTTTATCGTGTAAGTGTTTTAGAAAATGCGGCTTTGAAAACATGATAAACAAGCTGAATTAAGATCGTGATCGTGGCACAACTCATGAAATGATTTTTATTCTATTTTTATTCCCTCCTCCTACCATATCTTGAAAAAATAAAATCCGTAAAACAAAGATTTCTCTCTTTTCTCCTACTTCTAACACAGGGTTTTCATTTATTCTCAGATTTATAGATTAGTATGCCACATTTTAACGTGGACATTTAAAATAAGTTGCAGTGTACCTATATTTCTCTACATGTGATTTTTGATGGCCAAGTGATTTTTCGGGTCAGGCAAGTAAATTTTGTCATGATTTGCCCATGGCAAGTAGGTTTTGACAAAAATTCTAGACCCCTGTATTATAAAAAATTAAACAAGGATAGGTAAAAAACAGTGATATCATATGTATGTATTCCTTCGTAATGTACATGTATTAAATTCAATGTAAAATAAAGAGTTATTCTCCTGAAACATGTGAAAATATAGACACTCCATTTTACCCTAAAAACTCGAAATTTGATAATTTCAGGATTTATTAATACAGTATTTTAAAGCAATACCGCTATAACATTTCATTGGTTGTAATTGCTCCTTAGTTACGACTGTAAAACGAGAACATACTAGGCTTTGATGTTGCTAATGTCACATTTCGCTTTATGTTCACAAAAATATAGATTGCATTAGAATGGGAATAAAAAAAAAACCAGATACTGACGTTATGTGTGCAGACGGTAAATGCTGATTTTACGGTCACAAACTGAGTTTTTCTGGCGTCAGAAGCTAGTCATTCCCTAATTTACAAATGAATAATAATTATTCAGTAATTTCGAAGATCAGAGTTACTATCCAATTGGGACGGTGTCTGAGGTAGACTAATAGTGACGTCATAAAATTCTATGGAAATAAAATTCTAGGAAATTGTCGTTACCATACCATTTTCATGACGTCATAATGGTTTTAAGTCAGATACTGCCTCAGATGGGAAATAACTCTGTATTCCGCAAAGACTCATTAAGGAAAGACTCATTAGGGAAAGGGCATATGTAATGTTGTTATAACTTTTGCCTAATCCCTTTTCTGACGATGAAAATAAATATGTTTAAACTAAAACGCATTAATAAATAGACCAATTGCCAAAATCCATAATGGCTGACAAAATTACAAAAAAAAGTCAGAGGCAGGCAACTTTCGCGCACTTTTTCATTGTTACGTCTCAATAGAATTAATTCCGTCTTTTAACAGTGACGGCATAATGTAAAACAACGCCAAAAGACGTTGACTCGGACATTTTGAGTTTTTAATCAAGATCAGAGAATGGTCTATTGCAGGCAGTAGAGACTGAGTATAAGAATAGACTTGCCTTACTGGAGAAAGAAAAAAGTCTGGTACAGAGTGAGAATCAACTCTATAACAAGGAACTAGAGAGAATCAACATGGATAACAAAAACAAGAAAGCAGCCGAAACCGAGTAAGTTCTCTAACCAACCCAAGTTTAACTCAGCTGTGCTTTCTTGGCTCACTGATTCACGTTAGCTTGTGTTCTTGACTCACGGACAGTCACTAGTTTGGTCTTTTGACATGGTGAAAGGCTGACGTCTAAAAGCACACATGTGTAAGATAAGAAAGCACACATGTGCAAGATCAGAAAGCACACATGTGTAAGATGAGAAAGCACACATATTTAAGACAAGAAAGCACACATGTAAGATAAGAAAGCACACACATGTTAGATCAGAAAGCACACATGTGTAAGATAAGAAAGCTCACATTTGTAAGATAAGAAAGCACATGTGTGAGATGTGAAAGCACACATGTGTGTTGCCCCTTTTTGAAGTTCCTGATAAGAAGGGTATAAATAAACATTTTAGTACTCCCAAATGATTGATAGTGATTTCTCCTTATTGCAGGTATCAGAAAGCGATAGTGACGTATAAGGAAAAGTTATTAGAGATTCAGAGACAACAAAGTGAAGAAAGGTAAATATTATACTCCATAAATACCACATGAATACTACATAAGCAGACTTTTTTCGGAGAGTATCAATTTACTCATATTTGAGGTATAAATAGCTCTAAGATGTATGGTGACCTGAAATGAGATTTAAATTTGATACATTCTGACCTTCATTTATCGTAATCCATTTTCCAATGTTTTATAGGAAAAAGGCTATGCAGCAACAGGCGGAGCTAGTGGAGTTACAGAAAAGTCTAGAGACCTACCAAAAGACTTCCACCGAGGATTATAATCGTGCCAGAAATGCCGAGGTAATGTGATAGATGAAATCAATATATTTACATTACTAGTAGATTTCCCATGTTGAACTCCCATTAGGCAACTAGAATTATATTCCAATAACTTGGATTGCCTATTGTGACGTAACGCGCACGTTTTGAAGTTGGGAGAATTTACCAACATTAGAATACTTTTGGTGCTGTGATTCACTATCTAAGCAATGTTCGTGCAAAAATGGGGTCTCTTGTATTTAGCCAAAAGTGTAAATATAAGAAATGACTGTCTTACTTTTGGTGTTCATGGGTGTATAACTCTGGTTGGCACACGTGCAAATTTTCCGAGAATGAATTCGCGATTCACGGAATTTGCACGTTTCCAACCAGAATTATACACCAATGAACACCAAATGTAAGACAGTCATTTCTTAAATAGAGCCAACATGATTTGTCGAACCTGCATGTGCCGATGTTTAACGGTTATTACAGGGTTTTCAATAAGAATTATTTGAGGCATAAATTTTGAGGTGGGTATTTTTAGCTTTTTGTACATTGCATACTTGAAATGAAATACATGATCAGAGGAAAATTGAACTCTCACATTTTTCATGTGAGACGATGAATTGCAGCCAGGTGTCGCCTCTTATTCAAATCTCAAACTGTATCAATATACCCCCTTGATTTGTCTTCACTGGCAAGTATGAACATGCATCTTTCCTTTCTTTATAGGATCTAATAAGATAAAAATACAATTCCATTGATTCCAAAGCCAGCAAAACAAAATAATTTGTTTTGGAATCTGCCATTATAAAATAGAAATATTTTTTGACCAGTACATTTTATTGTTATGATGCGTTTTAGGTTGAAGTGTTGAACGTTAAGATGAGGACGGCTGTACAGATGTTGGAGAGATCCCAAAAAGAATTCCTGTTCTATCAACATAACCTGTCTGGAATGATTAAAAAGTACGTACTCAGTTACCATAAAGGTTCAACTGTATGAAACATGTTGAATTGGGAAATGAAGACATTTGTCACTACAGTACAGATCCGCGTAAGGATCAGGCAGTTGATAAACCTTAAAACTTTTGCAGAACTTTTTTCTCTTGAAATGTGTTTGGATCAGCCTCCATATGAATGTTCTGGAAGAATTTTCCTCATACTTGGATGGTGAAGAAAGTTATAGGGGTAGCAAATTTGGTTGAATTACATATACATGTATATAGAGAAAGATTTTCCACCGAGATGTTTCCTTCGTAATCTATTATAAATTTTGAGGTGAATATCTCGTTTCACCATCGCTTCCTTGAGAAATAAATATCATTCATGAATGTTTGATTTGTACCACATATGTATCATCCCTGCCTTATTCTTACTCAATTGCATTACTGTAATTATAAACACCAAACACTTAAATACACAAATTTCCGGCCCCTTGGCCTTTATCAAGTGTAAAAAACGACAGTTTACATGAAAACTACATGTAAGTAGAATTCGAGTGTTCTGAGTTTTATAAATAATTGTACTTAAGAGATATCATTCATCATAACCTCAAATTTTGTCAATGAAATCTGCATACATGTTTCTTACAGTTTATGTTAATGCCCCCCCCCCCCCCCCCCCTCCCGCCTGTTTCACATGTGACCCTACTGGGATGCGGTTCTGAATTTCAAGATTAAGTTAAAAATTTTCAATCTGGAAAATGAAACACCTCATTATTCTTAACCTGTTTAAAATTTAGCATCTTTTTTTTTTTTGGTATCCTAAAACTTAGATTTGAAATTGTAGATTTGAGGAAGAGAATCGTACAGTTACTCCCAGCATGCAACAGTCACTGGAACATTACCGTCACATCTCTATGAAGTGTGAAGAAACCATCATCAGAATTAAGGTAGGTCATAGTTTATGTAAGGCAGATAACTCTTGTCAACATTCTCATTTATTAAGTAGATGTACATGACATTGTGTAGAATTTTATTAATCCTCTACCAGCTCATCAGAGGGGACTTATAGTTTCCACCCGGTTTGTCTGTCCGTCTGCCTGTCACACCTTAATTTCATCAAATTACAAAGTTAAGAAAGAATTAAAATGATACATAGTTTAAAAAGAAAAAAAATTGTGAAATTTTTGTTCTAAAAATAGTTTTCGAAAAAATTATGTCATATACATGTAATTATGGGTAAATTTCATTTAATAGGGAGACTTTAGGAAAAGACTTCTTTCTGTATTAATCATGAAATACGAACATGCAAAAAGTCATGTATAAGCACATCCATTTGAAATTTAGACACTCCCAACATCTAGAAGCAAACATTATGTGAAATAACATTGCACAATTTGACTTTACAGACAGATTTTGGTGAGCAGATTAAGCAGATACAGGACGGGTCAAAGAGATTGTCAGAGCTCCCAACCGTGTTTGTCCCCCCTCCCCCACCACCCCCTCAACTACCCCCCATGATGAACCCAGAGCCACAGGTAAGCTTATGTTCTTATGTAGAAGACATTTTGTTAACTATACAAGTTAGTAATACAACTGTATATCCACAAGTTGGTTTTATGTTGCAATGAGTGAAATAAAGGAATCACTTTTTCTCTCATCCCGGACAGAGATATCTGCAGATTTACCCGTTCTGAGACAACTCTGTATCGCATCCCTGGATGCTTGTCTCGAACCCCCTATTGTGACGTCATAGACGTTTACGTAGGTTTAACAGTGTTTGACGTCACATGGACTTGATGGAGCAACATTTAATGCAAAACAAGCAATGTTTATTCATGAATTATGTGAAATTATATGGGTGAAATAAGCAAGTCGGCAAGCCTCATCGTGGACTGCAAATCTTTGATACTCTGGTGGGATTTCCCTGTCCCTGTACAAAGGGGTGATAGATTCTATTAGTCTGGCATCCTTCTGTCTGTCTGTCTGGTAGTCACATTTTCACATTCATGTGTATGGCTATTAATAATTACTTGATATATATCTGACATCTTTCAAACTTGCGGGAAAGGTAAAGCATGATAAGAGTTGGCATCCAGTATAGCTCAATATCACTTTCAAGGTCAAGGTCATGTATTTAGGGTCAAACATGCAGCAGATGGCATTTCTGTTCTTTAACAGTGCTATTTATTTTTAGCTCACCTTGACGAAGTTGAGTGAGTTTATGCTATAACCCCACGCGTCCGCGTCTGGTTAAGAAGTTTGGGGTAGCTCAGTATCTGACAAAGTACTAATGCTACAGTAACCAAACTTGCACAAGTGATTCATCTTTGGATGCTGAGGTGAACCCATACATCGGATGCAGCATCTGACCAACATTTTCCGCTTGAGTGACTTGGTTAAGAAGTTTGGGGTAGCTCAGTATCTGACAAAGTACTAATGCTACAGTAACCAAACTGGCACAAGTGATTCATCTTTGGATGCTGAGGTGAACCCATGCATTGGATGCAGCATCTGACCTACATTTTTTGCTTGAGTGACTTGGTTAAGAAGTTTGGGGTAGCTCAGTATCTGACAAAGTACTGATGCTACAGTAACCAAACTTGCACAAGTGATTCATCTTTGGATGCTGAGGTGAACCCATGCATCGGATGCAGCATCTGACCTACATTTTCCGCTTGAGTGACTTGGTTAAGAAGTTTGGGGTAGCTCAGTATCTGACAAAGTACTGATGCTACAGTAACCAAACTTGCACAAGTGATTCATCTTTAGATGCTGAGGTGAACCCATGCATTGGATGCAGCATCAGACCTACATTTTTCGCTTGATTGACTTGGTTAAGAAGTTTGGGGTAGCTCAGTATCTGACAAAGTACTGATGCTACAGTAACCAAACTTGCAAAAGTGATTCATCTTTGGATGCTGAGGTGAACCCATGCATCGGATGCAGCATCTGACCTACATTTTCCGCTTGAGTGACTTGGTTAAGAAGTTTGGGGTTGCTCAGTATCTGACAAAGTACTGATGCTACAGTAACCAAACTTGCACAAGTGATTCATCTTTGGATGCTGAGGTGAACCCATGCATCAGATGCAGCATCAGACCTACATTTTCCGCTTAAGTGACTTGGTTAAGAAGTTTGGGGTAGCTCAGTATCTGACAAAGTACTGATGCTACAGTAATCAAACTTGCACAAGTGATTCATCTTTGGATGCTGAGGTGAACCCATGCATCGGATGCAGCATCTGACCTACATTTTCCGCTTGAGTGATTTGGATAAGAAGTTTGGGGTAGCTCAGTATCTGACAAAGTACTAATGCTACAGTAACCAAACTTGCACAAGTGATTCATCTTTGGATGCCGAGATGGACCCATGCATCGGATGCAGCATCTGACCTACTTTTTTCCACTTGAGTTATTTCGCTTTTAAAAGCCAATATTGAGCAAAGTATAAGTGCTACATGTACCAAACTTGCATATTGGATGTATCTTTGATCAAACTTTCATAAAATGACCTTGACCTACTTTTTCAGCTCGAGTGATTTTGCCTTTAAAAGCCAATATTGAGCAAAGTATAGGTGCTAGATGTTCCAAACTTGCATACTAGATGTATCTTTGATCAAACTTTCATAAAATGACCTCGACCTACTTTTTTCGCTTGAGTGATTTTGCTCTATAAAGCCAATATTGAGCAAAGTATAACTGCTACATGTACCAAACTTGCATATTGGATGTATCTTTGATCAAACTTTCATAAAATGACCTTGAACTACTTTTTCTGCTTGAGTGGTTTTGCCTTTAAAAGCAAATATACATGTACTAAGAAAT
This sequence comes from Pinctada imbricata, assembly GCA_033119305.1. NCBI lineage: Eukaryota > Metazoa > Mollusca > Bivalvia > Pterioida > Pteriidae > Pinctada > Pinctada imbricata. The sequence continues at coordinate 30,685,863 of VSWD01000002.1, read as the reverse complement.
ATGTTTGAATTGAATTTTGCTGTCACGAGGTGAGCTTCGTAATCTGTGATTACCTATGTTTAAATCACTGTCTCTATATACAGATAATATTACTTATTTGGTCAGTTACAGACCGTCTACGGAGATATGTCGGGTTGGTAAAATCTATGGAAGGCGAGGCGTCGCCTCGCCTTCCATAGATTTTACCAACCCGACATATCTCCGTAGACGGTCTGTAACTGACCAAATAAGTGTTTTATTTTGCCGAGGACCCCTTCATCACAAATTTCCCTTACCTTTGTGAATTCAAAAGTGTGTCACTTCCCAGGTATTCAACCTACATAAACGAGTCATCAGCTAAAAATAGATTACGTGTAGTCTGAGCTATATAAACAATTTTTTTTATCTATAACCATAAGCATCGGTGGATCAGTGGTAGAATGCTCGCCTGCCACGCGGGCGGCCCGGGTTCGATTCCCGGCTGCTGCATTTTTCATATTAACGTCCGCCATCTTGGATTTCCCACTTCGAATTTATTGTCTACTGACGGCCTATAAGAAAGTCTATAGAGTTATAGACCGCTTCCACGTGACGGGCTCTATCCAATCAGTTTTCGACATTCTAGTCCAAGGCGAAATAAACCTGTTTTAAGAGACCCTTGAAGGGAATGTCAAATCACGGTCACATAGGACAGGTGGTCTCTTAATACAGGTTTATTTTCATAAAAATTGTTTACTTGGGAATTGCAAACTTTGGTCTCTTAAAACAGGAAGTCTCTTAATATAGTGAGTCACTAAGGCAGGTTTAATTGTAGTATATATCAGTTTCTTTAAAAATTGTCTAACTATCGAACTTTTTCAACCTTTTCCTGTTGGATGAATGAGTTATATTAAAGGAAAGAGTAGTTTGCACTTAGTAGTTAAACCGTGTATTATGAAAAACATTACAAGAGCTTTCAGCAAAAGATAAATATGATTGATTCTGAAAACATGTTTATTTTCGCTGGGGGGGGGGGGGGGGGGGGGGTTCACGAAATGACCATTGTAACTGTACGCATGGGGGTAATTTTGGTGAAATCGGCAGTAATCCCTTAAGTTTTTACTACTGGTTGTAATTAGTCCCCTACCGGCAACGCCGAAGGGGACTCTTAGTTTCCTCTCGGTCTGTCTGTCCGTCCGTCTGTCTGTCTGTCTGTCCATCTGTCCCATTTTCAGTTTTCCGGACTTTTTTTCGCTGTTGTTGCATATATTGAACTCATTTTTGGTATGTGGATATATCTCAATGTGATACAGATCAAGTTTGAGTTTGCTTTCGATTGACCTAATTTTACAAGAGTTATGGCCCTTGGACTTAGCAAATTTTATGAAAATTTCAGTTTTCCGGACTTTTTTCCGCTGTTGTTGCATATATTGAACTCATTTTTGGTATGTGGATATATCTCAATGTGATACAGATCAAGTTTGAGTTTGCTTTCGATTGACCTAATTTTACAAGAGTTATGGCCCTTGGACTTAGCAAATTTTATGAAAATTTCAGTTTTCCGGACTTTTTTCCGCTGTTGTTGCATATGTTGAACTCATTTTTGGTATGTGGATATATCTCAATGGGATACAGATCAAGTTTGAGTTTGCTTTCGATTCACCTATTTTTACAAGAGTTATGGCCCTTGGACTTAGCAAATTTTATGATAATTTCAGTTTCTGGACTTTCTTTGGTTCTATTGCAAATAATGCACTGATTTTTGGTAAATGAATACATCTCAGTGTGATACAGACCAAGTTTGAGTTTGGTTTCCATTGGCCTATTTTTACAAGAGTTATGGCCCTTGGACTTAGCAAATTTCATGAAATTTTTAGTTTCCCGGACTTTTTCATGCCTGTTATTGCAGATCATGAGCTGATTTTTTGTATGTGAATACAATATTATAGTGTGATGCAGATTTGAGTTTAATTTAGATTGACTAATTTTCACAAGAGTTATGGCCCTTGGACTTCATTTTCCCAGACTTTTCTTGGCTGTTGTTGCAGAAGATGAACTGATGAACAGAGATGCAAGTCATAAATTTATGCCGCCGGTAGGGGACTTATATCGCACAGCGATCATTGCATTTTTTTCAAGTGGGAGTTATTTTTGCGATAAATATACAAACAGGAAAAAGCGAGAAAATTATCCCCACGTGAAAATTTCCACCTTTACGGTAAATGTATCTCAAATTATCAAACTTGGTGTTTTCATTCGATTGAAACGATTTGTATTGTAGATGGCAGCACAAGGGGGTGTGGCATCTTTGTCGAGCCTAGCTGGAGGGTCAGTAAGTAAGTCCGAGGTCTCCATGCCCGGTAAAACAGTGTCAAGTCCTGCTAATATAACAAGTGGAGGGGCAAGTACACAAGCCACACCTAAACCACTGGGACTCCCTGCAGGTAAGAAAGGATAGTATGTAAATGTATGTTCATGTTGAATGGCGTAATGCTAATTTTCATGAACTTTGATTCCGAGACAAATTATTTTTAGTCTACATGTATTATCAAAATCGTCTGTCCATGGTGATTTTTCTCCAATATTTATCCGATTTCTCATATTATTACTTCTTATTTCTGTAGATTTCATATTTCTATTATTAATTGATTGATCGATCCAATTTTTGAAGTCCCTCAATACAATATTTGTAAATTAGCAATCCCAAAATAAATGTAGAATAGTTTCTCTTTCTTGCGTGCAGTTTTGATATGTTATACTTTTTCCATCTCCTTCACTTTGACCCTTTCTTGTACAGGCCTACAGCAGCCCAAGCCTCTGGTACCTCCCCAAGGAATGGGTACCCTACCCCAGCGCACGTACATGGGCTCCAGAATGATGGCTCCTGGAAATCAGGCGCAGGGTAAAAATAGCTTTGAGAAGTTGGTGGCAAAACTACAGGTGTCCTTCCCTCAGTATAACAGGTAGGTACAGTTTTAACCTTTCATGAATTTTTTTTGTTTTTGTAGCCGTATACTGTATTTCAGTACAATGCTTAAAAATCGAAATGTTTATTTGATATACATGTATCAAACAACTATACAATTTACTTCTCTGATGTTTTGGAAAGGGGAGTTATTTTCCATTTGGGATGGTATTTCACATTAAATCATTATGACGTCAATACATCCATATGGTAAGGTCAATTTTTTAGGGTCTTTTCTGAGAATTTATGGAAATTTATATAGAATTTGATGACATCACCTCATGTTCGTACCCAATATTTGATTGAGTGACTTTGACCAAAGCTGTTTGTTTTTGACAGAGCCACTTTTACCCAGTTTATCCAGAAGTTACGGGAATCGAGGGGAGGTTCTTTGTCTGGGATGACTTTGGATGACATTGTTTCTAAGGTAACGACCTTGATCCAGGAGCTAGAGAGAAAGCAGTCTTCTATTTCTTCACAACAGGTCGGTACATGAAAAAAAATTAAAAACAGATTTTTTTTATTTGACCCAAATTTTTTTTTTTAATTTAATATTAGAATTTTGAAAACAAAAAAGAAGAAAATATTTTCTTTATAGAATTACAGTATTTTCAATGATTTTCTGTTATACTTTTAAAGATTTACTATGTTTTAAGGTATTCAACCCCTAATGCATTTTCAATAATAAATACCAGAGAGAAGAATTTTTATTCTCTTCAAAAAGAATGCTATACATACTTTACTAGCTCAAATTAGGGAAAACACTTCTCATACAATGATCTTCTCTGTCACCCCGAAGATTCCTGATTATGAAATCATCGCCATCTGTCGGGAAAGTATGAAAATGTGCATAACTTTTAACCGGAAGTACCCTATTAGGGTGCGGGAACCTTAAGAGACCTTTTTGTAAAGCAATGTATTACGTGTATGAGCTGTCTGTGTTATAGTCAGTCTGTCCGTCTGTCTGTCATTCCATTACTTCTCTTTCAAGAAAAGATGCGTTTAAGTTTGTGAAAGTGAGTGATAAGTCTTTCATATTCCTCATGTACAATCGTTGTAATATTTATGTATGTCTGTCAATACTTGTGACTTTGAACATGTCCCGTTATCTAAGTATGAATTCAGATGACATAGAATTGGTTATTTCTCCAGCTTCTGCAAACCAATAAGAGTTCTCCAGTCCCTGGAGTGACAGAAGCCCTGCCTCCAAAACCTCTGACTCCGCCCACCTGGGCTACAGGACAACAGACGATTGGCTACACAGAGGTGTTTGAGGAGGAGGAGGACCCGTGCGTCATCTGTCACGAGGAGATGACTCCGCCCACCACTGTTAAACTGGAATGTAACCATAGATTTCATGATGAGGTTTGTTCAGTTTCATATCATTTTCAAACAACCAGTCTTCATAAAAATCCACTAGCAAGACACTCTGGGGTACTTAAAATTTCACTGGGCCAGTAGAAATTTGTCTAACAACCTAGTACACTGGTGTTAAACCGATGATAGTAACTTTAGTTACTATCATCTCAAGATGGCGGACGCAAAAATAGGCAGAACCGATTTTTTCCAAATTTTGTCTTTTATGCGATGTATAACAAAAAGTTGAAGAGGCCAATTTGAAGAGAATCGATATAACATTCCAATTATACCATTAGAGTTTATTGTTTCAACGTTATATTCGAGAAAATGCCAGATCAAAAAATCATCGATGATGATAGTAACGCAAAAATGCCTGACAACGCATGATGATAGTAACTGGAAACGAAAATGATAGTAACTCGATGAGCAGCAATGTTGAAAAAGCCTGAATTTAGCTACATGGCATCTACATGTACATGTAAATCGTAAAACACTTTATTTTAAAATTCTGATCTATTATGTCGTTGTTTAGGCCTTGAAGTTTCAGTTATATATGAATTATACAATTTTACATACTTTTCGAACATTGCCTTTCAACAAAGAAATTGTTAAAATTGAATTCATGTACATGTATGTTACGACGTTACGAGATTTGTTGACGTCATGCAGCAAAACTGATGTTTATTCTTCCCGCCATATACGTTGTAAGTGCTACAGTCATACATTGTGTAAGAGAAGAACACAAATAGATAATAACTTATCATTTTGAGAGATTTTAAACAGATAACGGCAGTAGACAAAATAATTATTCATGAGAAATCTGTAATTTTAGAAGAATTTTGTTTCAAAGTAACGCGTGATTGCAGAGATTTAGATGATAGCCCGAATATCTCATGCCCTCCTCTTATTCTGACTTCGTGATATACTAGTACATGTTACATGTAATAAGATTAAATTTAAAATCCCAAATGAATCCATTGTATTGGAGTAATCAACAATTTTGATGACTTCTAAATAAAATTTGGGAAGGGGGGGGGGGGGGGGGGGGGGGAAGGGGACTGAAGTTTCAATTATACGTGTATTCTATTTATCACTAGTACAGCTATACAGGTATCGAGAAATCAAACATAGGCGGATCCAGACTTTTTTTAAAGGGAAATTGAATGCTCAATATTTTTAAATTCAAAATTGTGTTCAATTTCCTGTCAAAGTTTGAAAATTTACATGTAAAACTGGAAGCGCGGTGAACCGAAAATTTTCAAGATTAATTAATACATGTACATATACTAGTATCTTATTTCAGTCCTATAGGAGTTTAAGATGATTTACTTGCGTATATCGGCGAATACAGGATTGTATTTTGCCTATCTAGGGAATGTAATTAATCAATTTTTTCCCCAACAAACATTGCACAAAAAAAATTCTATATAATTTAAATCCCTTTGTAAGAAAATATACTCTTCTTAGATAGCTACAAATATACATGGTCCATGTCTTTAAAATGACAAACGATTCAGTGCTAACCAAGAGGGAAATGATCTCTCTCTCTCATTTCATCTCAATCATCTGTCAGCTTACTTTAAAAGAAAACGAAAAAAAAACAACAACAACAACAACCAAAAACAAAAACAAAAAACAAAAACAAAAACAAAAAAAAACAAAGAACATTTAATATGTCTCAAACGATATAGATGTAGCAAAGTCGGTTATTTTAAAAAAAATGAATATTGACTATCATTTTAAAATGAAAGAACTATATTTACATGTATTTCAGGTCTTTTTTTGAGTGGAGTTATAAAGGGTTCACTCCATAAATGAGTTTCGGTGTATAAATACTATTTCTATACTTCTGTAAGACTGTGGCCTCATCTGATTGTCTATTTTGCCGGCCACAGTTGGGTGTGTAAAGTTACAATAAATCCTTGATAACAAAGAACAGTTTAAAAAAAACCCTGATACTTTCCGAAATTCTAAAATGAATGGCTTTAAACAGCGCTAATTACATAGTGAATAAAAAAGAAATAACAAATTTATCAATACACATGTATCAACTATGTCTTCTTCCGGAAACATAAGACACTGATTGTCCGTTTAAAACCTAACAAATATAAAACCACGTAAATTTCCGTATGAAAGAAAAGTTCGTTTGGTGGGATTATTCATCATTTATTTGTGTAGTTTTACATGGTCAAGGAGCGCAGGTATTATGAAAACTGAAAAATTTCAATGCTTAATATTCATCTGAGTATGCATGCTTCATATAAATCCAAATTGGTGACCATATGAGGCGTGTTTACTGTAAACAACTTTGAGCAACCTTGGATAAATAACAATGTATCTGCATTTGCAGTATTGACTACGTGTACATGGTGATATCCCAGTGGTGGATCAAGGTTAGTGACTTTAAAAGGTCGTTTTCTACTGCAGAATAATCTGTGGCAGTCATTAAAATGAGTTAACGTAAAAAGGAAACATCTTGCATGCCTGATTCTTAGTACGTACTGGTTAAAATGTCCCTTCTGCATTTTTGAGGGTGCGTTACTATCATCTCATGAATTTCAGGAGCTTTGAGTTACTATCATAAGGAATTTGCGTTACTATCGTCTTGGCTAAAAATTTCGCTGCCTGTTTTCTGCTCTAAATAGAAAGATAATAGATTTTTGAAGGTTCCCCTATAATAATACTTTGTATATGTACATTTCCATCGCTTCAGATTGTTTATATACACTAGAAGAAGTGAAATAAAAGGGAAAAATCGTTTCTGCATGTTTTTGTGTCCGCCATTTTCGGATGATAGTAACTAAAGTTACTATCATCGGTTTAACACAAGTGCTAGTAGAAATTGTCTAACAACTGCTTGGTTGCTAGTAGACTTGGAAAAGTCAGGGAAATGACCTTCTTATTCAAGGTTAAGGAATTGTCATTGAATGTAAATTTTGTTAGGGAAAATAGAGAAATCTAAACATGCTAAAGTTGGGTAAAATTATTGCAGAGATTCAAAGACATCTTTACTCTCATGTTCATTGACTTTTACAACCAAACAGCAAGACAACTATGTTAAACATAATTATTGTCGTGAATTGAATTTGATGCTTACACGTACATGTATGTATTATAATATTGAAAAAGACACACAAAGCAACCAGGAAAAAAGAAAGGGAGAATAGGACGGCTCAATGGGGAGGTGGAGGCCGTTTGGTGGTTTTGGTCAGTGAAAAATGGGAATTGTCAGGGAATTTTATGATCTCCGAGTGCAAGCAACCCATAACTATAGTGTCTTCCCATGATGATGTCACACCTCCAAGTTAACTGCCATATTGGATTACAACTCACGGACATCTTTCATTTCTACCATGCAAATTGTTGGCATTGAAAAAATATACAATATTTTTCAGAAGAGATTTATACAATAATTTTCAGTAGAGATTTCATAAACGACCTTTTAACTACTTTTTGAAAAAACCTTTTTTTTGTAATTCTCATCAAGACATTAATGTAAAGGAAGTGAAAACTTCAGAAAATGGGTTATAGTAGAACCATTTAAACATAGCAGAGATGGATGAAGTGGAGAGTTGTAATTAGTGTTGTAACGATAGTCGCCGATATCGTCGCTGAAACTTGAAAGTCCTTGACTATCTATAATGGCTTTGAAAATCAATTGTCGCTGTTGAAGTTGGTTTGACGTGAAATGATCTCAGTGCGAAACATCCTCAATATAATTCTAAACGAAACTAGTCATGGCAATGGCGGAATTAACGGTGGAAGAGAAGCATACATGTATCTCAGGCGTACTAGGTCCGCCGTGTGGGACCTGTCACCATTTTGACTTTAGAAAGTGAAAGGAAAGCCCTCATTCTAAAGCAAGCCTCGAGATTTTGTTATTAAGATCATTAAGGAATATTCAACATGTAAATTATTTCCATGATTTGAAATAAAAATCAGATTCTTAGATCACATGCACCGACTATTCTCCTTCTGAAAAGATACAAAACATACAACAATTTTAAACAAGATAAAAATTAAATTATTCCGACAGTGATATCGATTGTACTCCTCCGATAGTCTCTGATAATCGATAGCAAAGAATTTCCGATTTTACAACACTAGTTGTAATGCACGGAGGGAGATAACTTTAGCAAATTTTGAAGAAATATGGCTATGTCAGAACACACTTTACAATCAGCCAGTAGAATTTGTCTTTTGGGCTAGTTTTTCAAAAAAACCTGCAGATTTGATTCACCAAGTCCCTCTGGATAACACAGAGTTACATGTATTTCCTTGTCATATAACCTTACAATATTAGGTATCTAATTTGAGATTTCAGTATATTTATAGAGCATGTAGAAATTGATTGTATTATGATATTCATGTTTGTTTATTTTATCTTTTGTTTTCTTTTACAGTGTATAAGGAAATGGCTGAAAGAGCAGAGCACTTGTCCAAATTGTCGTATATACGCACTTCTTCCCGACGAATTCCCGTCTCTATCGTAGCTACATGTGGACGTACCAGAATGAGGATTTATCCAAAAGTTCAGCCACTTTTATCCTCCATCATCTAATCTGACATGAATCATAGGAAACGATGTGCAACAATTTAAACTCATGATGTTTATACTGATTTGTAGCAAAGAAACTCTCTATTCGTTGAGCTTGAAAATATTTCATATTGTTATACAACTGATGTATTTAGACTTAGGGTGTTTTAATGAGTTGTATAGAAAGAACAATCACAAAAATATTTGAATTTCATTTTGTTGAAAAGATAGCCTAAGGCAAGTTTTTAACATTTTGTGATACATCATATACATGTATTTAAAACTTTTGAATTGGCAAAAAATGTTACTGAAGTTTACAAATGTATGTTGTCAGTAAAATATTTATACAATATTCTAGATTATTGAATAAACGAAGGATTTTAAACATTGTTCTATACGTGTTTCAGAAAAATTAAATATAATGTCATATTCAACGGATTTCTATTTCATTACAATGTGTAGAAACAAATAACATTATTTTACATCCCCTCAGCCTATAAAGGTGAAAATGCACAAAGAGTAGGGCCATGGGACCCCTCACTCAGCCCTACATTTTTCCTCAGAATAAAATTCATGTTCTCTCAAATATTCATTAATCTTTCCAGCTTTTAATGAAACGATAAAATCAGATGAAGTACCATTGGAAGTGTTATGATGTCATCAAGTAACGTCAATTTGATGCTATCGACAAAAGATGGCAAAAATTATTGGAAAATTTGTCTTTTGCAGAAGAATTTGATCTTGGTACTAATACATCTGTGCATTTAACATCAAAGCCCTTTCCCTTATACATGTACATGTAATTGAAAAGATAAAGACCATATAAATTTTTCAAAAGTATGTCAAAGGTCATGGTCTCATTGAAAGGTCTCGTCAAAAGTTGCACGTGAAGCATCAAAGCCCTACCCTTTATAGCCGACAAGACAAAGGTCAATGACATTAGGTCAGAGGTTACAATCTCAAATGAAAGGTCTTGTCATACAGGAATTGACAAGTGAAATGTCATAGCCCTATTCTTTATAGTTGAAGATATACCGCCCAGGTTAAAGTTATTGAAGAGGAGGTCACTAGGTCAAAGGTCATGGTCTCAAATGAAAGATCTCATCATAAGCTATTTACATGTGTAATATTGTGCAAGAGATGTGGCCGGAGTTAAAATTGTGTCTAGGACGACAGTGACGCAGAAAATATGGCATTTTCGTCTTTCGTGCTGAAAAAAGTATGGAAACAAATTGTTATAATTCAAAACTTTTAATTCCATCTCAAATTAGCACTGCTAGACCAAAACAAACAAATATAAAGATGAGTTTAAAAGTGGAGATGAATCGTGTACACACATAAACATGTAAAATGTATTGCACAAACAATCAATAATCTCTTAACAATATACATTTTTCAAAATTACAAGTAACAATATGTGACAAGGCTCAAACATTTTTATGAAAAAATTGACATGCTTCACGATGGAAAATGTGAAACAAGACTTTAATTATGAGGTAATTCTCAAAGGAACCAGACTTGTCAGAATGACAACATAGCTCGCCGGTGGCAACCATATGTAAATTGCAACAACAACAATAAAAAAGGTCTTATCACAAGGAATGCACATGTGAAATATCAAAGCCCTATCACTAACCATTCAAAAAATATGGCCAAGGTTAAAGTTTTTCAAAAGTAGGTCAATCATCTCCAAGGTCAAGGTCACAAGGTCAAAAATTTTGGTATCCATGGAAAGGTCTTGTCACAAGGAATACACATGTGAAATATCAAAGCCCTATCACTTACCATTCCAAAAATATGGCCAAGGTTAAAGTTTTTCAAAAGTAGGTCAATCATCTCCAAGGTCAAGGTCACAAGGTCAAAAATTTTGGTATCCATGGAAACGTCTTGTCACAAGGAATACACATGTGAAATTTCAAAGCCCTATCACTTACCATTCCAAAAATATGACCAAGGTTAAAGTTTTTCAAAAGTAGGTCAATCTTCAAGGTCGAGGTCACAAGGTCAAAAATTTTGGTATCCATGGAAAGGTCTTGTCACAAGGAATACACATGTGAAATATCAAAGCCCTATCACTTACCATTCCAAAAATATGGCCAAGGTTAAAGTTTTTCAAAAGTAGGTCAATCTCCAAGGTCAAGGTCACAAGGTCAAAAATTTTGGTATCCATGGAAAGGTCTTGTCACAAGGAATACACATGTGAAATATCAAAGCCCTATCACTTACCATTCCAAAAATATGGCCAAGGTTAAAGTTTTTCAAAAGTAGGTCAATCTCCAAGGTCAAGGTCACAAGGTCAAAAATTTTGGTATCCATGGAAAGGTCTTGTCACAAGGAATACACATGTGAAATATCAAAGCCCTATCACTTACCATTCCAAAAATATGGCCAAGGTTAAAGTTTTTCAAAAGAAGGTCAATCTCCAAGGTCAAGGTCACAAGGTCAAAAATTTTGGTATCCATGGAAAGGTCTTGTCACAAGGAATGCACATGTGAAATATGAAAGCCCAATCTGTATTGGTTTAAAAGTTATAAGCAAGGTTAAAGTTTTTGTGCACGCGCACGCAGACGCAGACGCAGACGCAGACGCCGGGGGTATGACAATAGCTCTCCGGACATTCGTCCCGGCGAGCTAAAAATGAAGATCATGTGTATACCGCATTTTGTGGATGGCAAGCACTGACTCTCGTTACATCACTTCTAAAAACCTGTAATTGTCCAAGACAAATGGACCACAGTTACGTGAAAAAGGCTTATAAACTATTTCCTATAAGATCGACATAATTTCAATTTTCTTCACAAACAATTTCTCTTTTTTTTTTGAGAAACTCTGCAAAAAATAGAGTTTTGATAATCAATATTATGACAAAAAGACCGATACATTGTATATCTTCATAGTCAATTTCTTACTGCAAAAATGTACATTAATATAAGACTTTCGAAATAATTCAAGACGCAAAGAAAATTCAACAACAAGACATTAATGTCAACAATAACATATCATTTAAAACCATGACTGTATGATACACATACGTACTGTGTATTCAGAAATGTTCGCCCCGTTTTATTTTGGCCTTTTTTGCCTTGAAACCAGAGGGAAAATTTAAGACTAGGCAAAAAAAAAATAATTCATACATAAATATCAAATTGCTAAACAAAATTTGAAAAAAATTCAAAAAAGACCAATTCATTTCCACATAATTTTTGTAATATATTTATCTAAAAATAAAATGACACATAACGATATATACAGTAATTAGTCACACTGCAAACACTATATATACAATGGACATGTACATGTATATTTTTGAAATTATTCACATTTTTGGAAATCAATGATCTTTGTGTAGTTAGAATAAATATTGTTAAAGCACTCATTTTACCTCAAATCAATATACATGACATTATTTTGATTGTATAGATATTTTTTTTTTACTAAAAGAGTAAATCAATGAATCAAAATAAAAACTCATTTATGCTAATTGAAATACAGTATGTGTACTTATTTTATCAGAATTCATATTTTAGTTTGATTAACGCAGTTCAAACATTGCTAATTCATGACTTAACTACATGTAAATCATATGTAACTCTAATAGGTTATAACGGAAAATAGCACGCTAATTCATGATTACCCTTTTATGTCAATTTGCTAATCATTTTCCCCTTTTCCACAAAAATTTGGTGTGAACTAACACAAGTTCACATCTAGTACATCTAGAGGTTATTTCTTTTCTAGTGTACATATTTACAGATCGCATAGTAAACTTAACAAGTGAATCAATTACAAAGTATATCACATGAAAATTATCAAGTTCAAAAAGATGAAAATAATAATTTTGCGAAGAAGATACATGTATAACAATAATCCATATCAACAAACATTTTAATGTTTTCTTGTCGTCATGGTAACCAACCCAGCATCGTCATGGCAACCACTCCAGCATCGTCATGACATCCAATCCAGTGTCATCGTGGCAACCTATGACCTTTTACCTTTGAGCCTTGACCCTCCATCTCAACACGAAATAACACCCGATCCTCAATATCACAAAGAAAGCGCAGAGTACTATAAAGTCTATATAGAATTTGGCATTGTCGACGTCCAGTTGTTTGAGTACTTTATCGGGTGAGTTGTAGTGACAGTACGATTCATCACAGTTCAGTTCATCACGATCAAAGCCATATATGGCCTGTAACACACCCTCAAATGAGTATCTACAATAAAACGAGGTTAAAGTAAGAAGCAGCTTAGAACACTGAGTATGTCATAAAAGCAGACCTGCCTACTTAATCTTTTGCCTAAGAAAGTGTAATTAAGGAAAGTAAAGCGTATTATAAACAATTGATTGTAATTTTGAGATCAAAGCTCTGAAGGAACTGATGGCGAGTTTCGTTTATTCATTTCAGAATGATATCAAACTATTTTATGGGATTTTTAAATATTGTATTAGCAGATAGAACAAATCCATTTTCCAATGTTCGAAATAAAACATTTATGAACCGTCAGGGACGGAAATTGGCGGTCGCCCAGTCGCCCATGGCGACCAAATTTTTAGCTGGGCCCCCAAAACATCATGTCCTACTCGCCCATTTGGCGAATGAAAATAAAAATACATAGTCCATATTTAATTATAAAAAGGAATTTCTTTCGCTTCTATGTTAGGCCCCATACTTCGTCAATGAAGCTCTTTTAAAATCAGGGGCTTATATTAATACATGTACGTACCTGTTTACATACGCGAAATTTACGTTTTCTCACGTGTCACTGTGCGAAGCCCTCGTTCAAAGTTGCTATTAAGATAATTGGAATTTGGATTACTGCATGTTGTTCGCACGACACAGCCTTACTGCATGTACATGTTTTCGAAAGCATTCGTGTACACGTTTACCGATTCATTGAAAGGTAGTGGTACTTTGCACGGCCGAAATCAAAACTAATTTTCTTAATTCATTTATCGAAAATCTTCTAAAGTCGTTCGCCAAATTTACGCCCAAAATCTCATTTCAACTGATTCAATCTATGCCATAGGGGACGGTATAACGGCGCGAATATGTGTAATGAATGTGCCGACCAGAAACTCACTTTTTACATCTCTGACTCTCTGTTGACGTTTTAAAAATATCTATACGAACCGTGTATTGTTCTAGCCCCCCCCCCCCTCTCTCTCTCTCTCTCATTTTGTCGTTGATAACGTACATCAATAAGCGTGAAACGTGAGACTGTACAATACTAAAGTGACGTTTTATTCAGTAGAAACCTATCGGATTAAAAAGACCCCCCCCCAAAAAAATAAAACAAAAACAATAGGCAAGCGTTTGGAAGGGGTGTCATGACCCGCAGAAAGAAAAAAAAAAAAGATCGTGAAAGTGATTTCAAAAGAACTACAGCAGAGGTTTTTATTGTTCTATTAGAGGCTATTAAAATGTAGAACTCCACATTGTACAAGAGTATCTGTACCTGGAAGAAATAAACTTATCTTCTTTACAAGTTTAAGATTAGATGTGTATTTTTTCTTGGCCCCCAAATTTTAGCCTGGGCTCCTAAATTTTAGAGTTTAGGGGCCCAGTTGGCTCCTAGGATATTTTGATAAAGGTTTGTCCCTGTGAACCTATGTCAGCATGACTGCTAGTCAGTGACAGATTCAAGGGGGGCATAGGGCCCCCTTTAATTTTCCAATCATGGGTAAAACAATCATTTTAAATCAAGAAAGAGTGAATATTAGTGAATATTACTTACCTTTTAGTAAATATAATTATTAAATGCATCAAATCCCATTCTTTAATTAATTACAGTCACGAAAATGGTCCTAAAAAGGCTGAAATTCAAGAGATTCCAGGAGGCTTCAACCCCCCCAACAGGGCTCTGCCCTGGACCCGCTGGGGATCTAGGAAGTCTCCAGATCCCTTGCCAATTATTTACGTCCCCCCCCCTAAATAATAAGGTGGATCCGCACTGATAGTACAGACGTTTATTTTTTCTTCATGTATAGCACAGGGGTGAGGTATTATCGCTTGGTCACAAACCCTTTCCTCTATACGTACCCTTTCTTCTATATGTCTATATTAAAAAAGTTTTATATATATAGACAGAAGGGTTTGTATTGAGGAAAGGGTTTGTGACCAAGCGATGATACCTCACCCCTGTGGTGTATAGATCTGCATATCTGTTCCACAGGCCGTAAAAGTGCCTGGTACATGTATGTGTACGATCTCGCAGATACACAGTCATGTCAAATTTCTAACTTCAACCATTGCAAAATTCGCTATAGAGGTTCCAATAAGATCATACTTTCTACGATTGTACCTATATATTTTATCTACTATGTCACCAAATTTCATTAAAAAAATTCCCGTACTTCAAGAGATATCGTAGGTACCATTTCTTCAGTGACTTAGTTTTTGTTTACTCGAATTTAGCTGTTCAGCGTGTCCGTTCCAGCCCTTGCTCGGTGTTCAGTGAGTCAGTGCATTCTATTTGCGAGATGCGACAGACCAATGCGCTATGAGCGCTTGATTGTCTGTGAATTCTAAATTGATTTCTATACCTAGAAGTGTAATGTATGACCGTAACTCCTCGTTTATCGCTTAAACACTTGAACTGCTACGACTTGAATATCAGCGCCTTCCATTTTATTTACATAGTGTCACGTGGTACAGTATACTAGAGGGTAGTAGGAATTACCGAAAAGACAGTATTTACCGAAAAGACAGTGGTATTTACCGAAAAGACCCCAAATTGTACCGAAAAGACACTTAAATTTCAAAACTAAACACATTTTATGATTGGAAATGTGTTTATACAATTAAATGTATCACCAAAACAAACCAGAAGTCTCTGACGAGACTGTAGCTCTCCTGGTTGTTTTTTCTAAAACATCAATTTCCTTTTTTTTTTTTTTTTAACCAAGACCATAGGGAGCAGGCGCTCTAACAAATTATAAGTAGCATGACAAAACTACATATCCATTATACTGCAACTATAATAGCACTCATATAATTCATAATATCCGAGATAAAGTATTTCTAAAAAGAATGTCACACCCATTTTCCAAGATCCTAGGGGCCAAGGACTGCTAGCTCAAATGAACAACCAATGACACATCAAGACTTGGATAAAGAATTAACTCCCCATCATAAATAGCTTTAAACGAGAAGAGAGCACAACTACATGTATATAGGAAAAATTACCGCACCCATTTTCAAAGACCCTAGGGGTATAAGGCTAAAACAAAATATCAGGTGCACATCTATGCCACAGACCAATCATTGCAAAAAGAATTAATTCTACATCATTTATAGTGTCAGAGGAGTTGCAAGCACAAGATTACATTTACTTATATAGGAAAAATGACCACACCCATTTCTGAGACCCTAAGGGTCAGGGGCTAAAACATAAAAACAGGTGCACAACTAGACCAGAGACCCATAATATTGCAATAAGAATTTTGTCAGAGGAGTTGTGAGCAAAAGATTACATAGAGTTATATAGGAGAAAATGACCACTGCCATTTCTATGACCCTGGGGGTCAGGGGCTCAAACAAAATATCAGCAAAACCAGACCACAGACCCATCACATTGCAGAAAGAATTAAGTCTCCATCATTTATAATGTCAGAGGAGTTGCGAGCACTGTGAAGATTACATAGAGTTGTATAGGAGAAAATGACCACACCCATTTCTAAGACCCTGGGGGTCAGGGGCTCAAACAAAATATCAGGTGCACATCAAGATCACAGACCCATCATACTGCAAAAAGAATTAAGTCTTCATCATTTATATTGTCAGAGGAGTTTCGAGCACAAGATTACATAGAGTTGTATAGGAGAAAATGACCACACCCATTTCTAAGACCCTGGGGGTCAGGGGCTCAAACAAAATATCAGGTGCACAATGAGACTACAGACCCATCATATTGCAAAAAGAATTAAGTCTTCATCATTTATAAAGTCAGAGGAGTTGCGAACACAAGATTACATAGAGTTATATAGGAGAAAATGACCACACCCATTTCTAAGACCCTGGGGGTCAGGGGGCTCAAACAAAATATCAGGTGCACAACAAGACCACAGACCCATCATATTGCAAAATGATTTAAGTATCCATCATTTATAGTGTCAGAGGAGTTTTGGACACAAGGTTACATAGAGTTATATAGGAGAAAATGACCACACCCATTTCTAAGACCCTGGGGGTCAGGGGCTCAAACAAAATATCAGGTGCACAACTAGACTACAGACCCATCATATTGCAAAAAGAATTAAGTCTCCATCATTTATAGAGTCAGAGGAGTTGCGAACACAAGGTTACATAGAGTTTTATAGGAGAAAATGACCACACCCATTTCTAAGACCCTGGGGGTCAGGGGGCTCAAACAAAATATCAGGTGCACAACAAGACCACAGACCCATCATATTGCAAAATGATTTAAGTCTCCATCATTTATAGTGTCAGAGGAGTTGCGAACACAAGGTTACATAGAGTTATATAGGAGAAAATGACCACACCCATTTCTAAGACCCTGGGGGTCAGGGGCTCAAACAAAATATCAGGTGCACAACTAGACTACAGACCCATCATATTGCAAAAAGAATTAAGTCTCCATCATTTATAGTGTCAGAGGAGTTGCGAGCACAAGATTACATAGAGTTATATAGGAGAAAATGACCACACCCATTTCTAAGACCCTGGGGGTCAGGGGGCTCAAACAAAATATCAGGTGCACAACAAGACCACAGACCCATCATATTGCAAAAAGATTTAAGTCTCCATCATTTATAGAGTCAGAGGAGTTGCGAACACAAGGTTACATAGAGTTATATAATAGAAAATGACCACACCCATTTCTAAGACCCTGGGGGTCAGGGGCTCAAAAAAATATCAGGTGCACAACTAGACTACAGACCCATCATATTGCAAAAAGAATTAAGTCTCCATCATTTAGAGTGTCAGAGGAGTTGCGAGCACAAGATTACATAGAGTTATATAGGTGAAAATGACCACACCCATTTCTAAGACCCTGGGGGTCAGGGGGCTCAAACAAAATAGCAGGTGCACAACAAGACCACAGACCCATCATATTGCAAAAAAACTTAAGTCTCCATCATTTATAGTGTCAGAGGAGTTGTCCGGACAAGATTACATAGAATTTAATGACCACACCCATTTTATAAGACCCTGGGGGTCAGGGACTGAAACTAAATGTCAGGTGCACAACTAGACCATGGACCAAGTAAAATGCAAAAAGAATTAACTTTCTATCTCTAACAGTTTCAGAGGAGTTGTCCGGACAAGATTACATAGAATTTAATGACCACGCCCATTTTCTAAGACCCTGGGGGTCAGGGAGTGAAACTAAATGTCAGGTGCACAACTAGACCATGGTCCAAGTAAAATGCAAAAAGAATTAACTTTCTATCTCTTACAGTTTCAGAGGAGTTGTCCGGACAAGAATTGTTTACGGACAGACGGACAGACAGACAGACGGACAGACGGACAGACGTACAGACGGACGGACGCCGGACAAAGGGTGATCGCATAAGCTCGACTGGTCTGAGACCAGTAGAGCTAAAAATGAATATATCCGTCTATTCGGTAAATATCACTGTTGTTTCGGTAAATGCTGTCTTTTCGGTAATTCCAAGTACCGCAGTATAGCCGATAAACTTATAAGCAATCTCAACACACGTGCACACGAGACAGTTGATGTTAACTGCATCCTAAGTATCCTTTTTAAAATAATCTCTAACTTTTTTTTAAACATTATGAAACAACTGTTAAAACGCGGAATGCAATGTACGCTGTCTTAAATAAATATGGTGAATAATGAGGTCCAGGGTCATCGGGCCACACGATCAGAGTTGAGAAAAACTGTGAATATATATTTATCTTTACTCATTTATACATTTTGGGGCGTGGGGATGTCACGGAAGTGGTGTGACGTCAAAATCCTGCGATCACTATAGCCGAGATCGCTACGCGAAACTCGCCTAAAAAAAAGCATCGTCTTTTCCCGACTTTGACTTTTTTTATTACAAATCGTTATCAATCATGCAACTGCTTATTCGATATCAAACATTCAATTTATAAAGAATACATGTACATGTATGTGTGCGCAAGGTTATTCTTTAGTTAAAATATCTTAAAAGTCTTTCTGCTCGGAAATATGTAAAATTGAGCAGCAAAGGGTAGAACGTTACTGTCGGACAAAAATCGTAAAAATTACGCCAAAGTCGTAAAAGTAGGCAGGTCTGTAAAGGGCCCCTACCAGTGATTTTGTCTCATAATAGGGGTACTTTTTATT
This sequence comes from Pinctada imbricata, assembly GCA_033119305.1. Classification (NCBI taxonomy): domain Eukaryota; kingdom Metazoa; phylum Mollusca; class Bivalvia; order Pterioida; family Pteriidae; genus Pinctada; species Pinctada imbricata. The sequence continues at coordinate 30,666,742 of VSWD01000002.1, read as the reverse complement.
AATCTATTGCAGATACATGTATCATGTTACAATCGAAATGTTGTCAGACAGACAGACAGATATAAAAGGTGATTTCCATAGGGCTCCTGCATTTGAATGCAAAGCCCTAAAAAGATTTCAGAAATAGCAGTTAGTTAATACAGGGTTTTTTTATTTTGGGGAAGGTGCCTGTGCTTGTCCCATTTGGGAATATTTGCGACATTTTGCTGAAATTAGGAAAAAATTTGTACAAATTCTCACCAAAGTATCATAAACCCTAACCCTAAAGTATCAGTTATTAGCACTGATAATCCATTTATTTGCTTGAAATAAACAAGGGATGAATAAAAAACTTTAAAAAATGCCCTTAGAAATAGGACATTTTGTGCTAAATCCCAAGTTTTGAGTCATATTTTCTCAGGTGAGCTTGTGAGTTTAATGCTTCCGGGCCAAAAGCATGTCATAACTGCCCCTTCTTTGGGCACTGCCGGGGGGGGCACGTGCCCCCTGCCCCCCGGCTGAATCCGCCACTGTATTGTAAGGGGGAATTTATCAAAATTAAAACATGATCAACCTGGCAAAACAGTAATCAGTAAAGGGGTCATATCAAAGTTCATACCTGACGCAACAGAACATTATTTAACAGAACTATTATAGTATTTACATGTATTCTGAGGGGACATTTATCACAACAAGTACATGTATAATGTACATGACCTTGGCAATATTTAGAATAGGGATCGTATCAAAGTACATACCTGACATAGGATATATAAGAAAGCCATTGTAGATAAACGGGGATGGTGTCAAAGTTCACGAAGAATCCGCTGAACAGGAGGATGGGAATGGCTGTAACTGGACCTAAGAATACTGATACCTGAATAAAGAGAAACAAGTCAAATTTCAACTTAACATGTAATACATGCAAGACTATAACAGACCATTTCCGAGATGCTTTAGCTCCAAGCCAGACTACAGACACCACATTCTTTGACGATATTATGCATTATAGAGTCTTTGCGGAATACAGAGTTTTTCCCCCTTACAGACAGTATCTGACATAAAACCATTGTGACGTCATGAAAATGGCACAGTAACGTCAATTTTACACCGTCATTTCCCAGACTTTTAGGACTGTTTCCATAGAATTTGATGACGTCATAATCAGTCTACGTCAGATACCGTCTCAAATGGGAAGTACTGTAATTCTGGTTTTCGAAAATAGCAAATAACGTATGATTCAACGGAAACATAACGAAAAACTTCCGATAAATTATAACGTAACATTTCAAAAATTTGTGAAGTAATTCGATGTCCATAGTCTGATGTGTAAAATCACTTGAAAATGAACATACATGTATCATCTATAAATAGATTATATTACCTGTAATGAAGTTGCTGCGCCGATAAGAAGTCCTAGAGACTGCGCTACGAGTGAGGTTTGTGTAGCTAGAGTCAGGAACATAATAAATCGGCTGAAGTCGTTCGGCTGTGACGTCATCCAATAGACTATACTCCCATAAACCAGAGGGAAGATTATCTGATAATTTAAAATACATGTACTTAATACATGTATAAATTCTTAAAATCTTCAATTTTCATGAAGTTATGAATTTGTACCAAATGAATATTTATTCTACAATGTAGGCTACTTATGAAATGATACACAACCTTTAATTTCGTTGTTCATTTTCTTAAAATTTTGGCTTTAGAAACGGCATATTTTGCCAAATTTCTGGAGAACATCAATTTGGGGCTAATTGTTGACAAACTGTCTATACATGTGAGTAAGTACCCAGCGACCTTCTGAACAACTTTTATTTTTTGATATGTTGTTACACCTTTGCACATCTTTAAGCTCATGCAAAAGGAAAAAGTTGTGTACGAGCCAACTCGATGTTATCTGGATGAAAATAATTCAGAATTTTGCTATTTTTTGTGAAAAATTGACAAAATCACCGTTTTTTGTCATTTAGGCAAAATTTGCAATGTCTTAGAAAGCAAGGAGTAGTTTTTATGACTTGATTTCTCTAACTATAGATACTTAATTCTCTGAATGACTAGATTCTCAAACTATAGAATACTTAATTCTCTAAATGACTAGATTTCTCAAACGATGGATACTTAATTATTTCTCAAACTACAGATACTTAATTCTCTTAATGACTAAATTTCTCAAACTATAGATACTTATTTCTCTAAATGACTAAATTTCTCAAACTATAGATACTTAGTTCTCTAAATGACTAGATTTCTCAAACAATAGATACTTATTTCTCAAATGACTAGATTTCTCAAACTATAGATACTTAATTCTCTAAATGACTAGATTTCTCAAACTATAGATATTTAATTCTCTAAATGATAAGATTTCTCAAACCATAGATACTCAATTATCTGAAAATGCCAACAGAATATAATTTTGGAGAAGTTGATTTCAAGGGACCACCTTATTATATAAACCATATATACTCCTTTCAAAGAAAATACAAAAAATCTTTATAAATACCAACCTGAAACGGCATGTCAGCGAAGGTCTTTGCCAGGTAGTAAGCCTTAACACTGTACCAATAATTCAGGTGTTCCCTTACAAATACGGCCATCTCAATCGGGACTGGAAAATATGATGCAATATTTGTCAGAGATTCTGGGGTTTTTTTTGTTGTTTTTTTTTAAATATGACGTCCTTTGGCATATACTGTCAACATGGAAATATTCACGCTTTTCTCCACTGTATACTTATCTTAAAATAACCCTCCTGTGAAATTATAACCAGTATGAAAGACTAAAGGGAATACTCCCGATTTTGCAAAAATAACCTCGACCTCCACTGTTGAAATGGTCATTTCGCGCAAAATTCCCCCAGTAACCAGAAGTCTCTGACGAGACTGTAGCTCTCCTGGTTGATTTGTTTTATTCACTCATTGACAAGTGAATAATATACATACACATAAATATCAATTTTCATTTGATTTTAAACCAAAGACCATAGGGAGCAGGCACGCCAACAAATTATAAGTAGCACAACAAAACAACATATCCATTAGACTGCAAGTAGAATATAACTCGACATACAATTCATTATATCTGAGATAAAGTATTTCAAAAAATAATGCCCGCCAATTTTTCAAGATCCTAGGGATCAGGGGCTGCTATCTCAAATGACCTATCAATAACACAATAAGACTACAGAGCATTATATTATGCATAAAGAACAAAGTTTTCATCATTAATAGCTTTAGAAGAGTTGAGAGCACAATCATATAAGAAAATTGACCACACCCATTTTCTAAGACCCCGGGGTCAAGGGCTCAAACAAAATATCAGGTGCACAACTAGACCACAGACCCATCATATTATAAAAAGAACTAAGTCTCCATCATTTATAGTGTCAGAGGAGTTGCGAGCACAAGATTACATAGAGTTAATTAGGAAAAACGACCACACCCATTTTCTAAGACCCTGGGGGTCAATGGCTCAAACAAAATATCAGGTGCACAACTAGACCACAGACCTATCATATTGCAAAAAGAATTAGGTTTCCATCATTAATAGTGTCAGAGGAGTTGCGAGCACAAGATTACATAGAGTTAATTAGGAAAAAAAGACCACACCCTTTTTCTAAGACCCTGAGGGTCAATGGCTCAAACAAAATATCAGGTGCACAACTAGACCACAGACCAATCATATTGTAGAAAGATTTAGGTCTCCATCATTTATAGTGTCAGAGGAGTTGCGACCACAAGATTACATAGAGTTAATAAGGAAAAAAAGACCACACCCATTTTCTAAGACCCTGAGGGTCAATGGCTCAAACAAAATATCAGGTGCACAACAAGACCACAGACCTATCATATTGCAAAAAGATTTAGGTCTCCATCATTTATAGTGTCAGAGGAGTTGCGAGCACAAGATTTGATAGACTTATATAGGTGAAAATGACCACACCCATTTTCTAAGACCCTGGGGGTCAGGGGCCTAAACAAAAAATCAGGTGGACAACTAGACCACAGACCCATCATATTGCAAAAAGAATTAGTCTCCATCATTAATAGTGTCAGAGGAGTTGTGAGCACTAGATTACATAGAGTTACATAGGTGAAAATGACCACACCCATTTTCTAAGACCCTGGGAGTTAGGGACTCAAACAAAATATCAGGTGCACAACTAGACCACAGACCTATCATATTGCAAACAGAATTGAGTCTCCATCATTTATAGTGTCACAGGAGTTGCGAGCACAAGATTACATAGAGTTATATAGGTGAAAATGACCACACCCATTTTCTAAGACCCTCGGGGTCAGGGGCTCAAACAAAATATCAGGTGCACATCTAGACCACAGACCTATCATATTGCAAAAAGAATTAAGTCTCCATCATTTATAGTATCAGAGGAGTTGCGAGCACAAGATTACATAGAGTTATATAGGAAAAAATGACCACACCCATTTTCTAAGACCCTGGGGGTCAGGGGCTCAAACAAAATATCAGACGCACAACTAGACCACAGACCTATCATATTGCAAAAAGAATTAAGTCTCCATCATTTATAGTGTCAGAGGAGTTGCGAGCACAAGATTACATAGAGTTAAATAGGAAAAAATGACCACACCCATTTTCTAAGACCCTGGGGGTCAGGGGCTCAAACAAAATATCAGGTGCACAACTAGACCACAGACCTATCATATTGCAAAAAGATTTAGGTCTCCATCATTTATAGTGTCAGAGGAGTTGCGAGCACAAGATTACATAGAATTTCATAACCACGCCCATTTTCTAAGACCCTGGGGGTCAGGGGCTGAAACCAAATGTCAGGTGCACAACTAGACCACATACCAAGCAGGATGCAAAAAGAATTAACTTTCTATCACCAATGGTTTCAGAGGAGTTGCGAGCACAAGAATTGTTTACGGACGGACAGACGGACAGACGGACGGACGCCGGACGACGGGGTATCGCATAAGCTCGACTGGTCTGAGACCAGTAGAGCTAAAAATCACCACGTTTACAGTTCATGTATAATTTTACTATCACTCCAGTACAATACTTTTGAATAAATTTCTTTAAACAATTGTCTCAAAACAGTCCAAATAATAGACATAATATGAGTTTTTATCGGACCAAATAAGTCCAATAAAACCGATATATTTCATTTTGCACATAGAAAATCAAACTGATGTGCCACATAGACCAATCAAAATTCCTATACTAAATATAGCTTAGACTTACATGTCATAACAGTCGGCATGAGTGCGGCAAACATCAGAAATAGCATACAGAAGAAGAGGAATGACGTGTTGTTGAGGACTTTACTCGCTTCGTTTCCGATACCCAGGTACAGCAATCCGATAATTATACCGACTGATAGATGGGAGATCAGGCGGAGCCGTGTTAACGTCTGAAAGAAGGATGACAAAAACGATTATGTGTGTACAAGACATACATGTACATGTACATGTACAAACTGATACATGTAAAGTAACAGTAAGGAGTAAACATAACTAGGGATCATTTTGGGCCGCAAAATGTGATTCTCTCATACTTTAAAAAAATCTCATTAAATTTGACACTTTGAGAGAAAATTTCCTATGTATTCTACTGAATTCTCTCATCAAATTAGCCAGGTAAGGGAGATTCTCTCATTTTTCTAAAAAGCCAGAATAATCCCTGAAGATCTATTGAATAGATGGTAAAAACATGTTGTAGATCAAAATTTATACATGTATATCTAGAAAGCACTCAAAGCACTCGTTTTTTTTTTTATGAATTAATTCTTATGAGACATTAAATCATTGACTTACCGCATCCCTCACTATTGACATAAAGGTGCGAACGAACAAAATACGAAACTGTGTGAAACTGCTCGTTGGAAATTTATGGTTCTCGTGGTCTGGGATCTCCTACAACATGTACAACAGAAATTCAGTATTTACGTATTTATTCCGTCTTTTCTACGTGTACAGTTTTTTGTTTTTTTTTTGGGGGGGGGGGGGGGGGGGGGCTTGTGTTTCACTTGTGAAGGATTAAGGCATAAACTCATTACAATATGGTAAAATTCCAGTAGAACAGTGTATCATTTTTTCATACATGTAATAACTTGGTTTTATCAATTAAGCCAACAAATGGCAGAAGTACAGTAAATGAATTAAACTTTCTCGCTCACTTTTATCAATCAAACCAACATACTGTACATTGTATGGCAGATTCTGAAGCTAAGGATCTTTAACGGGGAAAAATACACTATTTTCAATTAGGAATGGGGCCGAATATCGACCCTAAATTTGCATTCTTACCATAGACTTGCTTGGAAGAGATCCGCTAGAGGTACCGTACAGCTAATAAAGTTTCCAAAAAAACTCAATTTTATCAATCAAACCAACTAATGGTAGAAATAGCGTTATTACCATTGACTTGCTAGGGAGAGATCCATTAGAGTTACTGGTACTGTTAGGATGTCGTGAGTTGCCGTTCGGTTGTGAGAGGGGCGTGGTAGGCGTGGACGAGGCCTGGCTATCGGGGGTCGTAGCCTGGAAAAATCACATACATCTTTTACTTTTAACACTACCCACCATTAATAAGTACCCACCTAAAACTTTGTTGTTGTTTTTTTTTAAAGAAAATTGACAATTTTGGTTAAATTGCTTCGAAAATCTAAAAATAAATCTTCATTTAAATGTACATTGTACCACTCCAGATACTGTATTTTCTATAACCTTTTCCGAAATACTCTATGTGTACTTATTTTAGTGGGATTCATATTTTAGCGGAGTTAGCGCTAAAAAGACTGCACTTATTCAATACTACGCTAAATTATTGAACTTTTATAGATTAATGTTGAAAATAAGTCAGGTGCATTTATACATGATTACGCCATTACATGTATGTCAACTTGTCCTACTTTACCCTGTTTGCGCTAAAATTTGGTTGCGCTAAAAGAAGTACACATACAATATGTCAATATGAAATTTGTCATCTCTGATAAAAGTCAAACTCTACCTGACTATTTTGTCTGGCCATCCTTTCTTCCTCCTCACGAGCGTTCTGAGCAATTTTCTCACATCGTCCGTTTATTACGGCAGCTATCAGCATTTCTACTTTGTCCTGGCCATATTCACCTGAGGCCACCTCCATGGCTGAATATGGAAATATCGTAATATGTAGGAAACATCTACGTATTAGAGAAAAGTTTGAGTCCTGTAGATTTGTAATCTGGGCCGTTTAACCCAGTTTGGGCCCAATCTGGGACCTTATAGGAATGAAAATTGTGAATTACTGTATTCTGTCAGTATTAAAATTATCATTTTTACCCAAAAAGCACAAAATCAAAGTTCCAATACCAAGTTTCACAAAAATTTCAGGAATGTTTGTAACTTTAGTCATTAAATAAAAAGTGAAAGGGTTTTCCCTTTTGTCATTAAATAAAAAGTTAATGAGGTTTTTCCACTTCAAAATCTGTATTATGTTTTCTACAATCATTCCTGAATACTAAACGAAATTCAGAAACAAAACATTGCCTACATGTAATTTACACTAAGAGAGGCACTTCAGCCAACACAAATGAGATAAGAAGATCCTGACGACAATCTTAACAGAACTCACAATAGAGCACCAAATGGAGCATCGACGGACCCCTAGGAAGCTAGAGGTAGGACCAGGCGCCCAGGAGGAGTAAGCATCCCCTGTTTGGCTAGCGGCACAAAACAACCGTCAAAATGGCAAGAGTTGTTGGCCGTTTCTGTCGCTATCTACTCACCATAATCTGCTGGGTTGTGGTAAGGGGGGCATATCAGCTCCACCGATTGAAAGTACGGCAGAAGGTCCTTGATAGTGCCTCTGTATATACAGTTACCCTCGGCTAACATGTACAACTGAAAATATCATACACAAAGCACGTAAAGCTTTGTTCTACTGTGTATTTGTATATCAAAGCAAGAGGCATTAGTGAAACAACAAAAGATGCTAGCTTTAAACTTGACAATTTAGAGTTCCCAAATAGTATCAATATACATGTACAATTGATTTTTTTGGTGCAATAAATTTTTTATTTATACATCATATCTATTATTTGGACAGATAAAAATCCCCAAATGTCTGGCATTCAATGAATGTTACTGAGAAATCTGCAGTTGTACGTAACATACATGTACATGTTCAAACATTTCAATTTTCTCTACATGTTCGTGTTAACTTTTCATTGTCAAAACTTTTGGATATTTATATACTAATTATACACTTATTCTATAAATAGTAACGTACATGGTCAAACATTTCAAACAGCTTGGCACTGGGCTGATGGATAGTACAAATAATGGTACGGCCGCCAGCGGCTAAAGCTTTCAGTAAGGACACGCACTGGAAACATGATGCACTGTCTAACCCACTGAAAATAGAACACGTAATTAAGCAACATGGATGACGGAAACTTCTACATCGATTAAACTTTCCTACAGAGGACTTCCATCATTCTCATAATTATACAATGTTACTATTGTTGTACATGTACATGTATATCAAGATAAAGAAAGCTAGAAAAATACAGTTGCAGACCTGCCTACCTGTTTCTTTCCAAAAGTGTACTATTTGCTTAAAATGGTGGAGTTTAAGGACCTAAAGCGTAAAATAAAAATCTCTTATTGAAATTCTAAGAAAAAGTTCGTCTTTTTTACCTCCTTCAACAATTGTTGTAAGTCTTTACCATACATGCGCTTGCCTGAACAGTATGGCTGTGGAAGGTACTCACTCAATCAACTTGATCAAGCGCCAAAAAAATCGGAAAATTAATTTCTTTGTTAAATTGAGGTCTAGGCGTAAAATCTGAAGGCGAAAGCATAGGGCATAATCGAAAGTCAATAAAACACCGCTAAAGACAGTATGGCCCGATTGCAAAGTAAGTTTTTGTCACCAACTGGGTCAAGGTCACTAGGTCAAATATTACAGCATACATTGAGAGGTCTTTTCAGAGGCAACCTACATGTATAATATAAAGTTTCTGCTGCATACAGTTCCTTAGATTTTGCTTAAACCAGAAACTTTAACCAAAATCTTTAACTAGGTCAAAGTCCAAGGTCAAGGTCACTAGGTCAAATGTTATGGCATAAATTGAAAGGTCTTGTGATGGGCAAGCTTCATGTATAATATAAAATTTCTACTGCATATAGTTCCTTAGATTTTGCCTTAACCAGAAACTTTAACCAAAATGATGACAGCACACAGACAGACAGACTGACGGATGGACATCGTCAATCTATAAACCGGAATTGCTTTGCAATCCGGCCAAAAATCGTAAAAAATGTGCCAAAATTGTAAAATTAGGCAGGTCTGCAGCTACATGTATGTTCTTATAGTTCTATTTTATCTAATATGAAAATAGATGAACACTGCTGAATGCAGGGTGTTCCACTTTGAAATCAAAAAAGTTTTTTTTCCCCAAAATTATTATCGCTGAATGCAGAATCTACATCTTCACTACAAATTGATGGTTCTAGCCAAGACACAAATCTACATTGGAATCAATTAAGGTCACTCAATGCTCATTCTTAAACATTTGTTTGAACTTTTGGAGTAATCTCTTTTACCGGTAATTAATTTACCGGTACAGTGGTATTATATTCTAAGAGCCCATTTCCAAGTCCTTGGAAGCAATCATTCAAAACCTTCATTTTACACATCGGACTGCAGACATCAAGTAACTTGGCAAACTTATTAGGAGTTCATGAGATTTTAGATATTTCATACTGTCGTAGCAAACCAACCTAATCGGGTGGAGCTTATTTTCACCTCGTCATCGGAAGAGTTTAATTCTGTCCAGGTGATATAAGCTTTACAAAATTCGGGTAACAAGTATTTTCTCTTATTGCTATATGGAATTCATAAACTATCCTAAAATTTTATCAATTCATCTCAGTCGCTTGATTTTGCTTAAATTAGCTCCGCTTGGTCAGGTTACATTGCTACGACAATATACAATTAATTACCTTGTGTGAGGTAGATATAGCAGTATAGCAACCCGAAGGATGTGTTATTCACCGATGCCGCAGGCCGAGGTGAATAACATGTGCTGAGGGTCGCTATATTGCTATATCTACTGAACACAAGGTAATTAATTGTTTTATTGTATGATCATAAAATACAATGATTAGCTTGATAGTTTCCATTGCTGTAAGGAATTCATTAGTATTCTCTGATGGCGCGAAAATATATGACTGCTGCTACTATTATAACGTCATAACTACATCGCTAATTTTAGAAAGATGCTGGGGAAAATATGAGAGTTGTTCTAAATTTAGCTCTCTGGAGGTGATTATAGCCATATATTCAGAAGCTCTTGATATGTTATCAACCAATCAGTGATGGGCGTATTTTCCAGTCATACAATAATATCAGATAAAGAGAAGTAATTTTACATTGACAGGAATTGGTTTGGTATCTTTTAATCGTATCAAATTAACAAGAGTATCAGATATGGTGATAAAAAAATGTTGCAGTCTAGCAGAGTTCCTATTTAGTATTGAGTATTTGAGGAATACAGAGTTATTTCCCATTTGAGACGGTATCTGACGTAACACCATCATGACGTAATGAAAATGATATCATGGTAACGTCGAATATTTATCGTAATTTCCCAGAATTGAAGGACCGTTCCCATAGATTTTGATGAAGTAATAATTACTCTATGTCAGAAACCGTCCCAAACAGGAAGTAACTCTGCTTTTCGAAAATAGAGAATTCAACATTGAAAATTATTCTCACCTTGTCGGTTCATCAAAGAACATGATGGGAGGGTTGTTAACCAGTTCTAGAGCGATAGACAGTCTTTTTCTCTGTCCGCCTGACAAGTTACTGGTCCTCGTCTTTTTGGTTTCTAGCAATCCCAGTGTTTCTAGAATCTCATCGACCTATTGGCAAAAATTCAATAGCACAAGATATTTCAGAAATATTTTCATATGTGGTAGTGATGTTTAAAGCATCCTTAAATAAGATAAAATCGAGGCAGTGAAAGAAAATTTTATGAAGAAATAACCATCTACAATTTGTACAAAGATTAGTTCCGGGCCATTGTTAGGCTTAATCAGGAGCTGATATTTGGCCCAATTCAGTTTCCTAATATTAGATTAGTTCCCGGTCATCATTAACCATCATTACAACAATTGACTTACTTTTTACTGTGATGTGGGGACAGATCTATGATGCCAGATAACAAAAACCAGACTTGTCAGAATGACAACATAGCTCGCCGGTGGCAACCATATGTAAATTGCAACAACAACAATAAACCAGACTTGTCAGAATGACAACATAGCTCGCCGTTGGCAACCATATGTAAATTGCAACAACAACAATAAAAAAGGTCTAATCACAAGGAATGCACAAGTGAAATATCAAAGCCCTATCACTTACCAATCAAAAAATATGGCCAAGATTAAAGTTTTTCAAAAGTAGGTCAATCATCTCCAAGGTCAAGGTCACAAGGTCAAAAATTTTGGTATCCATGGAAACGTCTTGTCACAAGGAATACACATGTGAAATATCAAAGCCCTATCACTTACCATTCAAAAAATATGGCCAAGGTTAAAGTTTTTCAAAAGTAGGTCAATCATCTCCAAGGTCAAGGTCACAAGGTCAAAAATTTTGGTATCCATGGAAACGTCTTGTCACAAGGAATACACATGTGAAATATCAAAGCCCTATCACTTACCATTCAAAAAATATGGCCAAGGTTAAAGTTTTTCAAAAGTACGTCAATCATCTCCAAGGTCAAGGTTAAAGTTTTTGTGCACGCGCACGCAGACGCCAACGCCAACACCGGGGGTATGACAATAGCTCTCCGGACATTCGTCCCGGCGAGCTAATAACATCAAAAGATGTGACGTCGGGTCTTGGGAGTGTCTAAAATGTAGGTTTAGCGGTAATATGAAAATGGTCTATAGTACAATTCCCAATTCTTCTTAAAATGCCACTGTTTTTCCTAATTTTAAAAGTCCCATTCCAAAAACACCCTGCAACCATGGCAACAGCCCTGTAGTTTGTGACCATGACTGCTGCTGCAAGTGATTTGATCAGTATTGAACCATGTTATCCTAAAACCATGTCTTAAGGTATTCAACCCCTAATGCATTGTCAAATATAAATACCAGAAATAAGAATTTTCAATTTCTTCAAAAAAGAACATACTTTTCTAGCTACAATTATGGATTATTCTTCTCATACAGACAGGTCCGGGTGTAATAGGGAAAAAACAAAAAACGCAGTGTATTTATTTCAGGTGTTTTCTACAGGTAAATCAGAAAACACAGTGTTATTGTATTCCCCCTCTGTCACTTTCATCCCCCTCTGTAGCTGCTATATGCCCCTCTGATGGAAGGTGTGAAAATCGCTCAGGTGTGGAAGTTACCCTGACAAAAGGCCAGGTAGTGGCATTTATACTAGAAGGAAATATTATATACCATTACATGTATGAAGGCTGTTTTCTGTTTATTTTTCAAAACTTACCAAACACTTGAAGTTTTAACATGTATAAAAGTGTATTTTAATTTCATAATTTAAACTTTATAATATCCACTAATTTTATAATAAATTGAAGTTTGTTATTGGACATTCAAAAACTGAAATTAAAACATGCTAAAATATAAGATAAAATTATTTTATAATTATACTAATATCCATAATTATCTTTTTCTTTTTATTTTTTTCACATATTGGACATTCAAAAACTGAAATTAAAACATGCTAAAATATAAAATAAAATTATTTTATAATTATACATAATTATCTTTTTCTTTTTTTTTTTTTTTTTTTTTCTTATTCTTTTTTTTTTTTTTTTAACATATGGATATCTGAAAGAAAAAAATATACATAAAAACAAAACAATGATTATAAAAAAAAATTAGGCCATACCAAATTAATTAAATGTTCTTTGGATTTTCTTGTGAAAAAAAAGGGTGCGAGCGGGCGAAAATATAATTATTTTATTTTTTTTAGGTTTTGCAGTTTTTAAGGTGCGAGCGAATGAAATAATTTTATTTTTGATATAGGATACCCCAGTAATACATTTCTGATGTTTTCCGTACTCAAAAAGGAATCCCCATAGGAATCTGTTGACAAGAAAGCCTGGCACATAACAGTACGGAAAAGATTTTCGAACATTCCCCCCTCCTTGACTTTCAGTGCTATGTATACGGGACAACAAATTTGCTCCCAACAAAATTTTTTAAACACAAGAAGTATCATTTTCTTCGAATTTTGCACAATTTGAGACTTCTAGAACCTTTAAGATTTGCAGATATCAGAACCGACCCTAAAAAATTCTTGAGCCAGAAATTTAATGGTGCGGGCGAGCATTTTATTTTTATAATATTATTTTTTGAATTTTGAAAAATATGGTGCGGGAAATCCAAAGAACATTAAATTAATTTGGTATGGCCTAAACTGTAATAAGTGCGCAGCCCTAATTCATTCCACTAGCGCCACCTACAATGTATTGAGTTTTTACAATAGAGGTATATGGAGATTTAATAATAAAAAAATCGACAATACTATAGGTCGTTACTGCATATTTTCAAACAAAACTTTTTGTGGCTTCTTTTTTCCTCTATCTTAACCCTTTGGAATAATTTTTTTCGTTTTCAATAAAAATTTATTTTCAGGGACACTGTATCTTTAATCTATATGCCTGTAACCTTTTAAGTGACACATTAGGCCATACCAAATTAATTAAATGTTCTTTGGATTTTCTTGTGAAAAAAAAGGGTGCGAGCGGGCGAAAATATAATTATTTTATTTTTTTTAGGTTTTGCAGTTTTTAAGGTGCGAGCGAATGAAATAATTTTATTTTTGATATAGGATACCCCAGTAATACATTTCTGATGTTTTCCGTACTCAAAAAGGAATCCCCATAGGAATCTGTTGACAAGAAAGCCTGGCACATAACAGTACGGAAAAGATTTTCGAACATTCCCCCCTCCTTGACTTTCAGTGCTATGTATACGGGACAACAAATTTGCTCCCAACAAAATTTTTTAAACACAAGAAGTATCATTTTCTTCGAATTTTGCACAATTTGAGACTTCTAGAACCTTTAAGATTTGCAGATATCAGAACCGACCCTAAAAAATTCTTGAGCCAGAAATTTAATGGTGCGGGCGAGCATTTTATTTTTATAATATTATTTTTTGAATTTTGAAAAATATGGTGCGGGAAATCCAAAGAACATTAAATTAATTTGGTATGGCCTTATTGTACTTTGTAATTATACAAAATTTCATTCAATTAAAGAAAAGCTTTTTTAGAATTGAAACATATTTTTCAAACATGTCAAAGAATCGATTTCAGGGTCAGTGTCCCCACCCCCCTCATGAATTTGTCCCAATACTTTCAGCCGGTAACGCTGCCTGTGCAAACAACATATACCCCTGCATTAATCCGATTATCTGTTTAGCTTAGGTGACTTCTCCGGACAATGATTCCCACGCCTCAGAATATGAACTAGATAAAACACGGGAATTATAAATTTTAGAGTCCTCACAATTATGGCCGGGGTACTGGAGTTTGATATATATTTTATGTCGTTTAAACAGTCATAAAGTGTTTATATATCAAGTTCTCCCAGATTTTACGTAAAAAAGTCACGATTTTTTTTTCATAAATACTAAAGATGGGTTTATTATTTTGCGCTCCTGTAACAGTCAGATTTTTTTTTTTTGACTGACAACAACATTTATATCGTTACGCGATAAACTTATGACACGTGACGGTACGACGTGAATCAAGCAATACATGTAAACGTTTTCTCGTAGCGGGGGGTATGTCAATATAGAAATATACAATGTACACATGTATTTTGATAATGTAACACGTTTCATCATACATTTAATGGAGGAAAATTACGGTCTACATGTTTAAAGTACGACGGAAAATGAGATTAACGTACGTGCGTAGTACAGGTGGAAGCCACAAAAGCCGTTTCTCTGGTAAATACAAGTTTGCTGTGGACTACAAGACGTTTAACACCTGGAACCAGGTATAAATCAATAAACACAGCGCGGTATTTATGCCTTTTAAACGACACCGTAGACTTTATCATCTTTTAACTTCCCGTCTTAATAGGACCTTTAATATGATATATTGATCTTTGAAATTTACCATCACGGACATTTCACTGACGTTCAATCGTGTATTTATCCCACAGACTAGGAATTTACAGCATGGAGTACATCGGATACGAAGGGGGGGGGGGGGGGGGGGTGGGGGGGGGGTGTACCAATACTATGTTCTCAAAACCAGGCAAGTCGGGCGACTACGCTATTTTAGTTGGTGCCGTCTACGTCGCCGGAGATTATTAAAGTGGCGTTCAGTGAGCCGTACAGGTGTGAAAGAGAGTCGTGGTATCGACAGATATTCAATATCAAGATAAACATGATAAATAGACAATCCCCCCCAACACTTTACCCTTTCTTTTTTTGCAAAATATCAGGGAATGAAAGAGAGAGTTACGTGAAATGTATTTGCGGCATCTAAATATTTCTGCAATTACATTTTTTTTCATAACATTTTTTATAATAAAATAGCGAATATTACGTCGGCGCTTCGGGCCGGTAATTTTGTTTTTTTCGATATGCTTTTTTAATTTATTAACAAAGTCGCAGTCTACCTTCCCTCCAAAAAAAAAGTAAGAAGGTGGCGGAATCGAGGAATGGCCAGGCCTAAAACGGCGGAATAGTAAGATTTTTTTAGTGTTGTAAATGTAGAAGCAGAGTTCGTGAAATGTATTGGTTTTAGCGGATTTGCTGATAAAAAAAATTTTGGGTCCGATAAAATCGCACGTTATATCTTTTATTTGTACAGATAAAAATCCCTAAATGTCCTACATTTAATTGGAAGATTTCAAGAACTCTGCAAAACTCTACAAAAGACTACAAGACTCTACAAAATTAAACGATTAGGTCCTATTCAAAAGCAATGGTAAACTACTTACACCCCCCCCCCCTCTTTTGTTAGTCCCCTACCGGTAACGCCGAAGGGAACCCTTTTCTAAATTTTCAAGACATGTATAGACAGTCGTTATACTGTGCGCAGTCAGCCAAAAAGGTGTGAAAAACAAGTTGATTGTCAACCCCTCTGCCAGAAATATACTTGGACTAGGTAGAAGATTACCGTACCTGCGTACCTGTAAAATATAATTGCATTACCGCGCCCGCCCGAACCCCCCCCCCCCTTTTTTTGAAGAAAATCAATGGATGGGATATTCACCGTTTTTAGAACTATAAAGCAGCAGACAGTGTTGTGAGTCGGGAATTTCTGTTGGTTTTTTTTTTGGGGGGGGGGAAGTCTGGAATAAATCAGTACTATAGAGGATATTTTATTGTCATCCCCCCCCCCTCTCTCTCTCTCTCTCTCTGAATATTCTCTCTCTTAATTTTTCAATTTCAACTTATTTGGGGTACGACGAACAAAAAATAAATAAATAAAAATAAAGTAAAACGAATAAAATAGAATAGAGGCCGGAAAAAGTGAATAATAACTATTCATAATAAAACACCGCTAAAGACGGTATGGCCGGATTGCAAAGTAAGTTTTTGTCACCAACTGGGTCAAGGTCAATAGGTCAAATAATACAGCATAAATTGAAAGGTTTTGTCAGAGGCAACCTACATGTATAAAATAAAGTTTCTACTGCGTACAGTTCCATAGATTTTGCTTAAACCAGGAACTTTAACCAAAATCCTTAACTAGGTCAAAGTCCAAGGTCAAGGTCACTAGGTCAAATGTTACGGCATAAATTGAAAGGTCTTGTCATGGGCGAGCTTCATTAATAATATAAAGTTTCTACTGCATACAGTACCATAGATTTTGCTTAAACCAGGCACTTTAAGCAAAATCTTTGAGTAGGTCAAAGTCGAAGGTCAAGGTCACTAGGTCAAATGTTACGGCATAAATTGAAAGGTCTTGTCATGGGCAAGCTTCATGTATAATATAAAGTTTCTACTGCATATAGTTACTTAGATTTTGCCTCAACCAGAAACTTTAACCAAAATCTTTAACTAGGTCAAAGTCCAAGGTCAAGGTCACTAGGTCAAATGTTACGGCATAAATTGAAATGTCTTGTCATGGGCAAGCTTCATGTATAATATAAAGTTTCTACTGCATATAGTTACTTAGATTTTGCCTCAACCAGAAACTTTAACCAAAATCTTTAACTAGGTCAAAGTCCAAGGTCAAGGTCACTAGGTCAAATGTTACGGCATAAATTGAAAGGTCTTGTCATGGGCAAGCTTCATGTATAATATAAAGTTTCTACTGCATATAGTTACTTAGATTTTGCCTCAACCAGAAACTTTAACCAAAATCTTTAACTAGGTCAAAGTCCAAGGTCAAGGTCACTAGGTCAAATGTTATGGCATAAATTGAAAGGTCTTGTCATGGGCAAGCTTCATGTATAATATAAAGTTTCTACTGCATATAGTTACTTAGATTTTGCCTCAACCAGAAACTTTAACCAAAATCTTTAACTAGGTCAAAGTCCAAGGTCAAGGTCACTAGGTCAAAAGTTACGGCATAAATTGAAAGGTCTTGTCATGGGCAAGCTTCATGTATAATATAAAGTTTCTACTGCATATAGTTCCTTAGATTTTGCCTCAACCAGAAACCTTAACCAAAATGTTGACGGCAGACGGACGGACAGACAGACAGACAGACGGACAGACGGACGGACATCGTCAATCTATAGACCGGAATTGCTTTGCAATCCGGCCAAAAAGCAAACAATGTATTGCGCACGCGAACAGACCGGCCTTTTTAATACATGTAATTTTCATCGACAAATGGCCAGTAGCTCTGAATCGTCAACGTGGATAATCTTTAGAAATATTTACAATGCGTGAATGAAGTTCTATTCTATCGTACACCTTATACCCGCAGATTAGACGTTGCCGTAAAATGACTTGTCACGGCGCGCTGATTGTACGTTGGAACATTTTTTATTTAAAGACGGATTTACAAGACAATGTTATTTCCTTAGATAAATAGATAGATAGATAGTAACCAGCGACCGGAAGCTATGCATGACGGATTTTTTTTTCATGAATACGTACGTCTCGTCGGTGAAAAATTATAGCGCGTGGCGGTGTCTGGGAAACAAAGAATGAATTTTATATGGCCGGGTCTACATAAAATAAATACGATAAATTAGAGAAACAAGAGGAGAGCGATTGCAAACTCGAATACCGACTTATTTGAAAATTAATAGATCGGAGTCCATGGCCGAACATAAAGTACAAATACACAATGTATTTATTTCAATAAAAATGTTTAAACCTAGAATTGACAAGTACATTTTTTTGTACATGTATGCAAAGACGGGGTTCATCTATAAACTTTATGTATATTGTCAGATAGTTAAACTGGTAAACTGTAAACAAATCAAAATAATTTGGGCCTATTTGTATATGAAATTTTTGTTCTATTTCCAGTTACTCAATGTTTTTTTTTTCTTCCTTTTTTTAAAGAAATTTATATATAAAATCAAAATAATAAGTTTGTAAGAATATGAATTTCATTTCATTTCTACTTACCCATACAATTTCTTCTTAATTTAGAAAATCATGAATAAGGATAACTTTAATTCAAATGATATAATGAATATGAATATAATTAAATATGAATAATAAAATAATAAAAATTGGGATAACTTAAATTCAATACATGAAAAAAAAAGTTTGATGAGTTTTTTTTTTTTTTTTTTTTTTTTTTTTTTTTATTTCTACTGAATAAATAAAATTTTAAACAAGTAAATTTTTTAACAATAAAAATTCTTTCTTAGAAAGGTGACAATACATCTGTGTGTCCTGTATAGGTGAAGGGAGTTGTTAATTGGCTCAGGTAATAAACATCCCCAATAACACCCTACTACAGGTAAAGTCGCTCTAGGATGGCTCAGGTAAAAACACCTGAAAAACACTGCGTATTCTGATTTTTTCTGCACTGTGTTTTTTGTTTTTTCCCGATTACACCCGGACCTGTCTGTACAATGATTAACTCCTTCGCTCCAAAGATTCCCGATCATGAAATCATCTGTATTTGTCGGGAAATTATGCAAATGGTCATAAATTAAAACCGGAAGTACTCTATTAGGGTGCAGGATCCTTAATATAAACTAAGGTACCAATGAAAAGAGCTTTTTTGTCTTTTACTATGAAATCCCGATCACTTACATATAACATTCCAAAATTTTGGGCAAGTTTTTCAAATGTTTGAAGACAAACAAGTAAAATCACAATGACATTTCTCTATCCAATTGAAACAAAGTTTCAGTATACTACATGTACCTTTTCTTGTTTATCCCCGTATGACATGCTCTCTGAGAGTTTCAGATTGGCGGAGCACATCATGGCCTCCTCGACACTCAGGTGCGGCAACAAGTGATCGTCCTGCATAATATAACAGGAGATCTTCCTAAACACCCTCAAATCTCGCTCTTTGTTCTTTACTAGGATACGTCCAGATACGTTCATAGTCCTAAAAGTAGATACATACTCTATGTAGTTTACCAATTAAACTAAGAAGCCAGGGACTCGGGGACTCCACAATCATGGTCATGGACAATTTTTTGTCAAGTTCTCTCTTACTACACAGCCAATTGTGCCTCATACGAAATTCATGTGAAATTTACATGAACTTAACATGAAAATTCACATGAAATTTATGTGAAACGAGCAGGAACATGAAATTTTTCACATGAAATTCATGTGAAGATTTTTAAATGGATGTTATCTGAATTCAGTTTCCTGTGAGTGTCACTTAGAAAAATTCATGTGAAATTCATGTGAAGGAAATTTATGTGAAATTCATGTGAAATGTTTTCCACATAAATCTTATGTGAAATTTATATGAATTTTACATGAACATTCTTGTGAAATTGACATGATGCTCATTTCATATTCATGTGAGGCACAATTGGCTGTGTAAAAAGGAGAGGAAACTAAGAGTCCCCTCCGGCGTTGCCGGTACGGGACTAATATTATTATAAAGAAATAAGATTGATATGTTTTACACTACTATCAAGATTAATTTACATGTATTTGGTCGGCTTAATCTACCTATAACTGATACCTCAACCAGACTTGTCAGAATGACAACATAGCTCGCCGGTGGCAACCATATGTAAATTGCAACAACAACAATAAAAAAGGTCTTATCACAAGGAATGCACATGTGAAATATCAAAGCCCTATCACTAACCATTCAAAACATAGGTAATCACAGATTACAAAGCTCACCTCGTGACAGCAAAATTCAATTCAAACATATTTCTTAGTACATGTATATTGGCTTTTAAAGGCAAAACCACTCAAGCAGAAAAAGTAGGTCAAGGTCATTTTATGAAAGTTTGATCAAAGATACATCCAATATGCAAGTTTGGTACATGTAGCAGTTATACTTTGCTCAATATTGGCTTTATAGAGCAAAATCACTCAAGCGGAAAAAGTAGGTCAAGATCATTTTATGAAAGATTGATCAAAGATACATCCAATATGCAAGTTTGGTACATGTATCACTTATACTTTGCTCAATATTGGCTTTTAAAGGCAAAATCACTCAAGCGGAAAAAGTAGGTCGAGGTCATTTTATGAAAGATTGATCAAAGATACATCCAATATGCAAGTTTGGTACATGTATCACTTATACTTTGCTCAATATTGGCTTTTAAAGGCAAAATCACTCAAGCGGAAAAGGTAGGTCAAGGTCATTTTATGAAAGATTGATCAAAGATACATCCAATATGCAAGTTTGGTACATGTATCACTTATACTTTGCTCAATATTGGCTTTTAAAGGCAAAATCACTCAAGCGGAAAAAGTAGGTCAAGGTCATTTTATGAAAGTTTGATCAAAGATACATCCAATATGCAAGTTTGGTACATGTAGCACTTATACTTTGCTCAATATTGGCTTTTAAAGGCAAATCACTCAAGCGGAAAAAGTAGGTCGAGGTCATTTTATGAAAGTTTGATCAAAGATACATCTAATATGCAAGTTTGGAACATCTAGCACTTATACTTTGCTCAATATTGGCTTTTAAAGGCAAAATCACTCAAACGGAAAAAGTAGGTCAAGGTCATTTTATGAAAGTTTGATCAAAGATACATCCAATATGCAAGTTTGGTACATGTAGCACTTATACTTTGCTCAATATTGGCTTTTAAAAGTGAAATCACTCAAGTGGAAAAAGTAGGTCAGATGCTGCATCCGATGCATGGGTCCATCTCGGCATCCAAAGATGAATCACTTGTGCAAGTTTGGTTACTGTAGCATTAGTACTTTGTTAGATACTGAGCTACCCAAAACTTCTTATCCAAATCACTCAAGCGTAAAATGTAGGTCAGATGCTGCATCCAGTGCATGGGTTCACCTCAGCATCCAAAGATGAATCACTTATGCAAGTTTGGTTACTGTAGCATCAGCACTTTGTCAGATACTGAGCTACCCCAAACTTCTTAACCAAGTCACTCAAGCGGAAAATGTAGGTCAGATGCTGCATCCGATGCATGGGTTCACCTCAGCATCCAAAGATGAATCACTTGTGCAAGTTTGGTTACTGTAGCATTAGTACTTTGTCAGATACTGAGCTACCCCAAACTTCTTAACCAAGTCACTCAAGCGGAAAATGTAGGTCAGATGCTGCATCCCATGCATGGGCTCACCTCAGCATCCAAAGATGAATCACTTGTGCAAGTTTGGTTACTGTAGCATCAGTACTTTGTCAGATACTGAGCTACCCCAAACTTCTTAACCAAGTCACTCAAGCGGAAAATGTAGGTCAGATGCTGCATACGATGCATGGGTTCACCTCAGCATCCAAAGATGAATCACTTGTGCCAGTTTGGTTACTGTAGCATTAGTACTTTGTCAGATACTGAGCTACCCCAAACTTCTTAACCGGACGCGGACGCGGACACGGACGCGGACGCGGACGCGGACGCGGACGCGGACGCGGACGCGGACGCGTGGGGTTATAGCATAAGCTCACTCAACTTCGTCGAGGTGAGCTAAAAATATGGCCAAGGTTAAAGTTTTTCAAAAGTAGGTCAATCATCTCCAAGGTCAAGGTCACAAGGTCAAAAATTTTGGTATCCATGGAAAGGTCTTGTCACAAGGAATACACATGTGAAATATCAAAGCCCTATCACTTACCATTCAAAAAATATGGCCAAGGTTAAAGTTTTTCAAAAGTAGGTCAATCATCTCCAAGGTCAAGGTCACAAGGTCAAAAATTTTGGTATCCATGGAAACGTCTTGTCACAAGGAATACACATGTGAAATATCAAAGCCCTATCACTTACCATTCCAAAAATATGACCAAGGTTAAAGTTTTTCAAAAGTAGGTCAATCTCCAAGGTCAAGGTCACAAGGTCAAAAATTTTGGTATCCATGGAAAGGTCTTGTCACAAGGAATACACATGTGAAATATCAAAGCCCTATCACTTACCATTCCAAAAATATGGCCAAGGTTAAAGTTTTTCAAAAGAAGGTCAATCTCCAAGGTCAAGGTCACAAGGTCAAAAATTTTGGTATCCATGGAAAGGTCTTGTCACAAGGAATACACATGTGAAATATCAAAGCCCTATCACTTACCATTCCAAAAATATGGCCAAGGTTAAAGTTTTTCAAAAGAAGGTCAATCTCCAAGGTCAAGGTCACAAGGTCAAAAATTTTGGTATCCATGGAAAGGTCTTGTCACAAGGAATGCACATGTGAAATATGAAAGCCCAATCTGTATTGGTTTAAAAGTTATAAGCAAGGTTAAAGTTTTTGTGCACGCAGACGCAGACGCAGACGCAGACGCCGACGCCGGGGGTATGACAATAGCTCTCCGGACATTCGTCCCGGCGAGCTAAAAAGGATATTTATGTCAAATGTCTCAAATTATATTTGTGAGCAATTGTTTCATTCACAGGACATTCCGTCTGGTGAAGTACGGAAACCACGCTATAAAACTTATTATAACTAGAACTGCCCTAAAGTGGAGGAATTACACATGTATACCCCCCGCGGGACGTTTTTAGCTAACCTCACGAAGTGAGAGGGACTGGAGCTTATGCTATCACCCTGTCGTCTGCGTCCGCATCGGTGTCCGCACTAGTATGTTTCTAGATTGATTTTATGTCAGTTTTGAAGGTCAGCTAGACCAAAAGCCTATGCAAAGTCCAGTGATTGGGATAAGCATGCGCCCTACGCCATACAATGTAGTCACATTCAATTCTAAAATGTCACATTTAAATTTTACTTAATGTGCCAATGTGGCGCATTAAATTTTTAAACAAATTGTGGAAATCTTCCGTTCTTTTATTCAACGTGGTGATGACTTCACAATATTCACTTACCTAAAGCTCTGCATGCGATTTAATTTGTTTATTTTTCGTA
The DNA here is from genome assembly GCA_033119305.1 of Pinctada imbricata. Lineage (NCBI taxonomy): Eukaryota > Metazoa > Mollusca > Bivalvia > Pterioida > Pteriidae > Pinctada > Pinctada imbricata. The sequence goes on along the minus strand of VSWD01000002.1, from coordinate 30,643,346 downwards.
TCAATTGATACACCAGACAGTAATTTGAAAGTGTCATTTATTCAAAACACCATCGTTTCCTATTGCAGCAATCCTTATTTCAAAACTTTATACATGTATGTACATACAAATGGACTTCGCCACTTTGCCAGTTAAGACGAATCGTGGACTTAATTTGTTCATAAAACGCAAATTTCTTACAAAGTTTTTGTCATAAGATTTGGATATACTGTAGTTTACAACATTTTACAGCAGAGTGTGCTTTTTTTTGGGGGGGGGGGGAGGGGGGTTGAGACAAATTTTGAATCATAAATTCAGGTTAAAAGCATGCAACGAATCTTTAAGACGATCTTTTGAGACTGTTTGCAGGGCTCGAAATTCGCGGTCGTCCGATCGTCAAAAACAACCTACTTACCTGTGGGACGACCTAGAATTGAGACCAATTCGTCCGACTGACGATCTATTTTCAGACATTTAATGTATGCTTACCTGGATGAAATAATGAATAAAAAGTTTAAATCATCTTTGCTTTAAGTCAGAATCAGAAAAACTAGGAGTTTTCAGGTAGCAGACTTCATGATTGGTTTAAAGTTTCTGTATGACGGTCCGTTATCAGCCCGAATTTTATAATAGGGATGTAGATTTCCTGCATGTTAAATCTTTTTAACAGTGAAGTGGATATTTATAAAAGGTGCGGAACAACCTAAAAAGAAAACAAAAAGGGACTATGAAAGTCAAAGGAATTTTAAAACCAAGGTCGCTCAAAGAGACCTGGAAAACGAATCGGCCTTGGCTGGAGTTTACGGACAACGAAGGTGATGCGCCCTCAATGATTTGTAAATTGTGCACCTCGAGTAGCAAAGTAAAACTTAAAGCAAAGTCTGTCAAACGATGTAAATCAATGAGATTGGAATCTGGAAAGATTCGCGAGTCCTCTAGCTGAGGCACACAAGCATGATGAGTTAAATGAGGAATTTGTTGAAAAAGAAATGGAATTGATGTAAAATGTTCAAGTTAGCAGAAATAAAGAATGACAGCTTAGTTTTTCAGTTCAATGATTTCGGGCAAGCAAAAATGGTTTCGGGCAACCTGATATTCAAAGCAGGTTGCCCGAATGACAACCAAAGATTTTCACGAGTTTCAAGGCCTGTGTTTGGGTCAAATGCTTTCCCCTATTTCCCATGTTTAAGTACAAAAAGTCCGTCTAGACATTTGGAGCGGTGGGTGATGCAGATCTATATATGTTCTTGCTTATTTGTTTTTGTTTTTGTTTTTCTTTTGAAAAATTGCTCATGGCACATTCATTTTCAACAATGGCACATTGATGTTCCAGGATATGGGGCCATTGTCATATTCACTGAATTGCCTATCCTGATCACCGAAAGTCTGCCAATTTAACATAGCACTACATAGCAAAGATCTACCACTACAAAAAAAAAGTGTCAGTGAGACAGCTAAGCACTCCTTAGAACATGATAGGGAGTAAATGTGTAAAGTAGAATATAAAATCAGATTTTACATGTACTGCGACAGGCGGAATGGGAATTATGTGGCCGCTCCGGGAAGTGAACACGAGACCTTCTGCTTACAGGTCAGACGCTCTTCTGACTGAGCTAACAAGGCATGATACCCAAACTGTCACAGTACTCTGCAATACATCCACAAAGCAAGTTCAGTACTATAGTTTACACTCTTTTAAGTTTTCACCATACCTGTAACCAGCCAGGATATTCATCAATGATGATTTTCCTGCTCCAGATGGACCCATGATCGCTGTCAGCTGACCAGCACAGAATTTACCAGACACACTCTTCAGAATTGTCTTATGTCCTGAAAAAGACAAAAATATGGGACACATGGTCAGAGGAAACGCTGGAAGATTATCATTTCTATGTTAACCGACAGGACTGCATAAATCATACATTAACAAAATAAATAATTAACATGTTATCTAAACCTTTATGCCTTCCTTCTTGCACTCTATACAACAGGTTGCTGAACTCGATGTCAGCTTTTCGACCAGAAAAATGACAGAACGAGCCACGAGCTTGGTTCACACTTTCAGACGACGATTTACGGCTACTCGACCGCCCAACCGCCAGTCCCTGAGACAGGGGAATGTGCACATGTGTACACAAAAGTTCTGCCATGACTGACAGATATGTCAAACTCAAAAATATCAGAAAGTTTTTTCGTTTCTTCTTTGTTTACGTAGCCATTTTTTTCCCTCACATTACGTCTCTGTCCATCGCGCACTAACCAATCATATTTCAGATTTTGGACTATTCCATTATATTCGAAAGGGATGGTGTGTAAGATAAATAATTTTCATCTCACAAAAGACATCTGAAATTGCATAATGATGCACACCAACTTAGGGGATTTAATTTCATAATTGCCAAATTTCACACAAAAGGAGAGAATATTTGATACACGACTAGGAAAAATAAGAATAGCAATTTTATTTCCCCAACAGTAGTGGACTAACTCGGATGTGACATGTGACATCGGCGCCATAGTCCAAGGTTCATTTATTTATTTATTTTTTTTTTGCAATTTAGGAGTGGAGGGGATGTACCTCAAACTATATTCATAAATAATAAAGTCAAATCATCATAAAAACAAAGACTTACTGTCGGGAAATCGATTTTAATTACCATATTAGATAAAAATTGACCACCCACCCATCCCCCCTCGAAAAAAATAAAAACAATCTCTTCTGGCTACTCGTTCCACTTGAAAATGCCATTAAATTGTAGGAAACCTCTTCCTTCTTTGATTTATTTAAAAATTTTAAAAATATTCACAGAAATAAGTGATTTTTGCACATAAAATAGGTTTTTGCCCAAAGAAGCATATGGAAATTGAATTTCAGTTATCAAATGGCATCCTTATCCATTCATAGTGAGTGATAGTATCCTATCAAAGCAAATTTTACTTTCATTTGATAAGATTTATTTTCCATATGAAATCAGCAATAAATCTATAATTATAGCCATGACACTTAATTTATAGAATTTTCCGGCCAGAAATCTGTTCAGCATTATTGAGCAAAAATAAGTATTTTGCCCCAAAATGAAGTAGACAATATTCCCCTTTTTGTTTCAAACATGTCATGAATCATTGAATGAAACTAAATAATAACAGTTGAAAATACACTCCTGATATATAATTATAAGAAATCCTATAGATTCCATAAATATTCTCCAGAAATAAGCGATTTTTAAATGAGAAATACGTCCCCCCCCAAAAAAAAACGCTTAAATTATGAATGAAATATCAGTACCACATAGATCAGCTGAAAGGGTGTGAACAGTTACACCAGAGAATAGCTTTCAATAAGAATAAGGGCTGTTTAAATCAAAAAACAGAAATCAGAAAACACGTTTTTTGTATAAAAAAGACAATTTCGAGGATTTTGCAAAAAATTAAAAATATAAAGAATATATGTCATTTGAAAAAAGAGACTTTAAAGATATTTTCTAAATTATCATTGCGATCTTGTGCAATACTGGGGAACTGAGAAGCAGGAAGAAATTAAAATTTCCCCAAATTTCTGTGAAATTTTGCAAAAATTCGACTTTTTTAACCCACAAAAGTTCTAATTATAAATAAAAGAAGCCTTTCCTCAGAATCTAGGATATGTGACACTGAAAAAGGCATAAAGTATCACTCGTTGTAGACGTTTACAAAATATGAGAAGATCGACACCCGAGCGAAGCGAGCGAAATTTGTATTTCCCTTGCGATGATAAGGTCTTTACTATCCGATCCCCATGCAGATGAAAGACAACTTCGTATTAACAAAAATCAGAATATATAAAAACATGTACATGTATTTGTGAAATACAAGTCGAATGCCCATATCGGTATCTTTGTCAGTAAAAGAGCTTTAATGTGCTCAAAGGTCAAGGTCAATCTATATTAAGGAATAGGTCTTGTCGCAAGGAATGTACATGTGAAACATGAAAGCTCTATCACCTAAAATTCAAAAGTTGTGGCAAAAATTAAATTTTGCAAAGTTGATGAAACTCCAAGGTCAAGTTTACGAAGTCAAAAAATTTGGTATCCATAGTATTTGCAAAGCACATGTATGTCAAACTCCAAGGTCAAGTTCACACGGGTCAAAATTACGGTATCCATAGAAAGACGTTGTCATGCACAAGGCATGCAAGTAAAAATATGGAATCCCTATCATATATCATTCAAAAGGAACGGCCAAAAATTTTGCAAAGTTGGTCAAACTAGTACTCAAACGTCAAATTGACAAGGTCAAAAATGTTGGTATCCATGGATGTGAATTTTGAAAGCCCTATGATTTACCATTTAATAGGTACGGACAAGGTAAAAAGTTTTTGTTTTTTTTTTTTCAACGTATATAGGTCAAGCTACGTACAGGTCACAGTTTTTGGTATCCATTCAAAAGCTATACATGTATGGGTCAAGGTTAAAAATTTTGGGGACAGAGACACATACAGACAGACAAGACAAAAACTAAGGCCATACCAAATTAATTAAATGTTCTTTGGATTTTCTTGTGAAAAAAGGTGCGAGCAAGCGAAAAAATATATATATATATTTTTTTAGTAGTGCTGCTTTTAAGGTGCGAGCAAGTTAAATAATACATTTCTGATGATTTCCGTACTCACAAAGGAATCCCCACAGGAATCTGGTGACTAGGAAGCCTGGCACATAGTAGCCGCGGTAGTTGGGAACACACCCCATCCAACCAAATATCCAAGTGTGTTGGCCGTTTCCACGGCTAGGCACATAACAGTACGGAAAAGATTTTCGAACACTCCCCCTCCTTGACTTTCAGTGTCATGTATATGGGACAACATATTTGCTCCCAACGAAATTTTTCAAACACAGAAAGTATCATTTTCTTCGAAAATTGCACAATCTGAGCTAGACTTCTAGAAGCTTTAAAATTTGCAAAAATCAGAACCGACCCTAAAAAATTCTTGAGCCAGAAATTTATTGGTGCGGACGAGCATTTTATTTCTATAATATTATTTTTTGAATTTTGAAAAATATGGTGCTTACGGTGGCCGTAAAGGGCCATGTGAAATATAAAATTTATTTCGTTCCCACGAAATATTTTTTCGTGGGAACGAAATGATATTTCGTGGAAACGTAATTATTATATTTCGAGGGAACGAAATAATAATATTTCGAGGGAACGAAATAATAATATTTCGAGGGAACGAAATAATATTACTTGGGAACAAATAATATTTCGTGGGAACAAAATAATATTTCGTGAGAACGAAATAATATTTCGTGGGAACGAAATAATATTTCGAGGGAACAAAATATTATTTCGTGGGGACGAAATATTATTTCGTGGGAACGAAATAAGATTTCGTAGGAACGAAATAATATTTCGAGGGAACAAAATATTATTACGAGGTAACGAAATATTATTTCGAGGGAACGAAATATTATTTCGAGGGAACGAAATAATTTTGTTAACACGGCCCTTTACGGCCACCGTAAATTTTCCCATTTTTTAAAAGAGGTATTTTTTTAAATCATGAAAATCAAATTTAGACAAAGGAATATTTATATCCCTTATAGGCGACAGAAATTTAATTTTTAGTTTTACGGATTTAATCATTTCAAAATAGAGTCAGAGGAGGGGAAAATATAAAATTAAAATCAGTAAAGGAGTATATATGGTTTATTTAGTAAAGTGGCCCCCTAAAATCGACTTCTACAAAATTATTTTTTGTTGGCATTTTTAGAGACTTAAATATCATCTAGTCATGAAAAATACTCCTCACTTTCTAAGACTTTGTAAATTTTGCATAAATATAACAAAAACCGGTAAATTTGTCAATTTTTGTTCAGAAGCCCGCTCGATACTGACTTATAGAAAGTTAGTTAAAAATGAGCCCCAAAACAACAATTTTCCAGAAATTTGGTAAAATATGCCATTTTTGAAGCCAAAACTCTACTGAGAAAATGAAAAAGGAAATAAAAGGTTATGTATCATTTCATAAGTAGCCTACGTTGTAGAATTAATATTGGTACAAATTCATTGCATCTTGAAAAATTTAGATTTTGTCCTGAAAGGGGGCCAAATCATATATAGTTCTTTCATTAGTTTATGTTTTGTGTCACTACATCGCGATGTAAATTCAGCTTGTTTTATATAAATCATATGTACAAAGCCACATTCCCTAAATCTCTAGCTCAGTAAAGATTTAGAAACAAATTCTAAAACATAAAAATCCCGTAACCATCCGGCGAAATTCTGAGCGGAAGAAAAAAATGTATATTCAATTCATTTTCTTTTTTGGCAATACATTTAGTGGTAAAATTAGGATCGGCGGATCCATAAAACTAAGAATTAAATTTCTGTCGCCTTAAAATCTTTATCCGAGTTTGCCGATTCGCATAAATAGAAAATTCATAGTATCACTTCCGATCTCTCTTTAGGCGGACTCTACCAATTTCATGAAAAAATATACTTTTATATGTAGCTCATTAGGTAATCAATAAATCAATTGAAAATATAATGAATTGATAAATATAAAAATAATAAACTAATGGATCATTTGAAAAAAAAAAAAAAGATAAATCAAACCAATCAAAACATCACCGGAACGCGCATGTGCAGAACGGACAATCATCTTGAATGAAATGTTCAGGTTTTTTTTAATGATTCACGGTATCTAACTATACATTCATGTACCCATGTTAATAAGGTCACCTCGGGGGGTACAAGTGTGGGTCTGGTTAATCATAAAATATTATACTGTTTTATTATTTGCATGAACTCACACTTAGCTATTTGCAAAGTCCAGGGTACATGATAATGTGACAAATACTTTAGTCAGATGTTCAGAGCAATATATTTTCTTTCATTTCAAAATGAAAGTTTGGGAAAATTGAAAAAGATTTATTGAAGATGAAAAAAATTAAAATCAAGAAGAAAAAGGTAAAATTGAAAAAAAAATGTTTAAAAAATTTAGTTCAATAGGTAAATTTTGCTAAAACTGAAAAGAAAAAATAGTGTAGTAGGTAGATGTATTCGACAAAATTAATAACAGTTGGTTATCATAAAGAATATTCGCTCACAAATAATAAAGGATCCTGTAATATTATCACCAGCAATGAAAATATATATATAAAAGACAATTTAATCATGAAAAATAGAGGTCCGAGGATAGACCCTTGAAGGACTCCTTAACATCGTTGGATGAAGAGGAGATAATGTGGCACATGTCTCTCCTGAATAGTGACAAAATATGGGGTAGATTACCATGATTACAAACGATATTGAAATCTGATTGTCCTGCCTGTCACTCTCTATAACTTACCTATATAAAATCAATGAAAATAGAAATCATACGAAATTGCCGTTTGCCAATGGTATTTTATGATTCAAAAAGTCGGAAGATTTCACCGCTCCCTACCCCTCTCTCCCCGATCCTCTACCAGCCTACCAGCCTTGGCCCTTTTCTTTTGGAGAATATATCACCCCACCCCCAAAATCCTCTGTACTCCCACGCATGTATAGGATGTAAAGAGCAAGATACATAAATGGATATCAAGGTTTCTACAATTTAATTCTAGACGGCAAGGACAAAGCCTTTTGAATTTCTAGGCTAAAAATGTAGGTCACAAGGTCAATTAATTTGGATTGAATGGTTTTAGTCACAGTGTTCAGATTTATGTAAATAATCTTTGTTTTTGTCTTGTACATTGTCATTCTCTTTTAGCCGTTTTCCAATATGGAGTCTCCCTACTTCTTCAAACGCCTAATTAATGCTAAATTATTTATCTTTTTGTAAATAAAGTGCATATACCAGCCTTTTTCCCAAAAAGGAAGGACAGTGCACTAGAATTTTTAGATTGAATACTAGATTATGAAAATGACGAAGTACCCACTATTATAAAGAATGCTTTTCATAGCAAACCAATTTCTTGCACAGTTCTTCATGTTCTTACAAGTTCCAGGCCAGTTTCAAATGTATCGAATTCCATTGAGTTTACGCTTACCCATAAATTGATTACGTGGGTTTACATGCGGTTGGTTCGGTTACGCATGGTTACCGATTTGGACTTGATGTATGGGTGACATCTTCATAAACTGGCACATACCGGGGTAAAAACATCATATTTCATGAATTAGCAACGTCCAAATGCATCACCCTGTCGAACCCCTCATCTGTCTTAAATATTCGACAAATCGATGATTCTCGGTCATTCGGTCAAAATCCCGCAAAGTGGACAGTACGTGCGGTCAGTTTTATGGAGAAAAGTTTATCAGCTCGTTCCCTTGAGCAGTAAAATATAAATTTGTGAGGAAAAAATATAACTAAAATCCGACTTTTCTCTGATCGCGTAAAGATTTTCGACGGCGACCAAAAGTACTTTCAGTTTATCTTGTGTGCGTGTTTGGGACAGCGATTTGAACTTGGTGTACCTGGACATTGAAAAAGCTCCAACTGACAAAAACGGAAAAATGAATCTCCTAGGACGAGCCGGGATGGTCTTCTTGATTGTGGTCAACGTGGTCTTCTTGGTAAGATTCTATTTTATCGATTTATCAAAAAAAAAAAAAAACTGTGTGTTATATGTAAGTGAAAAAAGTCCAAGAAACTGGCAGATTGAAAAATATTCATTTTCTAAAATAAATCATAAATTGTTGCATTGCTATTATCATGTGATTCTATAAAACTCCATTTTCTGGATTGTCTGTATTCAGTTCAGAAGAAATATGATACAACTGATTTGTTTCACAATAATGTCGAAAAAAGTCGTCTGTTTTTTTTTTAATATTTAATAAAAACTTCCATATAAAAATGCCGAGCTAATTTTGTACTCAATCTCGCCCGAACTATTTTCAATTTAAAAAAAAAAAGTTATTGTTATTAAGAAGTGGAGTGGAAAATTTAAGATGTAGATAATTATCATTATTATTTGTCTTAAAAAAAACCCATTTAAAATTTCTAAAAGTGTTACTAGTATTATGCGTGCGTACATGCATGTCGTCAAAATTACACAAAATGTATGTAAAGTTAAGTGTTAAGTTACTGCCTCCGGGGATTCTAATTTCACTTTTTTCTGTTATCTGACATGTATCTAGCATGTATACATGACAAAATACAAAAAAAATATAACTGATTTTTACTGATTATTAGAAACATGAATTAATATTTACAAGTAAATATTGATTTTAGTACTCTAATTTCCTTACGGTAGATTTTATAAACACCAAACAGACAGAAAAATATTATTCATGGAATCTAACGATATATAACTTTCCTTTGATTATAAAAATAGTAAAATAATGTTTACATCACACCCAATCTGCTGTTTTATGAATTTTTTTTGCAGTATTAAAAAATTGAATTTCCCGCCTTTTTTGCAGATCATGGGAGTAGCGATTCTAGTTGGTGGAATCGTTATGACACAGAAAGGCGGTGCTTATTTTGACCAATACATGCCTTTGTTAGAAGAGATAACCATCGGTTCTTTCAAACTTGGAAGCTTGGTGAAAGCTCTCGCTGGATTGGGTATTTCTCTTGGTCTGTTCGCCATTGTTGTCAGCATAATGGGAATTGTCGGGGCATGGTGTAAAATGCGGATTTTACTTGTACTGGTAGGTTTTTTCCTTTTTATTTCACACCTTGAAACTGTATCGTCTGTGAAATTTCAAACAGAGTACACGTAAATCTCTGTTTTAAGACCCTCAATTAACTTTATCTACTTTTAATCTATAGACTACGAAGACTTTTAGTGTATCCATTGTCGCCGAGCGAATTTCGATTCGCTGATAAAATGAAAAAGATATTTCATATTTAATGATGTTTTATTTTTTTTTAAAAACAAAAATGAAAGACTGAACTAAATTTGAAATAATTTTTCTTGGTTGAAAATTGAAATGTATAAAATCCACGATCGAATTGAATACTAATGGTGCTTTTATGGTTTTCTACTTTCAGTACGGTGTCGTCATCATACTCATTTTTATCATTGAGCTGGTTGCATTAGGAGGATGGTTTCAGTTTAAACAAGACGTAAGTTTTATCATATCTATATGTTGTTTTTTTTCTATCGGTCTCTCATAATTAACAAATGTTTTTGTCAAATTCAGTTTAAACAAGAAGTAAGTTTTATCATATTTATATGGTTTTTTATCGGTCTCTCACAATTAACTCATGATTTTTTGTCAAATATTTGAAAATTTAAAGTTTTGGATTTGTCGCAGTAACAGAAATAAAGAACAACAAATGAAGATGAAAAAAGGATGGAAACCAAAAAAAAGCAACAACAAAAAATGTATATACACGTATATGAAGAAGCAAATATGAAAAAAAAAACCGTGTTGCAGCTAAATTCATCATATCGTTTTTACAAATTTGGTAAAATATTTGATCATTTCTTATCACATTTTCTTCACTAATTTCAGCTGGTCGGAAACATGAAGAATCAGATGTTAACGCTCCTCCAGCGTTACGACGGCCAGAACAGAGCTAATCCCCTCTCCCGGGCTTGGAACTACCTCTTCCTCACTGTAAGTTTCAAACATCATGAACATGGGAAAATCAATTGTATATCGACCGACGGAAGGGGGGAGGGTGTCGGTGACATTTGTATTATTAATTATATAAAATATATCTTTCGAGACGCACTTTAAATTATTGATGCAATAGAACATTGACGGAGAACTTAAATTGAAAAAAAAATAAATAAATTAACAAATAAAGCAATGTAAATATTTCACATTTTACTCACAAAATTTCAGCTCGATTCAAATGGAAAAAAATATACAAAGAATTTCCCCATTTCCCCCGATTTAATTTAGAAATTTAAATTTCTCTTTTATAGTTCCACTGCTGCGGAGTAAACCCAATCGTTTACGGAAACGACTTTGTGAGCTCACTCTGGTGGTTCAATCCTCTGCGAGGGGCATCTGTTATCCCCGGACATTGCTGTATCGGAGTGGACCAGACCACAGCAGAGTTCCAGACCAATCAAGTCTGTACCGTGCAGCCAAACAACTTCAATTCTTACATTCAGAGGGTACGTATCATAGTTTCAAAAAATCATGACATACCTTTTTTAAATATTGAATCGCATATACTCGGGTCTTTCCGTCGCATGCACGGAAAAACACGGAAAGTTTCGAGATTGTGCGATTGATACCTATTTGTTCTGAAATACTTTAGAACTTGAAAAGAACGTTACATGAAATCGTTTTCCATCATAAAGTGATTGACTAATTATATGCGAAAAAAACCCCAGAAAAGACAACACATTTTCCTTTAAAAACAACAACAACAACAAAAAGAAAAAAAAAAAACATCGTAAAAAACAATGATAAAAAGAAGAAAATGAAATCTATAAGAAAGAAAGAAAAAAAGATATTAATAAAAAACAAAACAAAAACAAAAACAAAAACAAAACAAAAACAAAAACAAACTTGATCTAAAACATAAGAATGTTCGATTTTTCTCTGTTCAAAACATGACATAAACATGACATCACTTTATTTTACAGGGCTGTTATGACGAGCTGACCAACATATTTGGACCGTACAGTTCAACATTCATCGCATTGGGCGTGGTTCTGGTCGTCATAGAGGTAAATATTACATTCCTAATATACTTTGTACATTCGTAATCATGGTTGAATCATATTAAGTGGCGGATTTAGGGGACGCGATGGAGGCATCCATCATTCTCCCCCGGGACAGTGATGAATATTCCATTTTCGTAATCATCATTGAATCATATTCAGTGGCGAATTTAGAGGATGCAGAGGAGGCATCCAGCCCCGCCCCTGACCCATCCCGGAAAGCGACCATCTTATTTTTCAAAAAGCCCTATTTATTAACAATTTTTGGTAAACATTCGCAAAAATCTAACCTTGAACCCTTGCAACGGGGGTGCTGAATCCGCCACTGATATTATATAAGGAAAATGAATTCGATTTTCTTTGAAAATATTTATAAATGACGCATTACTGGAAAAAAATGAAAAAAGAGCGCAAAATAAGGTATCAATAAAAATATTACAGATCATTGCCGCGGCGATGGCATTCATGATGTCAAATCAACTCCGGAAGGAAGTGGAGTCATAGGCTGAGCATGCGCAGAAGGAAAGACAGGAAACAAGCCCTTGTTTTAAAAAGCATGACAAAATGGGTGAAAATGAAAGTGAAAGTAGATGTTTGTATGGAAGGGATTCGATCTCTTTAGATTTTCATTTTGAAGACATTAAATGTGCTTCAAAGACGTGAATTATTGAAGACAGGACTTATATTTTGTATATCTACCTCGCACAAGCAAGTAGTTGCTAACAGTCCCAAAGACTTGTACATAAGTGTTCGACCCAGGAAGAGACATATTACCTCTTGTTTTAAATTTTTCGTCATAATATGAAAGTATGGATATGTGTGTCAAATTTTTATAATAAAAAATCTTCTACAAGGGCTTGTGTACTGTGTTTTCTTTACTTTCAATACTCAGCAATGGTCCACTTCAATTTCAAGAGAGCTTCGTATACATCTGAATTATAAGCTCGAACGCATGGTTCAATATATACGCTTTTACATTTTTTCATCCCCCCCGTCTTTCTTTCACTTCTTATACCAAACGCACAAAACCAAGAGTTACAATTTCAATGGAACAAGAACAATGTATTCATGGCGCCCACTTTGGACGACCGTCCTTTATAGACAATTATTTAATGGCGTCGGTATCCGGATTACACGCCCACTATCCGGATGTACAGAAGTCCTCCGAGACGTAAAGTTGGTATGCAAACAAAAGGCCGCGATAGAAAGACGAAAGAGTAGCTTGGCGTTTCACAAGAGCCTAAAAGTCTCCTAAAGGGCTAAGCATGGCGGAAGAAAATAACTTTTTTATTGTCAAGGTCAGAGGCCAAGGTCTTAGCAAGAGTACAAATAACAAAGCATTGTCTGCTGAAATACGACATTCCTCAAATTCTATCAAAGAGACCAGCATGGGAAGAGGAAAAACCCTATTGAATTTCAAGGTCAAAGGTGAAGGTCATGACTCTCTCAGCGGGATAATGAATGAACCATCAGCTTTAATGTTGAATTTCAAGGTTATGATAGTCCTGACTGCCGTTCCCCGGGATAGGTCGAGGAACGAGCTTCCCCGCAGGTTACACACGATGCCGTTAGCGATACTAACTTCAATGATTCTGTAAAACAAATTTTTTTTTCTGTATTGATAATTATCACCCCTTTCTTCATCAGCTCATAGCGGCGTCATCTGCTTTCATCGTTCTGAAACAAATGGGAGACGACGAGGATTATGACGTAGACCATGATAAGAGATACAAAGAGAAGAGGAATGGCGTCGTGGCATAAAGTCAGAGCGTCGTTGGCGTCAGTGGCTTCGTGCTCCTGAGAGTCGGATAGATTCATGGATGACTGAAATCTAACGATATTCTTAATGTTTTTTTTTTATTGTATTTGTATTATCATGCATATCTTGTAAATGCTAGATTTATTTTGTAATGCCAAATGCAATTAATATACTAGTATAACATGTTTCCGCTTCCTTAGTTTCGGATTATGGTGTGATTCTATATATTTTTGTATATGAAAATGAGTTCTTGAACTACATAGTATATTTATGTTATATCTAGAGTGGTTAAATAATAAAATTCTTGGTCAAATGTGTTTATTTGCATCAAACCTACAGAACACTTCTGGACAGGGTGAAAGAGAAGGGAAGGATTCGAAGTTTTAATGGTTAAAAGTGTTCAACCAAGTAGATTTATTTGTAACCAGCCTGTTACGTTTGTGTTGGTTAAAAGTGTTATCAACCAAGCAGATTTGTATCCAACCTGTTACGTTTGTGTTGGTTAAAAGCGTTATCAACCAAGCAGATTTGTATCCAACCTGTTACGTTTGTATTGGTTAAAAGTGTTATCAACCAAGCAGATTTGTAACCAACCTGTTATGTTTGTATTGGTTAAAAGTGTTATCAACCAAGCAGATTTGTATCCAACCTGTTACGTTTGTATTGGTTAAAAGTGTTATCAACCAAGCAGATTTGTAACCAACCTGTTATGTTTGTGTTGGTTAAAAGTGTTATCAACCAAGCAGATTTGTATCCAACCTGTTACGTTTGTATTGGTTAAAAGTGTTATCAACCAAGCAGATTTGTATCCAACCTGTTACGTTTGTGTTGGTTAAAAGTGTTATCAACCAAGCAGATTTGTAACCAACCTGTTATGTTTGTGTTGGTTAAAAGTGTTATCAACCAAGCAGATTTGTAACCAACCTGTTATGTTTGTGTTGGTTAAAAGCGTTATCAACCAGGCAGATTTGTAACCAGCCTGTTACGTTTGTTTTGGTTAAAAGTGTAATCAACCAAGCAGATTTGTAACCAACCTGTTATGTTTGTGTTGGTTAAAAGCGTTATCAACCAAGCAGATTTGTAACCAGCCTGTTAAGTTTGTAATGGTTAAAAGTGTTATCAACCAAGCAGATTTGTAACCAACCTGTTATGTTTGTGTTGGTTAAAAGCGTTATCAACCAGGCAGATTTGTAACCAGCCTGTTACGTTTGTTTTGGTTAAAAGTGTAATCAACCAAGCAGATTTGTAACCAACCTGTTATGTTTGTGTTGGTTAAAAGCGTTATCAACCAAGCAGATTTGTAACCAGCCTGTTAAGTTTGTAATGGTTAAAAGAGTTATCAACCAAGCAGATTTGTAACCAGCCTGTTACGTTTGTGTTGGTTAAAAGCGTTATCAACCAAGCAGATTTGTAACCAACCTGTTACGTTTGTGTTGGTTAAAAGGGTTATCAACCAAGCAGATTTGTAACCAGCCTGTTACGTTTGTGTTGGTTAAAAGTGTTATCAACCAAGCAGATTTGTATCCAACCTGTTATGTTTGTGTTGGTTAAAAGTGTTATCAACCAAACAGATTTGTAACCAACCTGTTATGTTTGTGTTGGTTAAAGGTGTTATCAGGGTTAAGTACCCGAAACGTGCATGTCTGGTCCATGTTGCCAATTCATCTGTTCTTAAATGATGCTATTCAATTTGAAGACGTTTACATCAACCAAACAGATTTGTAACCAACCTGTTATGTTTGTGTTGGTTACAAGTCACAAACCTACGAGAGTTATTGACCAACTGGCGATGGATTATTGGTTAATACATGTGGAGGAATTATTCAATTTTCATTCACTGAAGGGATAAGAGATAGAACAACAAGGCATAACACAGAAAATATCAAAAACCCTATTTTAAAAGCACTAAAACATATAAGAGGGAGTGAAGTATGAAGCGGAAAATAATATGAAGGCACACGACGGACATTTAAAAGACGGACGGACAGACACAACAGACAGACATGTACATGACTAAATTAGAAAATGTTTCTTATCTTGAAACAGCTCTTACAAAAGATTTATATCCCTGTTCTAGAGCTACCGAATTCAAAGATGCACATTTTGTTCACCTATTTTGCTCGATAGAAATCTTTAATAAATTTCTCAGTCGATGCTTTGATAATAATGCATAGGAAAAATTCATAATTTGGGTGATTGATAACGCCACTATTGTAAAGGATACGAAATCCGTCCGTATTATTATCATACGTACTTTTGCAGGTAAAGTCCGCCCGTCATCTTTTCGTTTGTCTGTCTTTTCATTTGCCCGTCTTGAGTTTACCCGTCCATCTGTTTGTCCGTCTTTCCGTTTGTCTACAGTAGAGCACTAGTCCGACTATCCATCCGTCTTTCTGTCCGTCATTTTTCAATTCCGTTCCAGATCAAACAGAATGCTTGTTTAATCCGGCGTGATTCCATGTAGGAAAAACCAATATTTAAAAAGAATATTAAAATAGCATGGCAAATGTATCGGCTTTGATGTGCCGACTTTCACGCTTCATTGAATCTTCGTGTTTCCGTTCGCTGTCGCAATGATAATTTGATTTTTTAAATATCCGTCCATTCTGAAGAAAGATTGGAACTAGAGGCCCGAATGTATGTACTATATAACTATTTAAATATATTTTAAATCACACGGTGCTTTGATTTCAATACATCAATGGAGTTATTTTGAATATCTTTTAATGTCCCGTGTTTGTATTCCAATTTAGATCGAGTAGGTATGGCAAAACGGTGAGAACCCGACTGCCGACTAAACCGGATTCGGCATCCGACAAATAGACAGGGGACACAGCTGTATACTATTTTATCGATTTTTTGATTCAAAGATTCAGAAAGGAGTGATCAGGGGGAAATAACCATGTCAAAGGGGAAATCATCATTTGATGTATAAAAAATCTTAACAGCGATTATCTAGAACATATTGGCTTTGCACATGGGAATAGGCTCGAATAAAAGTAAGTCTTTTATTTTCTGTACCTTACTATGCTATTGTAAAAAAGCTAAAATTTTGTTTAAATGATGAATAATGATAATGTGAAAACATTACTTTGTTTTTACATTAATAAATTTCGAAATCAATGTATGTTAGATGTATATAAATGAGAAAAGACGATTTTTATTTTGAATTCCATTTTTCAGGGGAAAATCAAGAATTATGGAGGATGGATGTAAATCCCCCCCAACTTTCCATTTCCAATTATTAATCAATATCGGTTTCTTTTTGCAAAGATATGCTTATATGTACTGTACACATAAACAAAAATGATCCACTCTGATTTTGATTCATTTTAATTAAATATGATTAGCGAATGCCATGTCATTGAACTTATTTGAACTGGCATGTGTTACTGAAATTCCTGGAGAAAATGAAATAAAACAATAGTAACATAACTATTCACATAAAGAGGAGGCAGTTTCAAACTGGCACATTATCAATATATAAGTGGGGGAAAAAAGAAAGAGAAAGACCAAGAAAAAGGGAGTTTTGTTTCAATCTGCAAATCGATCCTTCGATGAAAATATTATTAAAACCTTTCATTAGGAATTGAAAGAGTATCTTAATATTGGCTAAGGTATCTATCGATCGATCCAAATCTATAGATTTTTTTTCATATGTCAGTCAGGACAGTGATTGGGCATATTCATTGGCGGATCTAATTTATTCCAGGGGAGGGGGGTGGGGTTGAATGCATGGGAGGTCCAGACTATGATTTTAAAACTACAATATACGCAAAAAAAGGGGGGAATTATGATTTTTTGGCAAATTTCAGGGGGTTCCCGACCCCCTAGCCCCCTAGTTCCCCTCTAGTTTTACGCCTGATATTAATCAATGTTTTGGACGTGTGAAATAGAAACGATATATTAAGGATAAAATACAAGCTTGACATATTGTTATTGATTTGGTATTGGATTTTACCCGCTGAACCTCTTTTATCTTTGTAATTAAGAAGGGGAATAAACTCTAACCACTTAATCTGTTTCGTAGAACTACATGCGTAGTGACATGAGGCGAGGAGGAAGGGGATGGGAAGGGGGAGGGGGGGGGGGGGTTTCGAGTACATCATTATTCGGTGAAACATTGGAACTTAAAGAACCTGAATAGGTACAGAATAAGTTTGAGCGTCCTCTTGACTGACTTTTTTGGGGGGAGTTGCGCCCCTTGTAAAGAGTATCAAAATTTAGTTTTTCATACCTTTTTTCTACAAGAGATGAAATCTGGTATATGGGGGTTCGGCTTAGATAGTTTCAGAAAAAAAGATTTTGTCATGGTTGACCTGTTTTTAAGGAATTGTACCCCTTCATGACTTCTTTCAGTTTACTTTATTTCCTCAGTCTGCAATAGAAAGCTAGGTATATTAAGAAGAAACTTGCTACATAGTTTGGTCTTGGGTAGTTGCAGGCCAGTATCATTTTGATCTCTTCCTTGTTTTGGAAATAAAAGATTTTGGTCAAGGTTGACCCATGCGAGAGTTATGACCCCTTGTTGATACCATTTTTACTGTCGGTAGGACATGCATGGTATTTCTTGCAGTGCAAACAGAATGCTTATTTTTATCTATTTCTTTTTTTTTTTCAAAATGTGAAAAGTTTATTTCAACTTCTACACGGCAACAAAGGAGACTTCTTTTAAATTCCGGATACTTGAAATCCGTTTGTTATAATATATTTATACCGATATTTTAAAGCGTCCTTGGATACCAACATTATAAATCAGTTTAAAAGTAAGATGAACTTGTCAACGTTGCAATATTCCATGGACTCTCTGGGCATTTAAAGTTAAAACTTCTTGATTGAAATTCAATAGCATAATATTTAACTTGAATCCGCTCTTGTTATTTTTCATAAATAGTAGAATCTTTAAACATGGGCACCTTTAATATCGATCTTATTTTAAAATTGATGACTTAGAGATAGGCCAAGGTAAATCACATATGCGTTTTAGGTGTCAAATATGAATACGTTTGCTCGTACATCTTCAATGTACAGTTTTTAGTATTCATCGGTTACCTTTCAATTTTTTTTTATTTCCACGAAAGTTGACTTGCTAAGTTCCTTAAAGTTGTATCAAATGAATTTTAAAAATAAATACATTTTCATTGAAATCCCTTTTGTAGAAATAATACGAAAGTGTTCCAACTCTATTCCTTCTTGAAGAAAATATCAAACCAATTAAATAAAGGCTTTTTCGTCTCTGTTTCGTGATGTAATATCTCCGCAACCAATTGCTCTTGCACTGCCTATAGTTTCATCACATAATTTCATTTGATATAAAGACTTGAGCAAGTTCGCTACCACGGATGGTCCCAGCCTATGATTTAAAAACCATATCACATGGAAACCGGAAAGAAGAATAAAATTTTTCGGCAAATTCCAAGGTTGAGTTCCTACACCCCTCTATTAAACTTCGTCTTTGTCTTATTGGTTTTTCGGGTCACATAATTCAAAATTTCGAATATATATGAGATGGGTCCTTTAAAAAAAGTTAATGAAAGAAATAAACAATTTTAAAATGAAATAGGCAAATAAATTAACCAACAATTCGCTCTATTTGGCCGTACGGCATTTTGTATAGGAATCACACGAACATCTTTGGGACATTTAAACGTTTTATGATACCAGAAGATAGGAGTTATCTCCCCGCTTTAACCATTGACACTTTATTCACCCGGAGACGAGGTCGTACACAAAGGTATTCTCAAATATTTGTAGAATCTATTTTAATGTTACGGGAAGGAAATATGATTACACCTGTGAAAAATTGACACCTGGATAATTTAAAATTTAGTGATTAAATTGGATGTTAATCAGACTAAATGTATAATTTGTGTTTATATATTTTAGGATGGCCACAAACCAACCCAAGCTGAGTTGAGATGGATAGTTAAGGGTGCTTTAGAGTACACGTACGAGTATTTTAATAATGTAAGTATTATACGATGTTTTGACATGTTTAAGTTTTTTTTTCAATGATTTGTTGTGTCATAAGCCATCATAAAAGTGCTGTAATCCGAGGATTTTACTTTAAATTCACGTCTCATTAGACTAAGTGCTGTGTAACATGTATTTTAATGTCTACTACTGTACACGGACTCAGAGGATGTCTCCTACAAGTAACGGAAAATTCAATGGAATGGGGGGGGGGGGGGGGGGGGGGGGGGGGGCAGGGGGGGGGGGTAAATAATAGAAACTTATGTATACAGATAAACTTTGAAATTTCACACTGTCCTTTTAGGAATGGCTGTGTGAATTTTGAATTGTGTTTTCTATAGTAAGTCTTAGACACACGCACCAGATTCCTAGAGAGAAAATTATAACCCATCTAAAACGCCCTTTCTCTTCTCTTTATCCTTTTAGAGGAAAGAGTCAAGAGAAACGGGAGTTTAAGATGTGGTTTTAATTTTTTGCTAGAAATCTGGCGCCTGTGGTCTTAGACACTATTTGCAGTTTATGCTCTCAAATAACGTGAATATTCGAAGTTTTTTTTTTATGAATTTCTTTTTTTCTGTTTGAATTAACATAATTGAAAATTTGGATTCAATATCTGACATTAAAAAAAGAAAAAAAAAATCGGTTGTCACCTTTGAAGAAAAAGATGTAATTTTTCTGTCTAGTCTATTGCTTGAATTCCCTTCATTTTCCTCTGCAAAACACATTTTACACTATTTATATATTTTATAGGAAGGGATTAAAACTTTCTTCTGTGAATAATGAATCATAAGATTGACATAAACGTACTTAAATTCTGTTGTAAATTTCACGATCGTTTGCAATACGTCAAATACAAATACAAAGTGATATATATATATTGATCATAGACACTAAATCTATCATTCTCTACCCAGAGTTATCGCTCCTTAAATATGAAATTCCTATGCGTCTGTAAACCTGGGTAGTGCAGGATCAACTTACACCCCTTACACTCCCCTTATTAAGGACGGATCTAGACGGATGAACAATCAGTTAAGGGGTGGGGGTCCAGTATATGATTTTGAAAAAAAAAATAATACGCTATTTCAAACAGGATTTTTTTTAGCAATTTCAAAGGGGTTCAGGGTACAGCCCTCCTCCTAGGTGCGCCTTTGCTGTATTATATAGAATATGCTATCATATGTATACTTAGTCTTCAAATTTATTTGTAGAACATTTACCAAAGAAAGAAACACAATGGAGGGCTATAAGAATAGGAAGACGAGATTAGAACGAGAGAAAGCCATAGAGGGTGCCCGAAATCCTGGTGTCAGCAAATTCGGAATCTCTCTGGCGGATATCAATTGCAAGAGGGATAAACTTCTATTTCACGAGATGCGCAAGATAGAAAATGAGGTCAAATGCATGCAACTTAAAATGAATCAGCAGAAGAAGAGTTTTGTTAAATCGTGTCACGTGTTAAATTATGACCCAATCATCTTGGTGGAACGGCCGCCATCACCGGAAGTGATAAAGAAGGCAACCGCAATGTCTTATGGGATTGATGAAAATGAATATAGAGAAGAATTTGAAAACGCAGCAGAAATTCCGGGTTATATGCGTCAGTTGAGGTCGCGACAAAGGACGCCATCGACGCTTACCACTATTGACGCTTTTACGGTGAAGTCGAAGAAAAAGAAAAATGTCTGGGAAGACACGAGGGATCAAAAAGAGCCGCCTGTTTTTACTAGTACTGTGCGACCTTTTATGAAATTGACAAAACGTGAGCAATCCGATTTGCAGCTTGGATGGTCTTTTCACAAACCACGCCTAACCCCGGCCGAGGACGCCGTTGAACGCGAGGGGCTGGAGGAATATCGGAAGTCCAAAACGCCACCTCGATCAGCCAAGCGGAAGCATCGCACTGCCGCAACACAGATGGCGCTTCCCGCCGCCGAATCCGTCACTGCCAAGAAACCGGAAGTAGATACAACTTCCGGAAGTGATAGTGAAGATGAGTTTACTCCCTTTATTACACAAATGGCCAAAATACGAACACAGAGTTCTAAGGTGAAGCCTGAAAAAGATGGAGATAAAGAAAAGGAAAGAAAAGTTATTAGGAAAGAAAAAACTTCAAGTGAAATTCCCATCAAATCTGTTAGATTTTCTTCCGGTGTACCGGGGTCACCTATAAAAAGGAGAGCGAACTTGGCAGCAACCAAAGTTACATTTAAATAAAATTCATATACGTGAATTTGTTTGTAATTTTATAATTAGAATGAATTTTATAATTTATATACATGTATGTTATGAAAAAAATATTTTTACATCAGGGTAGAACGAATAGCAAAAAGTTTCATTTTTTTAAAATTCTTTATTTGACATTGTAAAATCTATGATAAAAAGTATCAATACAAGTATACATTTTCTACATACAAAGTTGAGAAATAATCTTTATTTTCTTCTTCTTTTTTTTCTCCTTACCCGTAAACCAGCGAGCGACGAGTTTGGGTTCAATGGAAATATTCGTTTTAGCTTACTTGAGCGAAGATTTTTCAATTCAATTCTTTATTATCTTATGCCATATGACACATTGATATACATATAAACATTCAAATAAACATGTGACAGGACATAGTCAAAAAAGTGTTCAGATAATGTATGAATGACTCTCACACACACATATATACATAAATAATGTCAAAATATAATCTATAGAGCGTATATACTGAATAAGGAACAAGTACTCTGTATTTCACTGATATAATCATATATTGTCTAGGACATGTAATGTGAAAAGTAAAATAATATTCATGGAGGCATAATATTACAAGTATTTGACAAAAGAAAGAAATATTTCTGGTTGACAGCAGTGTTCATTTTATGATGAAATCGGAGAGTGATACATTTAACATCAATTTATCTCAAAGATCTTCTTTTAAAAGCAAAATATAAAAATTTACCTAAGTTGTTCAGTTCCTTATTATTGGGAGTGCTTAGCAACATAATTAGTTTAAAAATAGTCGGTCTGGTATAATAAAATTGTTTAATATATTTCTGTCTTAAATCATTATATCTAGTACATTTTAGAACAAAATGAAATTCATTTTCTACCTCGTTCGATGAACAATACATACAAATTCTGCTATTTCTATCTGTTCCGACATACCTCCCTTCCTCAATATGTAAATTATGGCTAGATAGTCTGAGACGCGTAATACATTTCCTAAAAATTTCGTCATTCGGTTTATTCAGATAAGTTTGCATACAAAAATTATCCACTAAATGTTGGTATATTATACCTTTTGATGAATTACAAACCTCAGCCATAATATTTTGTTTGAAATTATCATATACTCTTTGTTCTATCATTTTATATAAGGTTTTGCTAGGAATATCGTTATTATGAGTCCAAACATGTGATAATCCTAATTTTTGCAATTCAGTCTTTATATTGACTATCCAAATGTCGTCTAAATCTATTCTTTCTTGCAAACACGATTTTAATATACAGTTTGTGGAATCTCTAAGTTTAATCCAATATTTGAAAATGCGTAATTTTCTGGTAATAATGAATGGAACTCTACCTAATTCTAGATAAACGAAGCTACTATTAGTACTCTTTTTAACCCCTAGAATTCTTTTACAAAAATTTAAATGCAATTTTTCAATCTCTTGAGCTTTATGAAATCCCCAAACTTCAGAGCTATAGTTCAAAACACTGGCAACAAAAGTATCAAAAACTGAATATAATGTTTCAATATTAAATGCATGATTACGAAATTTATTCAATATTGCAAAATACGCTTTACGGCCTTGTTCCGTGAAGTGCTTTTGAGTTTCATTAAATTTTCCATTAAAGTTGAAAACCATCCCGAGATAGTTAAATTGATTCACAATTTGTAAGTCTACACCTTTATAATGCCATTTTTCATTTGACTTAATTGTACCCCCGTTTCTGAATACTACAATCTTGGTTTTCTCTGTATTTAACGTTAAATTCCAATTATCATTATATTTCTGTAATGAGTCTAAAAGTTGCTGTAGATGCTCGGGTGAATGTGCGAATAGGACCATATCATCTGCGTACATGAGCAAGAACAAATTAATTAAGCTTAGTTCAATTGAAGGGCAATTTTCTTTTAAAAAGTGCATCTCACAATCATTGACAAATAAGGAATACATTATCGGTGACAAGACCTCACCCTGAAATAAGCCGATTCTGTTACTAAAGTATTCAGATAAGAACCCTTTAAATTTTACACAGGATTTTACATTTTCGTATAAAGAACGGATAATTTGAAGCATCTTCCCAGTGATTCCTTGTTTTATCAATTTAAACCATAATTTTGATCTATCAATCAAGTCGAATGCTTTCTTGTAGTCGACAAAACAGCAGTAGAGACGCCCTCCCCGTTTATTTAAAGATTTATTTATTAAGGATTGTAAAATAAATATAGCATCTACTGTAGAGTGATTTTGTTTGAATCCAAATTGCGCATCCGTAATAACATTATTTTCTTTATCCCAACTGAGTAACCTGCTATTTAGAACTGATGTAAAGAGTTTGCCCATACAGCTTACAAGAGTTATCCCCCTGTAATTATTCGTATCGTTAACGTCCCCCTTTTTATGTAAAGGTACTATACATCCCTCAGCCCATGATTCAGGAAATATGCCTGTGTTAAAAACCATGTTAAACAATTTTTCAATGAAAGGCACAATGAAATTTTTACACTCTATAAACAATTCATTTACAATGCAATCCTCATTACAACTTTTATTACGTTTTAGATTACCTATTGCTTTACATATTTCATCCTGGGTAATAACACTGTCTAATTCATCAAAAATACATGTATCTACACTGTTAGCAAACCCTGGTTCAACTCCCTCCAAATCATCCTGCATGTTACTTAAATTTCTGAAATGCTCGACAAACTGATCCATAGAAATATCTGTGTGTGCTTTGGAGCTACTATTACGTTTTGAAAAGATCTTATAAAATTCTTTAGGATTATGTCTTTTCAGATAACTCATCATGTTACCTTCATATCTTTTATACTGCCTTTTCATTCTAAATTCAAACTTTTTATATTTACTTTTCTTTTCAATTAAAATTCCATGATTTTCACGTGATTTGCACCTATTAAAGTTATGAAGTGCTTCTTTATATTCTTTGAATTTTTTCTTACATTGGTCATTGAACCATGGTTTACTCACACTTTCCTTCTTATGTAAATTTGATCTATTTGATACTGCAGTTTTGACATCACAACATGGTAAAACACACTCATTAATAATATTACAAAAATTTTTCACACAGTCGTTCATATCTGATTGACTTAATATTGTGACATTAATTGACTCTAACAATCGATCTACATTCATTTCAAGATTATTAACAGCCGTTCTGGTATTTTCTGTGTTCCATACAACTGATATACTTTTCTTTCTTCCAATATTACCCGTATCTATAGAAAAACTTGAGTCAATACATCGAAATTTCAAAGAAAAATGTAATGGAGAATGGTCTGAAAACTCTGTAAAATTTCCTGAACAAAAATCATATATATCCGTAAAACTTTCTGATTTTGTTACCAAATAATCAATCAAGCTAAGTCCGTTTGTCCCACAGAAAGTGAAATTCCCGTTTTGATCATTTAAATGTCTACCGTTAACAATTCTCAGTCCAGAGGACTTACATAATGACAGTAATCTATGACCAAATGTATTAATACCCTTATCCATATTATTACGTTGTGTATAATGATCGTCACTTACATAATCTATACCTCTCAACAGATCTGTTAGATTAGAATCCAATGAATCGTTTGTTATATAGTCTGGCCTTTCCCCAGTTCTAGAATTAAGGTCGCCTACTATAAACACTTTCCCCATATTTTGATATTTGATAATAGTTTGCTCTAACTCGTAAAATAAATCAACATCGTCATCTACATCATTTCGATAAAATACGCTGTTTACTGGTGGCATATAACAAAATGCAAAATATTTATAGTTTCCATTATCATTCAGTTTTAACCATATAATGCTGTCGTATATGTTTTCAACTACTTCTATTTTTCCAGCAAGTTTTGATCTGACATATATAACAATACCCCCGCCTCTACATCTACGTCGTGGGTATACATATTTACAATAATCATCTATACCTAAATCTTCATTATCACATGTTATCCAACATTCACTCAAAAATATGATATCATGTTTAACAATAAATGATAGAAAAACATCATCATGAAGTTTATCATGTAGCCCTTTTCCAATATTCCATGCAATTACGCTAATGTCTTCATAATAGCATGTTTCACCCCCCGCATTCCCCTATGCTGGTATAAGGCGATCACCAGGGACCTGACCGGTTACTGTCTGTCTACCATTCTGCGTACTTCCGCTCTGTGTATGTCCGTTTGCGTCCAATGTAGAATCACTGAAAGAACGTCCGTTATTTACACTTCCGTTCTGCGCTAGTCTGTTTCCGTTATCAATACTTCCGTTTTGCATATGTCCGTGTCTATAATAGGTATTTGTACGCCGATTTTGTCCATTGCCGCTTACTCGCATGCCCTCATTACGACTTCCTGTGTGTTCACGTACTTGAAAGCCCCGATATTGCGACTGACTGTGTCCGCTTGGGCCCTCGTCCATCCTCTCTCCATCGTGACTGTCATCGTACAATGCGCCGTTAACATACAGCTTGTCTCGCACTAATTTCACATTTGCGGATCTATCGCGCCTTTTGATTCTCTTCATGACGGGATAAAGCATCTTTCTGCGATCCTCTATGACTGCCGGAAATTGCTCATTAATTCCGAAGTTACTTCCCTTTAGCTTGTAGGCATTGCGTTTCACGAATGCTAAATCTTTGTGGTACAGGAAGCGAGCCACTATCGGACGGGGTTTACCGTTTATTCTTTTGCCATAACGGTGCACATTGCCGAATTCAATATTGGAATCTATCCCCAGCTCATAATATATAAAATCTCGCAGGACGCCCTCAGTGTCTTCAGTGTTTGTTTCACCCGATAACCCAGTAAAAATAAGATTGTTCTTCATGGATCTGCATTGGAGATCTACTACTTTATCTTTCAGGTCATCACGTTCGTTTCTAATTGCTTCTATCTCCTCTTTCATTTCTAATATTGCTCGACTTTGTTGTTTGACAGTCGTAACGAGCGCCTGGATTTCACTGCTATTCAATTTCGCTTCATACTGGTCAACTTTTTCCGATACAAAATCAATCGTTTGTCTAAATTCCACGTTAGCTTTCTCTACCTCACTGATTCTATTACCCATACAGGCTACCGTATTGTCTAAACTCCCTAATCTGTGCTCTATATCGTCCAGTTTTGATAATTTTGACAACTGCGACATGATGACGTCTAACTTATTATGCAAACCAGCATCTGACGTAACTAATGGCGTGGACGTAGGTGGATTAGGTGGATTAGGTCCGATACTAGTATCATGTACATTTCCATCTGTTTGTCCAAATAAGACTTCGTTCGCCCCATTAATCACAGTACTGATATCATTCATGGTGTGAGTATCGCTCTGATCTGTGTAATCACTAGAAGTATTAGTGTTTTTCTTCCGCTTTTCTCCTTTATGCCTTTTCTTATATTTTCCCATTTTTCACAATGCATACTCCAAATAAGATCTGTAATCCATTCCCAAAGAAAAGCATTGCTCAAGTTATAGTTTTAAACATTAAATTTCTCTTTCAACGGAGCCGCTCAAAAACACGTCCTGTCACTTCGACGACTACTCACTGATCAAAGGGGGAAAAAGGATCTCCAACAAGACTCGGTTGTAGCACGGTATCACCCACAGCAAAACTTTGAAACACCCCTATAATAAAAGGCTATATAAAACTGCGACGGTTCATGAATCGTGCCCGGTTAGCTCAGTCGGCAAGAGCGTCTGCCCTGTTTTTTTATAAGAAAGAAATGTCACTTATAATTTGGTTGAAAACTGCATAAAATCTTATACAGCTGTCACACCTTAAGAGCGCATTGGAATGTATGTGTAAAATTTGTGCAGAACGAACGCTTGTGGTGTCAATATATCAAAATTTCGACTCAATTATAAATGTTTGATATTGTCTGGTCAATTTCAATCATAATTCATATGTAACACACAACAAAGACTACATGGAATTAAAAGAAAAGGGGGGAGGGGTTGTTATGGGTCAGAATACCCCAAAACGCCAGCAAAAATCAGACAAAGACAGAATATAAATTTACAAGTTTAATTATGTACAAAATATATATATTTGAAATGAGTTACAACTTACAATACAATGTCCGGATCAAAGTGTCCGTTACGGTCCACAAAGTCTATCGAATGTATGGTTTCCGGTAATCACAAACTTTCTCGAAAGATCGGTGTCCAAACGTTGTTAAATGGATTAAAGTCTCAACAAATAAAGTGTCCCAGTATATCAGAATAGATGAATGAATCGTGTCTACGAATGTGTACGAATGTCCTATCAACACAGTTCCTCAGAGGTATTTATACTTAATACCAATGAATTTCCCAGAAGCTTCTAGAACAATGACTCATTACAAATGATTAACAATAGAGTAAATTCTAGAAATCACAGTCATGTGATGATAATGATGTAACAAAGAACATACTGGAATATTCTCTAATGAAATAAACATGACATAGTAAAATCTAGAAAGAATTATTATGAAATAATAATATAACATGACTAAGTACATGTGTACTTACACATAAAGTAAAACTAAAACAATACATGACCCACAACACCTCCCCCCTTAAAAAAAGTTTGAATGTCAATGAAAACTTAGGTGGTAAATTCTGCAAAAATCACTCATGAAACTCTCGATAGTGCATCTGCAATCACATTGTCTTTGCCCTTGATATGGTTAATAATAATATTGTACTCTTGCAACAATAAACTCCACCTTGTAAGTCTTTGATTCTTGTTTGACATTTTGTGCAAAAATGTGAGAGGGTTGTGGTCAGTAAACACAAGAATGGGATGTAAAGTAACATTCAAATAAACATCAAAATGTTGTAAAGCTAACAATAATGCAAGACACTCTTTTTCAATAGTAGAGTAATTCTTTTGACATTTTGTCAATTTCTTAGAAAAATAACAAACAACTCTATCTACACCATCATCATTTTCTTGAAACAAAGCAGCCCCGATTCCTACGTCACTGGCATCAACAGTAAGCTTAAATTGCTTATCAAAATTTGGAGCTGACAGGACAGGACTATTCATAAGAACACATTTGATTTTCTTAAAAGATTCGTCACAGTCATTGGTCCATGCAAAATTCACTCTCTTTTGTAACAGATTGGTAAGTGGACCAACAACTGACGAGAAATTTGGACAAAATTTTCTGTAAAATCCTGCCATTCCCAAGAATCTCATTATTTCTTTCTTATTGGTAGGAATCGGGAACTTTGAAATAGCTTCCACCTTGGCCATGATAGGAGTAACAAAACCTTGACCTACTTTGTGACCCAAATATTCTACAGTCGCATGACAAAATTCACTTTTCGCAAGGTTCACTGTGAGGTTTGCTTTCGCCAGTATGTCGAAGAAGGTACGCATGATACGGAGATGATCATCCCAGGTGTCGCTGTAGATGATGACGTCATCAATGTACGCCTCGCATCCTTCGAGATTATTTAGGAGCGAATGAATCATCCTCTGGAATGTGGCTGGTGCGTTTTTCATACCAAAGGGCATTACTTTATATTGGTATAGCCCATCTGGAGTCGCAAATGCCGATATTTCTCTGGCTCTCTCGGTAAGCGGGACCTGCCAATAGCCTTTAAGCAAGTCAAATTTACTGACAAATTTTGCACTGCCAATTTTATCTATACAGTCATCGATTCGTGGGATCGGATAAGAGTCAGTTTTGGTGACTGAATTGACTTTTCTAAAGTCCGTACACAATCGGTAAGTTCCGTCTGGCTTCGGAACCAGAATACATGGGGAACTCCAATCACTATTGCTGGGTTCAATAATGTCATTTTCAAGCATGTATTGAATTTCTTTCCGCATGTATTGAAGCTTTATCGGGTTTAACCGATAGGGATGCTGTTTGATAGGTGACGCATCACCCACAATGACGTCATGATGAGATGCATTCGTCTTTTTTGGAACGTCCGGAAAGATGGTCGTATATTCCCGCATTAATTGATGCACTTCCTCTTTTTGATGCACGGTCAAATGTCCGAGTTTCACTTCCGGATTAGTCAAAATTTCAGAATTCTTCAAACGGACACTTTGAGCGAAGTCTTTTTCGACAGTCTCTTCATTACATTCAGGTTCAACACAATTTTCTAATGTATTTACATTGGCCAAAGTGGAAACTGGTTTTACAAAATTTCGGTCACTTCTATCAAAATACTCTTTCAACATGTTAACATGACACACTCTTTTTTCTTTTCGCCGACCTGGTGTCTTAACCACATAGTTAACATCACTACTTTTACTCTCAATCTCATAAGGACCGAAATATCTAGCTTGCAAAGGATGACCAGGGATAGGCAAAAATACAAGAACTTTATCGCCTGGTTTAAAAACTCTGTTTCTAGCATCTTTGTCATACCATGTTTTCATTTTCATTTGTGATGTTTTGAGATTTTCTTGAGCCAATTTGCAAGCATTATATAATTTCTCTTTGAAATTAGACACGTAGTCTAAGAGATTCAAATCGCTAGTCTCAGTCAACCATTTTTCCTTCAATAACTTCAATGGCCCCCTGACCGTATGCCCAAAAACTAGCTCAAAGGGACTGAACCCCAGGGACTCCTGAACCGCTTCTCGTGCCCCAAACAACACGAGATGAACCCCTTCATCCCAGTCTTTTCCATACTGGTGACAATATGTTTTCATCATAGTTTTAAGGGTTTGATGAAAGCGTTCAAGTGCCCCCTGGGACTCAGGATGGTACGCAGAAGATTTATACTGCCTGATACCTAGCTCATGCATAACCTGCTGAAACAATCCTGACATAAAATTCGAACCCTGATCTGACTGAATAGCCTTGGGAGCACCTACGAAACTGAAAAACTTTGTAAGGGCCTTAACTATGGTCTTTGCCTTAATATTCCTAAGAGGTATGGCTTCAGGAAACCTAGTCGAAGTACACATAATTGTCAGTAAGTACTGATTACCTGACCTAGTCCTAGGCAAAGGACCTACACAATCAACTAACACCCTACTAAAAGGTTCCTCAAAGGCTGGAATGGGTTGGAGGGGAGCAGGTGGTATAACTTGATTGGGTTTACCTACCAT
The DNA here is from genome assembly GCA_033119305.1 of Pinctada imbricata. NCBI lineage: Eukaryota > Metazoa > Mollusca > Bivalvia > Pterioida > Pteriidae > Pinctada > Pinctada imbricata. The sequence goes on along the minus strand of VSWD01000002.1, from coordinate 30,612,751 downwards.
CTGACAACTATGACAAGACTTACAAAACTCAGACACATCTTTTCTCAACTTAGGCCAGTAAAAGTGACTTAAAATCCTATTATAAGTCTTATTGACACCTAAATGACCTGCCATGGGTGTGTCGTGAGCTAAACTCATGATGTCCCCGCGATACGCTACTGGAACCACTATCTGGTGAACGACCCGCCACACTTCATTAGGGGGTGCATCGGGTGGTCTCCATTTCCGCATGAGGATGCCATCTTGTATGTAGAAGCACTCTCCGACTTTGTCCGCTTCTTCTCGGGGAAGGGCCCTCTTGCTTAGTCGGATAATCTCCGGATCTTTAGTTTGCTCGGAGAGGAGCTGCTCACGGCTTAAGGCATCTGTATCTCTGTCTAATGGCGGATGGGAATCATCACCAGGTACTGTCGGAGACTTGTCAACATGAAGTGGTACTGACTTTTCAGGTACGCTGTCATCAATGGTAGACATGAATGTGTCAGAAAGGTCTATACTTTTGGAGGGATGGTCCTCGTTAAGTGCAGAAGTACTCTCAGCCTCTTTTAGTCTGTTCCTGGCCATCGCCCTGGTAACTGCGCAGGCTGGGTACAAGTCGTCGTCTTCATCATCGGACACGACATCGGACGTGATTTTCTCACAAACAATCGGATCGGCTACAACTTTGCCGCCAGCTAAATCGTTGCCAAGCAACAAGGAAACGCCTTGAACGGGAAGAGTAGGTCGAACACCTACGATAACAGGTCCAGTAATTAAGTCTGACTTCAAATAAATTTTATGAAGGGGAACATCAATGACGCCTAGCTCCACACCCTGTAATAAAACTGACCTACCAGTAAAAGTGTGCTCAGACAAAGGCAATGAACCCTCTAACAATAAAGTCTGGGCAGCACCAGTATCTCTCAAATCTGAACAGGCAACGCTTCGCTAGAATCACTGAGTGAAACAAATCCCTGTGACAAAAAGGGCTTATAATGATCCTCCACAAAATCATCAGAACTGGACTTAGAACCCTGAATCTCAGGAGTGTCAGAACAAATCGAATCTAAGGCTTTCCTATCATTTCTAACAGACGCACAGGCCTGTGACTTAAGTTCTTTTTTCTTCTTAAGCTTCAAACACTCACCAATAACATGACCTTTTTTCTTACAATAATTGCATGTAGGAAGCGACCCCACCCCTGGGGATGCCTCAGAACGCTCGGACCTAGGTCCGGACGTAGAACCACCTTGAGATGGTGACTGGGAACTAATGGACGACTGAGACTCTTGTACATTTTTCTTTGGAACATCTGACGTTTTTGCGCTATCGCTAGATTGAGTTTTTGACACAAAATTTTTCTTATGAGTGAGAGCATACGTATCAGACAAAACAGCGGCTTCTTCAAGAGTTTTAACATTTTTGTCTTCCAAATGAGTTCTTAAATCTTGATGTACACACTCTTTGAACTCTTCTATCAGAACTATTTGACGCAAATTGTCAAATGAATTGGGAATTTTCTTAGATCGAAACCACTGATCAAATAAATCTTCTTTTTCTCGAGCAAATTCAACATATGTTTGATTTTCAAACTTTTTGTACTTTCTAAACTTTTGTCTGTACGCCTCAGGTACTAACTGATATGCTCTCAAAATCGTGTCCTTGACCTTGTCATAGTCTGAACTCTCAGCAATACTGAGCGCCGAGTACACTTCAGCCGCTTTGCCAATAAGTACGCTTTGTAATAAAGTTGGCCAAAAATCGCGTGGCCACTTCAGATTGGTCGCGATTTTCTCAAAATGTGGAAAATATTTGTCCACGGACTTTTCTTGAAATTTTGGTACTAATCGGATGTTTTTGGCGGCGTCGAATTCAGACTTGACAAGCGAAGGAACAGGATTTTCCTTAGCGCTTTTCTCTAACTTTAACTTTTCTAACTCAAACTGGAGTTCTTTCTCGTGCATACGTTCCTGTTTCTCTCTTTCTTCCTTTTCTCTTTCAAATTGTCTTATTTTTTCTTCTTCTTCAAATTGTCTTCTTTTTCTTCTCTTTCAATTGAAATTGTCTTTCTTTTTCTTCTTTTTCAAATTGTCTTTCTTTTTCTTCTTTTTCAAATTGTAATTGTATTTTCATTTTCTCTAATTCAAACTCATATTTTGACATTTTGGTTTCGCTTGAAACAGGTTCAACAGGAAAATCGTTATGACGAAAAGATTTCCTTAGCTAAAAGCTCTTTAGCCACAATATTTCTAATTTCTTGTTTTCTCATAGAAGATTTTACATCTAACTTCAAGTGAAGACCTAAACCAATCAAATCATCTTTCTTCAATGATTCGAACTCTTGTACAGTCGGCGATTTCAAAAATTCAGTGACCGAAAATACCATGATTGATTTCTGCTGGCAAACGTTTTACTAAAAAATTCCTTTTTCAAAAAAAACGAACTTTACGTAAAAAATGCAAATATGCAGAGATTACTATCCCGGACGAGCCCCCAATTCTGTTATGGGTCAGAATACCCCAAAACGCCAGCAAAAATCAGACAAAGACAGAATATAAATTTACAAGTTTAATTATGTACAAAATATATATTTGAAATGAGTTACAACTTACAATACAATGTCCGGATCAAAGTGTCCGTTACGGTCCACAAAGTCTATCGAATGTATGGTTTCCGGTAATCACAACTTTCTCGAAAGATCGGTGTCCAAACGTTGTTAAATGGATTAAAGTCTCAACAAATAAAGTGTCCCAGTATATCAGAATAGATGAATGAATCGTGTCTACGAATGTGTACGAATGTCCTATCAACACAGTTCCTCAGAGGTATTTATACTTAATACCAATGAATTTCCCAGAAGCTTCTAGAACAATGACTCATTACAAATGATTAACAATAGAGTAAATTCTAGAAATCACAGTCATGTGATGATAATGATTGTAACAAAGAACATACTGGAATATTCTCTAATGAAATAACATGACATAGTAACATCTAGAAGAATTATTATGAAATAATAATATAACCTGACTAAGTACATGTGTACCTACACATAAAGTAAACAAAAATACATGAC